>CAIIXF020000006.1:33272023-33872023 GCA_903813345.2 Owenia fusiformis | reverse complement strand
CAGGTAAGACCTTTGATGAGCCATATATTGTTTACATTTGTCCCTCTTTGAAGATATGTATGGTTTTGTAGTGTAGAACTAAGATGTAAAAAAGATGTAAAAAACAATTAAGATGGATTTTAAGAAGGTTTAAGGATTTTCACATGTTCAAAATCTTGGCGCATTGTACAATATTAATTCAGCAATTAACACTACATTTCAAGTATAACCTTGGTTGGCTCTAAACATTTAGAAAAAATTGTTGACATGGGGTCCCAATTTATAATTTTTCATGGGGACTTCACTTGAAAGAAAACATTTTTTTAATAAAAACCACTGTATTTATGCACAGAAAGTACTCATGGTGAAATTTATCACCGTCTAAAATCACTTGCCATACTGCACATGGACCTTTTTGAATATTTCTGGCTTATGTCATTCCTTTTCATGTCTATTTGCTTATAATCCCCAAAGTGCATCCTTTATTTCAGGAAAACCAAAGATTTCTACAATAATGTATTTTTTCCATAAGAATGGTTACCATTCTTATTATTTTGGGAGAATTTAAACATTTTTCACCCATTTTTGCTTTTTGAATCCATTATTACTTCATCAATTTTTAACACATTGTGAATCTTTTGGAGATATTGTATTTGAGATTGTAAGGAATAGATTAGTACATGAATTGTACATGTTGCTTGTAATTTTGTCACACCCATAGATCTGATTCTGCTTTTAAACTTAACACATCGTGAATCTTTTTGGAGATATTGTATTTGAGATTGTAAGGAATAGATTGGTACATGAACTGTACATGTTGCTTGTAATTTTGTCACACCCATAGATCTGATTCTGCCTTTAAACTTCCTTAAAGCCCATTTGAATTATGTTTACATCTAAGTTCCATACTACTAAACCATATATATCATCATAGAGAGATACATACCTGAAATTCGTTAATGTCAGAAGATATGATATTGTACAATTTGTCAAGTTTTGAACAGGTTTAAAACCTTAAACCTCCTTAAAACCCATCTAAATTATGTTTTACATCTTAGTTTCATACTACAAAACCATATATGTTATCATAGAGAGATATATGTAAAAAAAGAATAAGGGCCATTCACAGTTATACCTAAAAAGGGATAGATGTAAAAAACATGAGGCTCACCTAAATACCCAATATTCATTAATATCAGCTCTGATATTGTACAATTCGTCAAAATTTGAACTTGTTTAAAACCTTAAACTTCTTTAAACCTGCCTAAATTTTGTTTTACATCTTAGTTCGACACTACTAAAGCATATATTACATCAAAAAGGGATAGATGTAAAAAACATAATACCTAAAATTCATTAATATCAGCTCTGATATTGTACAATTTGTGAAAAATTGAACTTATTTAAAACCTTAAACTTCTTAAGCACCCCTCTTGATTATGTTTTATATATTAGCTCCACATTACAAAATCATATATATCATCAAAAAAGGATAGATGTTAAAAATATAAGGGCGAAGCAAGGTTATACTTTAAATTCATTAATTTCAGATCTGATATTGTACAATACGCTAAGATTTTGAACTTGTTTAAAATTTTAAGCTTCTTTAAGATCGATGTAAATTATGTTATACATATTTCCACACAACTAAACCAAATATATCATGAAAAGGGGATAGGTGTTAAAATCATATGGGCTAACCAAGATTATACTTGAAATTCTTTAATTTCAGATCTGATATTATACAATACGCCAAGATTTTGAACTTGTTTAAAATGTTAAGTTTCTTTAAAATCGATGTAAATTATACATATTTCCACACAACTAAACCAAATCATGGAAAGGGGATAGGTGTTAAAATTATATGGGCTAAACAAGGTTATACCTGAAATTCATTTATTGCAGACCTGATATTGAACAATTCTTCAAATTAAAACCCTTAAACCTTCTTTAAATGCATCTAAATTATTTTCTACATCTTAGTTCCACACTACAAAACCATACATATCATCAAAGAGTGATAGGTGTAAAAAAATATATAAGGCTCATCCAAGGTCTTACCTAAAATTTGCAAATTCAGACCTGATATTGTACAATTCTTCAAATTTTGAACTTGTTAGAATCCTTAAACCTTCTTAAAATTCATCTAAACTATATTTTACATCTTAGTTCCATACCATAAAACTATAACTGTCATTAAAGAGGGACAGATGTAAAAAATAAAAGAGTCGTCCAAGGTCATGCCTATAATTCGAAAATTCAGACCTGATATTGTATAATTTTTTTAAATTTTGGACTGATTAAAATCCCTTAACACTCTTCAAAACCATCTTAATCATTTTAACCATCTTAGTTCCACATTACAAAACAATACATATCATCAAAGAGTGACAGATGTAAAACATAAGAGCCATCCAAGGTCTTACCTAAAATTTGCAAATTCAGACCTGATATTGTACAATTCTTCAAATTTGGAAGTTGTTAAAATCCTTAAATCTCTTAAAATTCATCTAAATTATATTTTACATCTTAGTTTCACACTATAAAACCATAAATATCATCAAAGAGGAACAGATGTAAAAAACAAAAGAGTCGTCCAAGGTCATACCTGTAATTCGAGAATTCAGACCTGATATTGTACAATTCTTCAAATTTTGGACTCATTGGAATCCCTAAACACTCTTCAAAACCATCTAAACCATTTTTTACATCTTAGTTCCACACTACAAAACAATACATATCATCAAAGAGTGACAGATGTAAAAACATAAGAGCCATCCAAGGTCTTACCTGAAATTCGTAAATTCAGACCTGATATTGTACAATTCTTCAAATTTTGAACTTGTTAAAAATCCTTAAACCTTCTTAGAATTCATCTAAATTATATTTTACATCTTAGTTCCACACTATAAAAACCATAAATACCATCAAAGAGGGAAGGATTTAAAAGATATAAGGGTCATCCAAGGTCATACCTGAAATTCATAAATTCAGACCTGATATTGTACAATTCTTCAAATTTTGGACTCATTTAAAATCCTTAAACTTTCTTCAAATCCATCTTAATTATTTTTTACTAATTAGTTTCACACTACAAAACCATACATATCATCAAAGAGGGAGAAATGTAAAAATAATATAAGGCTCATCCAAGGTCTTGCCTGAAATTCGTAAATTCAGACCTGATATTGTACAATTCTTCAAATTTTGAACTTGTAAAATTCTTAAACCTTCTTAAAACCCATCTAAATTATTTTGTACATCTCAGTTCCATACTACAAAACCATAAATATCATCAAAGGGGGACAGATGTAAAAAATCTAAGGCTCATCCAAGGTCTTGCCTAAAATTTGTAAATTCAGACCTGATATTGTACAATTCTTGGAATTTTGAACTTGTTTAAAACATGAAACTTCCTTAAAACCCATTTTAATTATTTTTACATCTTAGTTCCATACTTCAAAACCATATTTATCATCAAAGAGGGGTAGATCTGGAAACCATAGGCATCAACTATAGTCATACATAAAATCAACCCTCTCAAAAATGTCAAATTTTTCAAAAAATCAACAATTTTTTTCTCGGCTCCTACTAATTCAATTAGTTTGAACCTTTCAGGGCTTATAGCCCTGCTACTGGGCACTTCACATGAAATTTTTCAATGTCTTCCAGTGTCTGATTGAAAAGTGAGGCTCTAAATAGTAAGAAAATGGGTCACGAATTTGCCCCCTGGGGTACATACTTTGTAGTATTTTCCAAGTTCTGTAGGAGTGATTGGCATTATTTATTTTGCAAATGATTCATATATATAATGTCTATGTATGTAACTTACAAACATCAAGATATCTAAAATTATTGAGATTGAAAAAATTATTTTCCGGGGGTGGGGTGTTTTGGGGGGGGTGGGGGGCTAACCCCTGAAAAAAAAGAATTATGTACCACTCTGTGAAGCTATCACCTAGGTAGAATTTTCATCCAAGACTTCCCTCTAACTGAAAATGCTGCCAAACCAACTATACTCCATTTATTAAGAATTTTCCTCCTCGCTCTTAGAGTATATGTACACTGTTTCAATTCATTTGAAAGAATTTTCCTCATACCTCGCTAAGTTCGTAGCCGATTTTTCCTTTAAAACGTGCAAACTGTCTTCTATACTGGTATAATTGATTAAATTTAAGTTGCAATAGTGACACCTGTGTTGGGCCCATTGGTTGTGAAATCTAAAATGGGAGCAATTTCAGCCGAATCTGATGCGTTCTTTAAGAACATAATGACCCAAGCCATAGCAAATAAAAAGGCTGATTCAAACGTAAGTATTGTACAAACATGAAATTAATAAAGCATGGCATTTAATAATCATGATGAAAACCCCTTTTTATATTCCTGACTCATATTTCAGCTGTATACAAACTTGTTTATTTTTTAGAAAAATAATGATTTCCTGAATATTATGCTGAAGACTCAGGATGTTGAGGACGAAGACAAAAGTAAGCTGCAAAATTGCATCTTGATTTTTTATTCCTTATGTTTTTGATTGTACTTGAAGTACTTCGTTTGAACTAGCTTTTAAGGTTTTTGGATATTGTTTTTTTGGGCTGGTGATACTCTTGGGGGACATTTATTATTAACGCAAATTCATCTCTGGCATTAGTTAAAATATATACTTTGCAAACAATACTCAATACACGTCTAGACTATTGAAGCATCCCAAACTATTAACTAACGCAAACAAAAGTAATATCCAATGCCCTCACAAATCACCCAGGAAGCAATATCACAATCACATCAAAAGGAAACCACCCCTTCGTTCATACAGAATGACTATATTATTTTGAAGAATAACCAAAATAGGTTTACCATTGTCTCTTACAACTTACAGGACTCTCAAATGAAGTGATTTTGGCAAATGCAATCATATTTATCCTTGCTGGATATGACACAGTCTCTACTACGATTAGCTGGGCTGCTTATGAAATGGCTCTTCACCAGGACATCCAAGAAAAGGTTTATGAAGAGGTTATGGAAGTCACAGATGGTGAGGTAAGACTTGAAGTCACAACTAAAACATATTGATATTGTCAATTCGGTGTCTCTTAGTAGTGTTTGAATATTTGTTATGGATAAAATAATACTAAGCATATACAGTAAAACCTTCGAACAAGGAACACTCTCTGCACTGGACAAAACTGTTCCTTCTTGACAGGTGTTTCACATAGAAAGAGTCCATACTCTTGGTCAACTAAAAAAATGCTGAATATGCATGTTTTATTCTTACGAGCATTTTATTCTGCCTCTGTTAATATGTTGATGATGAATTACTGCTGTGATGTATAGAAAGATGTTGCAAGGTTTTATTGCATTAATATTCAAGTTTGGATCATTAAAAAATTAAAGAGATTTGGCCCAAGTTGACACAAATACATTTCTATTACGTCCAAAAAACCCAATTGTGTCAATCCCTAGATTATCTCATCAGTTGCAGTCAAACTTTGTCACTGTGTTTGTTGAAAGAAAGCATTAGTGTTATGACAGTTAATAAAAACAGATTATAATTGCGAGGTAATAATTAAACAGTGGGTGAGATGTTCTGTCCTGTTAACATTAGCTTATCCTTATCTCATTCATTTTAATCCAAGCTTTCAAGAATCAGATATTGACTCAATCCATTCACACCTTTGAAAAACAATGGAATGTAAAGTGTAATCACTTTTCCATGTGCATTTTGAAACTTTGCCATAAACCACAGTTCCTTGTTCCCAGTTGACAGTGCCCCGTACAGAGAGGGATCGTTAACATGTAAGTCAGTTGAAAATTATTTGATTCTTTTGAAAACTGCCCCTTGTAGACAGGCGTTCCATAAATAAAGGTGTTCTTCCTTCTTCCTGACGTTGAACTATTTTGGAATACTTTAATATATTTGTTTTAGTTAGTGATTCAAAATATATTGCCTAAAGCAACGCATTGTCTGGAATGAAAACAGCAGACGTATATAGGGGTAGAAATAATGCTGATTACATACCAAAAATGATATCGAACAATTACAATAACATTTATTACATCAATGTATTCTTTTAGGAGGAAATAACTTATGAGATGTTACAAAAGTTGACCTACTTAGAAAGTGTGATTGAAGAAAGTCAAAGATTATTCCCATCTGCACCCAGGTAAAATTGCAACAATATCAAAAATATTAAATTAATAAACGGTAGATAAATCCCAAGTAGCATTGTTTTATTACCAATATATAATTATGTTCATGAATATGACATTGATTGGTCAGGTTGGAGCGCCAATGTACTGAGACTATTACGATTGAAGGAATAACAATTCCAAAGGATGCCATAGTAACAATCCCTGTGTATGGAATACACCATGATGCTGATATATACCCCGACCCAGAAAAATTCATCCCTGAAAGGTAGGTTATTTGCTTCACAAATCTGAAAGCTAGTACTTGAGTGAGTGAATGGCGTTGACTTCTCTATATCAAATCTTGACCAACATACCGTGTTCAGTAGGATAACTTTTCCGAGGGATGAACTCATAGATAGAAACTTAGACGTTGCCTTTTAGCATTTAAATATCACAATTATACCAATTAGAATTACATCTTGTTTTGAATTCTAGATTCTCGGCAGAAGAAAAGGCTAAGCGCAACCCATATTTCTTTCAACCATTTGGACTTGGCCCCAGGTCTTGCATTGCAATGCGATTGGCCCAGGTTGAGGTGAAATTGTGTCTCGCCAAAATTATACAGAAATTAAGGCTTCTACCCAGTGAGAAGACAGAGGTATTGTATATTTATTTCATTCACAAAATAACTCAATAATGTGTGTAGATCAGCCATGACCAATTTGCAGTGTGATTTTTCAAATCAAATTCTGACATATTTGGTCAAAGACATAGTTTGCAAGTCTGCATGTTAAAGGATCACACCTTTTTAGACTGATTTACTAACCCTGATTTAACCAAATATTTTCAGGATCCAGTAACGCTTATCAAGACTGGTCAGATGCATGCAAAGAATGGCATATACCTGAAGGTTCAGAGACGTTAAAGTAATGAATCAAAAGACATGTGAATGTGTATATGTTGCAAGACATTCTGATCACATTTCTTCTACCTTGTAAATACTGATTCTTTTGTAATAAATCTTTATATTTGCCACGATGTAAACCATGAAAACACAAATTGTTGAGCAATCAATGACATAGTACTTAATGCCTTTTCACATTTAAGTATTGAAATAGAGATAGATAAAATTGCAATGACAATTAATTTCTAATAATTTACACAAATAGCTTGGCATTACACTTTGACCAATCAGATCTCAGTATTACCAAAATGGGTTTGTAAAAAAGGTAAAGATGTTTCCAAAAAGGTGTACATGCAAGTGTTTAGGCTGGTTTCTCTAAACTGGGTCCTGTATAATCCTTCCAAAAATAGTAAAAAATCTAATAAATTTTTACTTCAAGTTATTGTACTTTTTAAACCAAATGACATACAATTAAACTATAATTGATTGTTACCTGCTGTATATGTAGTATCATGAAATGAAATAAAAACTACATGTATAAATACAAAGAATAAAAGCACTTATAGTTTGATTGATAAATTACATGTATATTCTGGTGTTATAAAATGGATACATCCACATGTACATAAATAGGCTGACAAGACTCCAGGATTTAAAAAATAGCTAATCTCCATAATTTTTGGGCATGAATATTACTTTGTTTGTTAATCAAAACATTGTACACATGTTCATTTATAGTGGAAGAATTATATATCAATTATGATGGAAAAAATATATGAGTCAAAAAATATGCATAAATATACTGAATGAATCAAACTTGCAAAAATGACATATAAAGCTACAGAAACAGTCTGTCTATATATATTGTGTATTGTATTTTATTATGTCACCACCAAAAAATGGTGACATATTGTTATGGTTTCCGTTTTTTGTGACGGCAGTTGGTTGTTGGTTGGCGTCTGTAACATATTCTTAAAACTTTCAATAACTTAAACTGTTTAAGACTGACTTCAGTTTTTTCAAAATCATCTCCAAGTTCTCAGAAGTTCAAATCTGACTTTAGATTTGAGATTTGACCTTCATTGATGTTCTCAAGGTCAAAAAAGGTATTTTGGACTTCAAATTGACCAATCTTTTTTCAAAATCATCTACAAGTTCTCAGAAATTCAAATCTAACTTAAGATTGAACTAATAATATTGTGAGCAACTAGTTGGTGACATATTGTCATGTTAATGCCTTGTTGTACTATATTGTATTGCATTGTAGTTATGCATACTTTACCTATAGATGTACATATGTATACAGAAACATTTACCCATATTTTACATTTTTCCATGATGTAGTGATCATGTTCTTATTTCATGTCCAATTTCTTATGGGCTGATAGAAGGGGTTTAGGATTCTCATCCTTTTAGATTTTTGGGAATCTAGTTGGCACTTGAGCTTGACATTGTATGATATGCCATACATTTAACCCCATTGGACCAGTATACTGCTGCTTTAGAAATATTAGTAATACATGAATCAACACACATTTAATCTATGTAGGGCAGCCCACTTAAACCAATCTAAATATTCTGATAATGCTAAAAGCAAATGACAAAAATAGATTAGAAATGTGTTGCAATACCAGCACCAGGTAGGAAAGTAAACTGCACGACAAAGTGGATGTTTGCAAACTGATTTGGTCTAAAATGACTATAATTATGATCCAACATGAAATAAATAGAGTAGTCCAAAGGCTAAGTTCACTTATCTTACAATATGATAGTAATTACTAGGCTAAATTAAAGGGTAAGTCTGTTAATACATATCTGCTGTATGTTATGCCTGACTAATTATACACATTCATGTTATACAACTCTTCAGCATTGTATACAGCTGTGTGGAATATAAACAATAACAGAACATCATTGTATACAATATATGAATCTACACAGAAACATTGTACACAGTACATGCAGTGGGGACCTAAAGTTATTAACACAATATACATAACAGCAATGTATACAACAGGGTGGGATGTGATATACACAATAACTTAACATTGTGAACAATATTGTATTATTACAGCAAAGTGGTATAAACACAATATACAAGACAACAATGTATACAACAGGGTGGGATGGGATATACAAAATAACGGAACAATATTGCATTATTACAGCAAAGTGGTATAAACACAATATACATAACAGCAATGTATACATCAGGGTGGGACGGGATATACACAATAACGAAACAATATTGTATTATTACAGCAAAGTGGTATAAACACGATATACATAGCAGCAATGTACTATACATCAGGGTGGGATGTGATATACACAATAACGGAACAATATTGTATTATTACAGCAAAGTGGTATAAACACGATATACATAGCAGCAATGTACTATACATCAGGGTGGGATGTGATATACACAATAACGGAACAATATTGTATTATTACAGCAAAGTGGTATAAACACGATATACATAACAGCAATGTATACATCAGGGTGGGATGGGATATACAAAATAACGGAACAATATTGCATTATTACAGCAAAGTGGTATAAACACAATATACATAACAGCAATGTATACATCAGGGTGGGATGGGATATACAAAATAACGGAACAATATTGCATTATTACAGCAAAGTGGTATAAACACAATATACATAACAGCAATGTATACATCAGGGTGGGACGGGATATACACAATAACGAAACAATATTGTATTATTACAGCAAAGTGGTATAAACACGATATACATAGCAGCAATGTACTATACATCAGGGTGGGATGTGATATACACAATAACGGAACAATATTGTATTATTACAGCAAAGTGGTATAAACACGATATACATAACAGCAATGTATACATCAGGTTGGGATGTGATATACACAATAACGGAACAATATTGTATTATTACAGCAAAGTGGTATAAACACGATATACATAACAGCAATGTATACATCAGGTTGGGATGTGATATACACAATAACGGAACAATATTGTATTATTACAGCAAAGTGGTATAAAAACGATATACATAACAGCAATGTATACAACAGGGTGGGATGGGATATACACAATAACGGAACAATATTGTATTATTACAGCAAAGTGGTATAAACACGATATACATAACAGCAATGTATACAACAGGGTAGGATGGGATATACACAATAACGGAACAATATTGTATTATTAAAGCAAAGTGGTATAAACACGATATGCATAACAGCAATGTATACAACAGGGTAGGATGGGATATACACAATAACAGAACAATATTGTATTATTTCAGCAAAATGGTATAAACACGATATACATAACAGCAATGTATACATCAGGGTGGGATGTGATATACACAATAACGGAACAATATTGTATTATTACAGCAAAGTGGTATAAACACGATATACATAACAGCAATGTATACATCAGGGTGGGATGTGATATACACAATAACGGAACAATATTGTATTATTACAGCAAAGTGGTATAAACACGATATACATAACAGCAATGTATACATCAGGGTGGGATGTGATATACACAATAACGGAACAATATTGTATTATTACAGCAAAGTGGTATAAACACGATATACATAACAGCAATGTATACATCAGGTTGGGATGTGATATACACAATAACGGAACAATATTGTATTATTACAGCAAAGTGGTATAAACACGATATGCATAACAGCAATGTATACAACAGTGTGGGATGGGATATACACAATAACAGAACAATATTGTATTATTTCAGCAAAATGGTATAAACCAGGGGGTCACTTTTGACAACTTTGGCCCAAAAATGGCCAAAATCAATTGAAAAGTGAAATTGAATGGTGAAAAACTGCATGATTTTGAAAGAAACTGAGCCATTCTGAAAAACTGCATGATTTTGAAAGAACTCAAACTCAGCTCAAACCCTCCCCCTGGCTATGGGTCTGTTGAATGTGTTTTTCAGAAAGAAGATGAATATTCTTGGGCTAGTGGAGGTCTCAGATATACTATTGGTCATAGTATGTGTATTAACTGCGCTCTATGTGTAAGTTAATCATTCTTATCTGATTGCATGTAAATTATAGGGTGACTCTAAAATAAAATCCCCAAATTTTTGTTTTCTGATCATCGCTATTGCCAGTATTTAACTGCACGTTTTTAAGAATCTACAATATAAACAATCCCTAAAAATACATGTTTTGTGTAACGTAAACTCATTCATCAGTTAATGGAGTTTGGGTGAGAAATGTATTATCTTTAGGCTAAGGAATAAGGATCAATTTTGTCAAAGAGGTTGGGCATTATTGGGGTGGGGGTCCTGAAAATCAAAAGAGGGACCCTCAAAAGTTTTAATTAAAATATTGATAGCAAATGGGAATGCAATGTAATTAATTTGATTTAAAATGTTTTAGATACCTTACATGGAACTTTGGCTATTGGTCAGCGCAAGGTATTAAAGGACCTACTCCATTTCCCATAATTGGCACAACCTGGGTGTTCATATTTAAGGTAGGCCCTAATTACAGGACTTAAACCATTTCCCTGGGTGAATTTGCTTGAATGTTTCTATTTAAGGAAGTTGAAGGACCTTAACAATATCCCAAGCTGATCTGGCAAAGGATCCATTAACTAATGCACCTAAAGGTGCCCCCAAAGGTTTCATTGAAAATAATATGGAAATAGTTACTTTTGTCAATTATGAACACATAATAAAGTTACATATGGATTAAAACTAAGGTCATTCAGTTCATTTACGTTTGACTACACAAATCATTCTAAATATCATTTTAGGGGTATGTTAGTCTTCATTCATGACCATTTTAAGTATGTTGACCATTCCTCAATCATTATATCAGAACATTGTTAAGGTAGAACACAAAGGGCAACATATTGAAAACACATATCATAATAAAAAACTAAAAACTTAATATATCTTTTTAAAAAATGAACCTTAATAAATGTGTGGCCATTTCATTCCATTTTGAAGAAATAAATACTGTAAGTGAATACCAATGCAACATGATTTATTTTCCAGGGCTTTGTAGATGCAGATGTGGTAATGTATGAACGGTATAAGAATAACAAAGTATATGGGTAAGTTTAATTTAAAACAATAAAGGAAATATAAACTAAATATCGTATGTATGTAACTTTGGAAAACACTTAAATGTAACACACAAAGATTTTTTTCTAAATGTAAAATATTAATTCTTCATTCTGTATTTTAAAAGGTGTAATTCTGTAACATTTGTTGGCATATACAACCAATAAGCTAATCAGATTTTAGAGAACAATTTTGTGTTCTTCTTTGGACCTCATCTTACATTAGACCTGAGACCATCATAAAATGTTATGTCTATGTTAGTATCAGATTTAGCCCTGGGATTAAACACATTGTAAATTAAACGTTTTATGTTTATTTCCTTTTTTAAATTCACACAAATATACAATGTATGAGTGGGTGACACTTAAAAAGTGTATATTCCCAACAAATTTTTACAATAAAAGTTGTGTGTTGTCATACCTGTTAATGTGCAGTTGGGGACTTGTCTTTGCATTCAACCATACAAATGTTCATTTTTTGCTTGTCACATCTGAGAAGAGACCCATTGAATACAAACATACATGATGAGAGGTTGATAGATGGAAGCTGTAAACAGCAGGCTATGTCAAAAATAAATAAATATCAAACAAACCAAAAGAATCAAAACTGTGTTTGATTATAAAAATAAGAATCTGATAAACTGAGAGATATGTTATGTCCAGTAATAGAAGAGGACAAAAAGGAATACACAAGAGAAGGGGTGGGAGTGATGGCGAGGGCAGTGAGGAGAAAACAAAACAAAATTTCAAGTGAATTAATAGCTCTCCAAAAACAGTTTTTTCAGTTCCTTTTTAAATATATAGATACTTTTTATTTCTTTAAGTCTTTCTGGTAGATTGTTCCAAAGTTGTGGTATTGAAAAGGATAAAGATGATCTGCCATAATTTGTTCGAGCTTTGGGTTTGTCATAAGTCGTTCTATTTCTGGTATTATAGGGATTTCTTTCGTGCACCATTGTAAAAAGACGGGGGTATATACTCCTATAATTATCCAAGTCATTTTCCATTTAAACATAAATATACATTTGACTTGCTTATTAATATCAAAGACATTGAGTAATTTTAACATTTCAAAAAGTGGGGTGGAATGAGCTCTGTAATCACTGTTTGTTGCTAGGCGTACAAACCTTTTTTGGGACAAATGGAGCGGGTTGATTGTTGTTGTGTTCTTACATTTGCACATACCATTATAAACATGATAAATGTTCCAGTAATGTTTTTGCAGCTTCTTTGATGGAAGTGTCCCTAATTTAGCTATTGCTGATGGAGATCTACTTAAAACTGTTTTGGTCAAAGAATTCTCAAATTTCCAAAATAGAAGAGTAAGTGGTAGGGCTAGTTGGAATATGAAATAAATTGCATGAATGCAACATGTTGCACATGAAAATGCCATGAAGATCATTTCCTTCTCTGTAATCAACATGTAGAATCATATAAAGTAACTAGCATTGGCTTTATGTAGAGATGAGTCAAATAGCCTCTCTTGTTTTAGAAAATGCCAGCAGTTTTTGGACCAATCATTGACAAGATGTTAACAGACTTAGTTGATGATGAGTGGAAAACAACAAGAAATGTGATGACCCAAGCATTCACTAGTGGCAAGATTAAACGGGTATAAAGCTTCATGTAAACAAGAAATGTGATGACCCAAGCATTCACTAGTGGCAAGATTAAACGGGTATAAAGCTTCATGTAAACAAGAAACACAATCATTTAGAATTTCAAACTTTTGCTGTTAAACTGAATTATTGTGTTTTGTGGACTATGGCGACTTTGTGATGGGTTTTAACTGTTTAATAATTTTATATAATACAGTAGTTAAAGGATATTTGAGCTTCGTGTTCCATCTGATTGTTTGGACTCTGAAATGTTTCTTTTTCTTGCTGTGCTTTGTCATGTTCATTCCAATGCAATTCAATGCCTTTTGTCACTGGTGCTAGCACTATCTAATTTTGCTCATATGGTGCAAATTGAGTATTGTATTTTATGTGTTGCAGATGATGGAAAGTTTAAACATGTATAACAATACCCTATTAGAAAAGATGGGAGAAAGAGCGGACGCTGATGACATGTTTGAATTCAAAGAGTAATTTGAATTTTCTAGTTCTGATTGCATCTTTAATTTTCACCTTTAAGAAGTACAAACTACTTTCACATTGTTTTTGGATTATTATTTACAGTATAAATATAGTGCCTAAAATTTGAGTTGTATCAATAAATGGTGGCATCTCCTTTGAGATCACACCACATGTTTCTTCCATTTCCAGTTTGGTTGGAAAATGCACTTTGGATATAGTTGCAGCGATTGGGTTTGGAATAGATGCACAAGTTCAGAATAATCCAAAGTCTGAGTTTATTACCCATTCTGCTGAGTTTTCTCAAGCTGGATTTTTCAGAGTCGCCGCAGGGATAAGTATGTCATCTTCAGGATATTTGAAGAATTCCCTTTTTTCGAAACAAGACATACAGGGTGTCCGGAAAGTAAAGATACAAATGCTCTTATTTTAAGAAATTTGGGTTTTTTGAAATGAAATTGGTACAGATTGTAGAGGAACAACATTACAATATATCTACCAACTTTCATCCCATATAGTCTTAATGTGTTTAAGTTATGGTTGTTATGGTTATGGATGTGAGGGGTATGCGGAGCAGTTCCAGAACAACGCTAAGAAGTGAAAAATTGCTAAAAGACAACCATTTGAAACAGTGTTTTTTGTTGTATTTTCTATCTATGTTTTTTTATTCATCAATGTATTATTGCTGCCATAGTGTTTTCTATTATATAATGATGTCATTGCTACATATCAGAACTATGTTATGTCACTTACCAGTATAATGAAGGAAATATTATACAAGTGCCTAGAAGAATGGTCCCTGGCCATAAGTAGGAAAGTCAATATTGCATCTCCACAATGCACCAATTCACAAAGCAAAAAAACAAATCTTACAATGGAGTGTCTTGACATTAAACCTTTCTATACAATGCCCCACATTCACCTGATAAAGCCTATTTAGACTTCTACCTTAATGACCATTTGAAAGAAATATTTGTAAAAAGGTAAACATAAAAATTAGACTCAGCTGGAAGCAAATGTTATCAGCAATCTGAGAGATGGACAGCAGCGGTTTTGTCAGGTCTTTCAACCGCCGGTCAAGATGCACCAAGAATGTATAGATAATGGGGAAAATACTGAATATTCAATGATAGCAGTAATATGAAATGATCAAATAATGTTACATTACTAATCCCTATGCTGTTGTGGTACATAATTTGATATAATATAGGAATAGATGGTGGAGTGCCAAGATCATATGAGTAGGAAAGAGATTTGTAGAACACAGTTGTGACGTTGCTCCACTTACCCTCAACTCCCGTTACCATAACAACCATAACTTTTTCATTTTCAAACTGAAAGTCATAACAGTTGCAGTATATATTGTTATAATGTAATTCTACATTCTGGAGCAATTTCATCTCATAACAGGTAAATCTCTTGAAATTAGAGCATTTGTATCTTTACTTTCCGGACACCCTGTATATGTCCTTTGTCCAAAGGATAAAGAACACACACTACGTGTAATCAAATTCTGTGTAAACATTCAGAAACATATTTAAACATTAAATATCGATGGTACTTGGAAAAGTCCACCTATCGCATATGAAAAAAACACGATCATGTATGCTTGCACAATGACTAGAGGGGAAAGAAGAATTAAAGGAACAAAGTAAAAAATGGAACACTGAAAAGAATGTATAAAATATTTGTTATTAAACGGTTAATGGTTGAGACAAAGAACAAACCATGACTTTTTCCATTTTCAAATTTGCAAATTGGTATATTAATGTTATAATACCTTTACCAAAAATAACACTCTCAATCAAAATTGGTGACTTTAGTTGCTGTGCTTGCACCTGCTTTGGCTCCATTGGTTATAAAGTCTGGGATGGGAGCAATTCCACAAGAGACAAATGCATTCTTTAAAAACATTATGGCTCAGGCAATAGCAAATAGAAAGGCTGATCCAAATGTAAGTACATGTCCATATTTATATATCTGAGATTTGCCATGACTCCAGAGGTCCGATATCCAGAGTCATTCGGGGCAGCACATCCCGCCTACTTAGTACAATGAGTCTGGTGCTTAAATTCTTCAGTACCATGTTATTATTAAAATGCAAGTTACAAAAATACACTTTTACAGAAACATAATGACTTTCTGAGTCTCATGCTGAAGGCCCAAGATGTTGAGGATGAAGATAAAAGTAAGTGTCTACCTTGCAATGTAACATCTTCCCCATTTGAGTTTTATGTTTATTGAAGTCCCATAAAATGCACCAGGTTGTGATTCATCTAACTGAAATATTTATTAGATCCTGGTCTATTTTGATTAAATTCAAATTGAACATTATGGATATCTAAACTTTCATGTTTTCATATCTCTTGTAAAATATTTTTTCACAAATTATCATTTTTTGATGAAAATATTATTGCCGTATTTATTGGGAAAATACCACGGTTATTTATAAGCATCATTCATGGTTTCCACATCTTGATAATAGGACTTAAAGATGATGTGATTTTGGCAAATGCGATCATATTTATCCTTGCTGGATATGACTCAGTCTCTACTACAATTAGCTGGGCTGCTTATGAAATGGCTCTTCACCAGGACATCCAAGAAAAGGTTTATGAAGAGGTTATGGAAGTCACGGATGGTGAGGTAAGGCACATTGCCCTATGTACGTTACAGTTTACAATTACCAAACATTTACACCTACCACACACATACATGGGCATATCTATCTAATATGAAGGAGAGACAATTAAATCTTACAGAATACTTTGTTAGGCATACACTTACCACACACATACATGGGCATACCTGGCTTATATAAAGGGAAACAATTAAATCTTACAGAATACTTTGTTAGGCATACACTTACCAAACACATACATGGGCATACCTGGCTTATATGAAGGGAAACAATTAAATCTTACAGAATACTTTGTTAGGCATACACTTACCAAACACATACATGGGCATACCTGGCTTATATGAAGGGAAACAATTAAATCTTACAGAATACTTTGTTAGGCATACACTTACCAAACACATACATGGGCATATCTATCTAATATGAAGGGAAACAATTAAATCTTACATAATACTTTGTTAGGCATACACTTACCACACACATACATGGGCATACCTGGCTTATATGAAGGGAAACAATTAAATCTTACAGAATACTTTGTTAGGCATACACTTACCACACACATACATGGGCATACCTGGCTTATATGAAGGGAAACAATTAAATCTTACAGAATACTTTGTTAGGCATACACTTACCACACACATACATGGGCATACCTGGCTTATATGAAGGGAAACAATTAAATCTTACAGAATACTTTGTTAGGCATACACTTACCAAACACATACATGGGCATACCTGGCTTATATGAAGGGAAACAATTAAATCTTACAGAATACTTTGTTAGGCATACACTTACCACACACATACATGGGCATATCTATCTAAATAAAGGAGAGACAATTAAATCTTACATAATACTTTGTTAGGCATACACTTACAAAACACATACATGGGCATACCTGGCTTATATGAAGGGAAACAATTAAATCGTACAGAATACTTTGTTAGGCATACACTTACCAAACACATACATGGGCATATCTATCTAATATGAAGGAGAGACAATTAAATCTTACATAATACTTTGTTAGGCATACACTTACCAAACACATACATGGGCATACCTGGCTTATATGAAGGGAAACAATTAAATCTTACATAATACTTTGTTAGGCATACACTTACCAAACACATACATGGGCATACCTGGCTTATATGAAGGGAAACAATTAAATCTTACAGAATACTTTGTTAGGCATACACTTACCACACACATACATGGGCATACCTGGCTTATATGAAGGGAAACAATTAAATCTTACAGAATACTTTGTTAGGCATACACTTACCAAACACATACATGGGCATACCTGGCTTATATGAAGGGAAACAATTAAATCTTACAGAATACTTTGTTAGGCATACACTTACCAAACACATACATGGGCATACCTGGCTTATATGAAGGGAAACAATTAAATCTTACAGAATACTTTGTTAGGCATACACTTACCACACACATACATGGGCATACCTGGCTTATATGAAGGGAAACAATTAAATCTTACAGAATACTTTGTTAGGCATACACTTACCAAACACATACATGGGCATACCTGGCTTATATGAAGGGAAACAATTAAATCTTACATAATACTTTGTTAGGCATACACTTACCAAACACATACATGGGCATACCTGGCTTATATGAAGGGAAACAATTAAATCTTACATAATACTTTGTTAGGCATACACTTACCACACACATACATGGGCATATCTATCTAATATGAAGGAGAGACAATTAAATCTTACAGAATACTTTGTTAGGCATACACTTACCAAACACATACATGGGCATACCTGGCTAATATGAAGGGAAACAATTAAATCTTACAGAATACTTTGTTAGGCATACACTTACCAAACACATACATGGGCATATCTATCTAATATGAAGGAGAGACAATTAAATCTTACATAATACTTTGTTAGGCATACACTTACCAAACACATACATGGGCATACCTGGCTTATATGAAGGGAAACAATTAAATCTTACAGAATACTTTGTTAGGCATACACTTACCAAACACATACATGGGCATACCTGGCTTATATGAAGGGAAACAATTAAATCTTACATAATACTTTGTTAGGCATACACTTACCACACACATACATGGGCATACCTGGCTTATATGAAGGGAAACAATTAAATCTTACAGAATACTTTGTTAGGCATACACTTACCAAACACATACATGGGCATACCTGGCTTATATGAAGGGAAACAATTAAATCTTACAGAATACTTTGTTAGGCATACACTTACCAAACACATACATGGGCATACCTGGCTTATATGAAGGAGAGACAATTAAATCTTACAGAATACTTTGTTAGGCATACACTTACCACACACATACATGGGCATACCTGGCTTATATGAAGGGAAACAATTAAATCTTACAGAATACTTTGTTAGGCATACACTTACCACACACATACAGTACATGGGCATACCTGGCTTATATGAAGGGAAACAATTAAATCTTACAGAATACTTTGTTAGGCATACACTTACAACACACATACATGGGCATACCTGGCTTATATGAAGGAGAGACAATTAAATCTTACATAATACTTTGTTAGGCATACACTTACCAAACACATACATGGGCATACCTGGCTTATATGAAGGGAAACAATTAAATCTTACAGAATACTTTGTTAGGCATACACTTACCACACACATACATGGGCATACCTGGCTTATATGAAGGGAAACAATTAAATCTTACATAATACTTTGTTAGGCATACACTTACCAAACACATACATGGGCATACCTGGCTTATATGAAGGGAAACAATTAAATCTTACAGAATACTTTGTTAGGCATACACTTACCAAACACATACATGGGCATACCTGGCTTATATGAAGGGAAACAATTAAATCTTACAGAATACTTTGTTAGGCATACACTTACCACACACATACATGGGCATACCTGGCTTATATGAAGGGAAACAATTAAATCTTACATAATACTTTGTTAGGCATACACTTACCAAACACATACATGGGCATACCTGGCTTATATGAAGGAGAGACAATTAAATCTTACAGAATACTTTGTTAGGCATACACTTACCAAACACATACATGGGCATATCTATCTAATATGAAGGAGAGACAATTAAATCTTACATAATACTTTGTTAGGCATACACTTACCAAACACATACATGGGCATACCTGGCTTATATGAAGGGAAACAATTAAATCTTACAGAATACTTTGTTAGGCATACACTTACCAAACACATACATGGGCATACCTGGCTTATATGAAGGAGAGACAATTAAATCTTACAGAATACTTTGTTAGGCATACACTTACCACACACATACATGGGCATACCTGGCTTATATGAAGGGAAACAATTAAATCTTACAGAATACTTTGTTAGGCATACACTTACCACACACATACATGGGCATACCTGGCTTATATGAAGGGAAACAATCAAATCTTACAGAATACTTTGTTAGGCATACACTTACCAAACACATACATGGGCATACCTGGCTTATATGAAGGGAAACAATTAAATCTTACAGAATACTTTGTTAGGCATACACTTACCAAACACATACATGGGCATACCTGGCTTATATGAAGGGAAACAATTAAATCTTACAGAATACTTTGTTAGGCATACACTTACCACACACATACATGGGCATATCTATCTAATATGAAGGAGAGACAATTAAATCTTACATAATACTTTGTTAGGCATACACTTACCAAACACATACATGGGCATACCTGGCTTATATGAAGGGAAACAATTAAATCTTACATAATACTTTGTTAGGCATACACTTACCAAACACATACATGGGCATACCTGGCTTATATGAAGGGAAACAATTAAATCTTACAGAATACTTTGTTAGGCATACACTTACCAAACACATACATGGGCATATCTATCTAATATGAAGGAGAGACAATTAAATCTTACATAATACTTTGTTAGGCATACACTTACAAAACACATACATGGGCATACCTGGCTTATATGAAGGGAAACAATTAAATCGTACAGAATACTTTGTTAGGCATACACTTACCAAACACATACATGGGCATATCTATCTAATATGAAGGAGAGACAATTAAATCTTACATAATACTTTGTTAGGCATACACTTACCAAACACATACATGGGCATACCTGGCTTATATGAAGGGAAACAATTAAATCTTACATAATACTTTGTTAGGCATACACTTACCACACACATACATGGGCATACCTGGCTTATATGAAGGGAAACAATTAAATCTTACAGAATACTTTGTAAGGCATACACTTACCAAACACATACATGGGCATACCTGGCTTATATGAAGGGAAACAATTAAATCTTACAGAATACTTTGTTAGGCATACACTTACCACACACATACATGGGCATACCTGGCTTATATGAAGGGAAACAATTAAATCTTACAGAATACTTTGTTAGGCATACACTTACCAAACACATACATGGGCATACCTGGCTTATATGAAGGGAAACAATTAAATCTTACAGAATACTTTGTTAGGCATACACTTACCAAACACATACATGGGCATACCTGGCTTATATGAAGGGAAACAATTAAATCTTACAGAATACTTTGTTAGGCATACACTTACCAAACACATACATGGGCATACCTGGCTTATATGAAGGGAAACAATTAAATCTTACAGAATACTTTGTTAGGCATACACTTACCAAACACATACATGGGCATACCTGGCTTATATGAAGGGAAACAATTAAATCTTACAGAATACTTTGTTAGGCATACACTTACCACGCACATACATGGGCATACCTGGCTTATATGAAGGAGAGACAATTAAATCTTACAGAATACTTTGTTAGGCATACACTTACCACGCACATACATGGGCATACCTGGCTTATATGAAGGGAAACAATTAAATCTTACAGAATACTTTGTTAGGCATACACTTACCAAACACATACATGGGCATACCTGGCTTATATGAAGGGAAACAATTAAATCTTACAGAATACTTTGTTAGGCATACACTTACCAAACACATACATGGGCATACCTGGCTTATATGAAGGGAAACAATTAAATCTTACAGAATACTTTGTTAGGCATACACTTACCACGCACATACATGGGCATACCTGGCTTATATGAAGGAGAGACAATTAAATCTTACAGAATACTTTGTTAGGCATACACTTACCACGCACATACATGGGCATACCTGGCTTATATGAAGGGAAACAATTAAATCTTACAGAATACTTTGTTAGGCATACACTTACCAAACACATACATGGGCATACCTGGCTTATATGAAGGGAAACAATTAAATCTTACATAATACTTTGTTAGGCATACACTTACCAAACACATACATGGGCATACCTGGCTTATATGAAGGGAAACAATTAAATCTTACATAATACTTTGTTAGGCATACACTTACCAAACACATACATGGGCATACCTGGCTTATATGAAGGGAAACAATTAAATCTTACAGAATACTTTGTTAGGCATACACTTACCAAACACATACATGGGCATACCTGGCTTATATGAAGGGAAACAATTAAATCTTACAGAATACTTTGTTAGGCATACACTTACCAAACACATACATGGGCATACCTGGCTTATATGAAGGGAAACAATTAAATCTTACAGAATACTTTGTTAGGCATACACTTACCAAACACATACATGGGCATATCTATCTAATATGAAGGAGAGACAATTAAATCTTACATAATACTTTGTTAGGCATACACTTACAAAACACATACATGGGCATACCTGGCTTATATGAAGGGAAACAATTAAATCGTACAGAATACTTTGTTAGGCATACACTTACCAAACACATACATGGGCATATCTATCTAATATGAAGGAGAGACAATTAAATCTTACATAATACTTTGTTAGGCATACACTTACCAAACACATACATGGGCATACCTGGCTTATATGAAGGGAAACAATTAAATCTTACATAATACTTTGTTAGGCATACACTTACCACACACATACATGGGCATACCTGGCTTATATGAAGGGAAACAATTAAATCTTACAGAATACTTTGTAAGGCATACACTTACCAAACACATACATGGGCATACCTGGCTTATATGAAGGGAAACAATTAAATCTTACAGAATACTTTGTTAGGCATACACTTACCACACACATACATGGGCATACCTGGCTTATATGAAGGGAAACAATTAAATCTTACAGAATACTTTGTTAGGCATACACTTACCAAACACATACATGGGCATACCTGGCTTATATGAAGGGAAACAATTAAATCTTACAGAATACTTTGTTAGGCATACACTTACCAAACACATACATGGGCATACCTGGCTTATATGAAGGGAAACAATTAAATCTTACAGAATACTTTGTTAGGCATACACTTACCAAACACATACATGGGCATACCTGGCTTATATGAAGGGAAACAATTAAATCTTACAGAATACTTTGTTAGGCATACACTTACCAAACACATACATGGGCATACCTGGCTTATATGAAGGGAAACAATTAAATCTTACAGAATACTTTGTTAGGCATACACTTACCACGCACATACATGGGCATACCTGGCTTATATGAAGGAGAGACAATTAAATCTTACAGAATACTTTGTTAGGCATACACTTACCACGCACATACATGGGCATACCTGGCTTATATGAAGGGAAACAATTAAATCTTACAGAATACTTTGTTAGGCATACACTTACCAAACACATACATGGGCATACCTGGCTTATATGAAGGGAAACAATTAAATCTTACAGAATACTTTGTTAGGCATACACTTACCAAACACATACATGGGCATACCTGGCTTATATGAAGGGAAACAATTAAATCTTACAGAATACTTTGTTAGGCATACACTTACCACGCACATACATGGGCATACCTGGCTTATATGAAGGAGAGACAATTAAATCTTACAGAATACTTTGTTAGGCATACACTTACCACGCACATACATGGGCATACCTGGCTTATATGAAGGGAAACAATTAAATCTTACAGAATACTTTGTTAGGCATACACTTACCAAACACATACATGGGCATACCTGGCTTATATGAAGGGAAACAATTAAATCTTACATAATACTTTGTTAGGCATACACTTACCAAACACATACATGGGCATACCTGGCTTATATGAAGGGAAACAATTAAATCTTACATAATACTTTGTTAGGCATACACTTACCAAACACATACATGGGCATACCTGGCTTATATGAAGGGAAACAATTAAATCTTACAGAATACTTTGTTAGGCATACACTTACCAAACACATACATGGGCATACCTGGCTTATATGAAGGGAAACAATTAAATCTTACAGAATACTTTGTTAGGCATACACTTACCAAACACATACATGGGCATACCTGGCTTATATGAAGGGAAACAATTAAATCTTACAGAATACTTTGTTAGGCATACACTTACCAAACACATACATGGGCATATCTATCTAATATGAAGGAGAGACAATTAAATCTTACATAATACTTTGTTAGGCATACACTTACAAAACACATACATGGGCATACCTGGCTTATATGAAGGGAAACAATTAAATCGTACAGAATACTTTGTTAGGCATACACTTACCAAACACATACATGGGCATATCTATCTAATATGAAGGAGAGACAATTAAATCTTACATAATACTTTGTTAGGCATACACTTACCAAACACATACATGGGCATACCTGGCTTATATGAAGGGAAACAATTAAATCTTACATAATACTTTGTTAGGCATACACTTACCACACACATACATGGGCATACCTGGCTTATATGAAGGGAAACAATTAAATCTTACAGAATACTTTGTAAGGCATACACTTACCAAACACATACATGGGCATACCTGGCTTATATGAAGGGAAACAATTAAATCTTACAGAATACTTTGTTAGGCATACACTTACCACACACATACATGGGCATACCTGGCTTATATGAAGGGAAACAATTAAATCTTACAGAATACTTTGTTAGGCATACACTTACCAAACACATACATGGGCATACCTGGCTTATATGAAGGGAAACAATTAAATCTTACAGAATACTTTGTTAGGCATACACTTACCAAACACATACATGGGCATACCTGGCTTATATGAAGGGAAACAATTAAATCTTACAGAATACTTTGTTAGGCATACACTTACCAAACACATACATGGGCATACCTGGCTTATATGAAGGGAAACAATTAAATCTTACAGAATACTTTGTTAGGCATACACTTACCAAACACATACATGGGCATACCTGGCTTATATGAAGGGAAACAATTAAATCTTACAGAATACTTTGTTAGGCATACACTTACCACGCACATACATGGGCATACCTGGCTTATATGAAGGAGAGACAATTAAATCTTACAGAATACTTTGTTAGGCATACACTTACCACGCACATACATGGGCATACCTGGCTTATATGAAGGGAAACAATTAAATCTTACAGAATACTTTGTTAGGCATACACTTACCAAACACATACATGGGCATACCTGGCTTATATGAAGGGAAACAATTAAATCTTACAGAATACTTTGTTAGGCATACACTTACCAAACACATACATGGGCATACCTGGCTTATATGAAGGGAAACAATTAAATCTTACAGAATACTTTGTTAGGCATACACTTACCACGCACATACATGGGCATACCTGGCTTATATGAAGGAGAGACAATTAAATCTTACAGAATACTTTGTTAGGCATACACTTACCACGCACATACATGGGCATACCTGGCTTATATGAAGGGAAACAATTAAATCTTACAGAATACTTTGTTAGGCATACACTTACCAAACACATACATGGGCATACCTGGCTTATATGAAGGGAAACAATTAAATCTTACATAATACTTTGTTAGGCATACACTTACCAAACACATACATGGGCATACCTGGCTTATATGAAGGGAAACAATTAAATCTTACATAATACTTTGTTAGGCATACACTTACCAAACACATACATGGGCATACCTGGCTTATATGAAGGGAAACAATTAAATCTTACAGAATACTTTGTTAGGCATACACTTACCAAACACATACATGGGCATACCTGGCTTATATGAAGGGAAACAATTAAATCTTACATAATACTTTGTTAGGCATACACTTACCAAACACATACATGGGCATACCTGGCTTATATGAAAGGAAACAATTAAATCTTACATAATACTTTGTTAGGCATACACTTACCAAACACATACATGGGCATACCTGGCTTATATGAAGGGAAACAATTAAATCTTACATAATACTTTGTTAGGCATACACTTACCAAACACATACATGGGCATACCTGGCTTATATGAAGGGAAACAATTAAATCTTACATAATACTTTGTTAGGCATACACTTACCAAACACATACATGGGCATACCTGGCTTATATGAAGGGAAACAATTAAATCTTACATAATACTTTGTTAGGCATACACTTACCAAACACATACATGGGCATACCTGGCTTATATGAAGGGAAACAATTAAATCTTACATAATACTTTGTTAGGCATACACTTACCAAACACATACATGGGCATACCTGGCTTATATGAAGGGAAACAATTAAATCTTACAGAATACTTTGTTAGGCATACACTTACCAAACACATACATGGGCATACCTGGCTTATATGAAGGGAAACAATTAAATCTTACAGAATACTTTGTTAGGCATACACTTACCAAACACATACATGGGCATACCTGGCTTATATGAAGGGAAACAATTAAATCTTACAGAATACTTTGTTAGGTATACACTCTCCTCCATAAGTTTGGCAACTGGAAGTCTTCATTTGATAATGTGTTAAAACTTGTTTATTGTTTGGATCTTTATTTCGTTCCTTTATTACAGTTGCTCAGAATGAGTTTAATAAATTCTACTTAAATCACCAACAGGCTTTGATAAGTGTTCCAAAATGAGACATCAGTTTGCCAAACTTATGGAGGAGAGCGTACATCATTCATAGATGCCATAAAAGTCACAATTATTGCTTGAAACCCTATGATCGGAGGATTAATTATTGCCATAAACTTGACTTTTGCATTAGTTATTAATACTTTTCATATTTGCTCCTATGCTTTGATCCAAAATGTTGATGGTTACATTGCCCATAGAGGTATTAGACCTATTTGACTATTATCACATTTTTATATTTGCTCCAGTACTTAATTCCAAACTGCAGATAGTTTTAGGGCCCAAAGAGTTTCAAATAAGTTTTGCTTCGCCAATTTATATGATTATTATCAATTTCAATTCCAATTCCAATTTTTATTCACAACTCGTGTTTCATTTTCTAACCATCTGTTCTTGATTGCTATACTGATTGATTAAATGAAAAAATGAAAAATTATATGTTTCATTTAGGACAATATAACATATGATATGCTCTCAAAAATGACTTACTTAGAGAGTGTGATAGAAGAAAGTCAACGATTATTCCCTTCAGATTCCAGGTAAAATTCTCCTAATTGGAAGGTATTTAGCTACATGTTTCCAAGAGAACTTGAACGTGAATGTGTTTAGTTAAGGTCTAGTGGGGATAAGGAATTACTTGCCCAGGTGGGTATAAAGCTTTAAGGAAAAAAGTTGCAATGCAGTCCCTGGGAAAGCAACTTGAAGGTGACAGTAATCCCTGGGGTGATATAATATTTCACATTCAAGGAAAAGTCCTCTTAAAAACATGTAACTACATGACAACTTCCCTTATGTCCCTATTGTCTGATCATATAAAAAGATGTTAAATACCATTAGCATATGTAAGTACCATAAGGGTAAGTTATTAAAAACTGAAAGAGATGGTATATTTAAAATCCCCAGCATCTCATACAATGATATTACGCACAAATAAACAATGTTGAAGAACAATTTTAAATGGAGACCAAAACTTACACCTCAAAATATTTATGGTATGATATCTAGTGTACAAGTATTGTACAAGATGGAGCATTCAGTTTCAAAATGTTTTTAATCATTCCCCATCTTAAACAATTTAGTTCGTTCATAATGAGTTGATTTATTTTTGTTTGTTTATTCAACTATTTTCAATTTTAAAACATGACAAACAGTCATTTCTCTCATTGGTGTAAATAGGTTGGAGCGCCAATGTAACGCAACTATCACAATTGAAGGGATAACTATTCCAAAGGATGCCATAGTAACAATCCCTGTATATGCCATGCATCATGATGCTGATATATATCCTGACCCTGAAAAATTCATCCCTGAAAGGTAGCCATATATTTGATTCTTTAGATTACTTCCACTTAGCATTAAAACTGGTGCAAGATTTATCAGCCAGGTGTTACCGATTCGGGGCACTACAATCTTTTCAGAATAAAATTTCCAAACTTTTCCAGGCAAAATATCAATTTACAGATTGGTTTCTATGAAGTCCTTGTATTTTCTCCATAACTTTTATTTATCGACAAACCACAAAAAATATCTGGTATAAATGAATTTCCCAGATTGACATACAATTGTATTAATTTTTCAATGACAGATTCTCTGCTGAGGAAAAGGCAAAGCGCAACCCATACTATTTTCAACCATTTGGACTTGGCCCCAGGTCTTGCATTGCATCAAGACTTGGCCAGATTGAGGTGAAATTCTGCCTAGTTAAAATTTTACAGAAACTGAGAATAATACCCTGTGAGAAGACAGAGGTAGGTCTAATTCATATTTCTAAGATCATATACAGAATTTATTTCAAGAATATATAAGTTCATTTAGAAAATGGGAATGAATATTTGGGCTTGATAGTAAAGTATTCAAACCATGACATATTTTATTTTTGGTCAATACATGGGCATAGGTCTCATTTGATCAATTTTGACAAGCCTGTGTAAAAATCCAAATCAATGAGTCAGATTTACTCATTCTACCTTTACAAAATATTTCCAGGATCCAATCCAGCTAGGACAGGATGATGGTGAGCTTCGAGCTAAAAATGGGATTTACCTGAAAGTTGAGAGACGTTTAATGGATTAACTAGCTAGAGAAGCATGAATGATGAAGACAAATTAATAATGAACCATCCTATGACATCGGAGTTCTGCAAAATATTCGAATTAGACAGGACAGATAAATAAATCTTTAGATTAATAGAATAAAATATCTTTGTAATACCGGAGAGATAATGCCCCTGGAAATTCATTCACAAGACAAAACATAAATGTTGGAAAATAATTTAAAGATTTTATTTTCACTTCATTTATTTGATTGGCAGAACTATAAAAATATTTAAGAATTGCAAATTGTAAATAACTAAACTACAAACCCTGAGTTTTTAAGATTGTTTCTGCTACAGCAATTCAGCATTGGTTCCCAGCAAAGTGCAACACTTAGATCTGACAAATCCAAAGCATATAACAAGGTACCTATTCTATGTTAAGTCAGTGCAGAGTGTTTCACTTAAATGAAGCAATAAGATGTTTTTGTAACATTTCATTTCTCTTTAAAATTTCTCTTCAAATGATGTGCATGAATATATTTTTCTATGCTATTTAGATTGTCAACTTCATGGCTGTTTGTCCTATTATACGATTCACAGTAAATTCCATTGTTTCATATTTAAGGTATACTTTGAACAATATTTACTCAAGTGGGTGCACAATGCACATTCACTTCTAATGTATCAATGCTTTATCACTGTGTTGTTCAACGATCCGTAAATTTATATTCTGTTCATTATATTGTCTTTCATGTGTACTGCTACAAAGGCTTTTTTGTGCAAGATGTATTTTTGTCCATTTTTATTTCACTAATGAGAGAGTGTAGTTTGTAAACATGGCATTAATTAAGCCTTTGTCTCTAATGTCACCCAGACAGGTTGTTGAAACGTTGGTATATGTTGGCCTGAAATCCTATTGTCATGCCTCATCTGGTAGAGGTCATTCAGGTACATCACTGAAAAGGTGGTCGTTGTGGGCCTGAAATTAGATAAATTTAAAACAATTTACAACGGCAACACCAGGGTGTAGCAAATCCCATTGAACGTCTTATGAAGTGGCAAATGTTTGCATAGCGGTCATTTCTAAATTAGACAGGACATGAATTACTACCGATATCCAGCATTCCTGGGAATTTTCAAAATTTATTTTGTTGTCATTTTGATGTTATGCATTAAGAGTTATGTCCTCAGAAAAAAAATTAGAGTGTAATTTTTGTTTTTCATTATCATCAACTGTAGATGTTATCATCATTGGACACTACAAAAGGATGCATAACATTGTTAATCATTTACAAAATCAATAGCTAAACACACCATGTTTGCATTTAAAAAACTGTACTATTTGACATAATATATTAATTTACCATTTATGTAAGGATCCTGACTGGCTCCATTAAACTGTTGTGGGTGAAATCCCCTAGGTGGCACCCCTGGGGTCTGGTTGCTAGGTAACCGATACATCATCTTGGGATCAGGGCTATTTGATCCATGACCAACAAGCTAAAATCAAATAAAAGTAAATTTGAGAAACATTTCAAAAACTATAAACCTTCAATATCTCACTCAAGCTCATGTCAATTTGCCATTAGTATACTTTTATTTATGAATTATATTTTTTAGTTTATTAACCTTAAAACCGTCTCAAAACAAAAATCTCTGTCATTTCTGTCATCTATAAAATCATGCTAGAACTGTTGTTTATTTGCTACATGGAGCTTTCTACAATGTATTTGAAATGTGACATTTTAATATTTATTTTGGCTGAATAATATCTGAATGAGAATAATGTATATTAGCCAATCAAAGCAAGGAGGATTGGCTCCCAGGGTTCCATCTCGATATTTGCCATCATAACTCATAATCATGTCATGATTACAAAATTCAAAATCAAACTGCTACCATTTATCATCCCAGAATTTGAATCGTGGGTAAAAAAATTCAAAAACACACTAGAGGTGATCAAGATATAAGTTGAAATCTTGGATTGCTATTGACTTTATAGCCAGACAATAGGGACTTTTTTCATCCAATGTGTGCTGAATGAATATCAACCATTCTCCTTGCAGTTCATCCATGCATTCCTTGTAATAGAAATGTTCAGACAGGATAAGCATTGAACAAAATGCTTGAAGATGGAATACTTAAGTTGGAACCCTTGGAGTCAAAAATAATTATCTGATAAAAGGCAATACAACACATAAAAACAACAGGCACAATTATTGAGAATTATAATTATTATTTTTTGCAAAATTCTTCAAAACAAGCAAATTCTAACAACCAGGAGAAAGTCTGATGTAATGAAACCTTGTTAAAAGACCTACCTGAGCTGGATAGCCAGCCATGCGTTGTTGAAGGAGGGCCTGTTGGGCTTGCTGGGCAGCAACCTCCTGTTGTATCCTCTGGTGCTGTAGGATCTGTAGCGACATCTGCTGTTGCTGGATATCTCGCTCACGCTGAAATGCAAGAAGAAATGTCATGGTGGTCAAAATAGAGTGGAAGATAGTGGAACTAACATGATAATCTTGAAGACCGTCTACATGTGTACAAAAATGTCATAGATTTAGATGCCTTGTTCAAATTTAAGACAGCAATAATCAAAGTATGCAGTTATTCTCTAAACCCAACCAACTCAAAACAAACATAGAATTGATTGACGAAATAGGATTAACATTATCCTTTTAATTGTGTGCAGATCAAGGATTATTAACATTTTCTACGTATACATATGGGTCATGTGATGTCCAACATACTTGAAAGATACTACATACCTGTAGGTACTGCTGGTATACTGAATGGTTGCTGGGTACCAATGTTCCTTGTGCTGTTGCACCCTGGGAGGTCAGCATTGCATTATGGGTACTTGCTGGTGCATTCTGGGTAAAAACAATAGGCTGTACAGAGGCAGTTGGTCGACTTTCAGATGTTCCTGCCACACCAATAACATTAGATTTGGATTCACTGTAGACATTGCTCTGAACTTCATTGTTTTGTTCAACTGCATTGCTAGTCTCAGTGTTGTTCTCATCAATAACCCCTGGAGACTTCTCTCTTACCTCCTCTCCAGATGGTAACTGGTTTTCTCTTTCACCATTAATAACTGAGACATTATCGGTATCATCTGTAGCTTCTTTGTTGTCATTAGCAAAGTGATTCACATCGTTTTCATCAGTAGCGAGGCTTTTAAATTTCAAAGGCTGTGATACTTTGCTTTGCTGCTCCATGTTAATCTGCATGCGGACTTTTTCAATAGTTTGTGCCACTTTTAATTCTGTCTCTGTTTTCGGCCCATCAGGAGAGAACCCAGGCCTCCAGATTCTCTTGGCAGGGGGTCCTGCCTTTTCAGGGGTCTTGTGAGGTTCCATAGGGGAATTTTGAATACTATTTGATCCTGATGACCTCCTTCTTTTCACTGGCCCCCCAAGTTGCAAGGCACCTGCATCTCCCTCTCCCCTCTCATGCTCCTTCTTCTGAGAAGCAAAGTCTAAGAACTGACTGAGAAAGGCCTGGTGGCTGCTGTTTGCAAAATCACCCTCTGAGGTGGGCTTCCCTGTGGTTGTTGCACTTGAAGTGGCCACTGTAGTGGGATTAAGACCCTGGGGTAAAGACTCTGGGCTATTTAGCTTTGGAGGTGCATCCTTAGGGGCAGGACTGATTGCCCCATGAGGCTGGTTAATTGCTGAAGATGAAATGATATTGACTTGGTCTTGGATTTGTGATGTTTGGGGTTGCTGATGTGACACAGGGGTTTGTTGTGAGGAAGGAATTTGATCCTGCAACACTGCAGATTGAGGCTGTGAGAAAGGAACTTGATGCTGTGACATAGGAGTTTGATTTTGTGACATAGGAGTTTGATTTTGTGACATAGGAATTTGATTTTGTGACATAGAAGTTTGATGTTGTGACATGGGGGTTTGATGTTGTGACATAGGAGTTTGATGTTGTGACATAGGAGTTTGAAGCTGTGCCATAGATTGCATCCTTAATTGTGGCTGAGAAGACATCTGTGTGACTGTACCATTATTCATTGATTGGCTCATTTGTTGAGAGGAGTTTAATGTTTGAGCTTGTGTTCCTTTTACCTCCTGGGCTTTCCACTGTCCTTTAATCTTTTCTACAACATATTGCTTCTGAATTCTTGGATTGGACCCTGCTGGTTGATTTATTTGATTCTTCATCAGTATGGGATTCCGAGTGGGGACTATTGGAGACATTGGAGGCCTGGTAAATCCAGGGTGCTGACTCTGAAACCAAGCAGTGCTGGATTTTTGATTGGCTGATCTCTGCTGGGTTTGACCTTGAATTTGCTGGGGCTGACCTTGCATTTGCTGGGGTTGACCTTGCGTTTGCTGAGTTTGACCTTGAATTTGCTGGGGCTGACCTTGCATTTGCTGAGGTTGACCTTGCATTTGCTGGGGTTGACCTTGCATTTGTTGGGGTTGACCTTGCATTTGCTGGGGTTGATCTATGATTTTCTGAAGTTGACCTGGCATTTGTTGGGGTTGACCTTGCATTTGCTGGGGTTGATCTGGGATTTTCTGGAGTTGACCTGGCATTTGTTGGGGTTGACCTTGCATTTGCTGGGGTTGATCTATGATTTTCTGGAGTTGACCTGGCATTTGTTGGGGTTGACCTTGCATTTGCTGGGGTTGATCTGGGATTTTCTGGAATTGGCCTGGCATTTGTTGGGGTTGACCTAGCATTTGTTGGAGTTGACCTGGCATTTGTTGGAGTTGACCTGGCATTTGTTGGGGTTGACCTGGCATTTGTTGGGGTTGCCCCATCATTTGTTGAGGTTGTTGCACCATTTGGCCAGTAGATTTAACAGGGGATGTCGGATCTTGTAATAATTGTAGCAAACTTTGTTCAGAGGGGTTTGTGTTGTCTCTCAACATCTGCATCATTCCTCCCATTTGGATGGGATTTCCTGGTGTTTGGCTCTGCTCTGTTGGATCCTCTATACCAGCCTGTAACATGGCCTGCTCTAACATATTGCCCATTGGCTGTTCCTGAGGCGGCATATTGCCTTGATGGACCATGCTAGGCAGCATCCCACCTTGTTGAGGATGCTGGCCTCTGGCAATGTACATCTGCTTTGCCTGCATCATATTTGGGAGCATCCCAGCATGTGATGGCTGCATCTGAGACGAACTTGAACCAGTGGCTTGATTCATGTTATTAGGAGATTGATTCATGCTGGTGTTTGTAGTATTGTTAGCTCCAATGTTTTGTAACATTGCCTGTACCATACCTCTGTGTGTTTGCTGTTGACCCATATTTCCCTGAGGCATATTTTGATTCATATTCTGTCCTTGTGGCATATTTTGACCCATATTCTGTCCTTGTGGCATATTTAGACCTATGTTCTGTCCTTGTGACATATTTTGGCCCATATTTCCCTGAGGCACGTTTTCACCCATATTCTGTCCTTGTGGTAAATTTGGACCAACACTCTGTCCTTGTGGCATATTTGGACCCATATTCTGTCCTTGTGGTATATTTGGACCCATATTCTGTCCGTGTGGCATATTTTGACCCATATTTCCCTGAGGCAGCACCTGTACCATATTTCCTTGAGACATATTTGGTCTGATATTTCCAAGTTGTATGTTTGGTCTGACATTCCCCTGCTGCATATATTGACCAATAATTCTTTGCGCATGAGGAGAATTTTGTACAATATTTGGTTGGAGAATATACTGAGCTTGATTTAAACCTCCATGTTGTAAATTTGGCCTAATATTTTGTCCCATATTTGCTTGTGCCATATTTGGCCTCATGCTTTGAACCACATTATTTGGCATAATCTGAGGAGTGACAGTACCAGATAGAGCAGTATTTTGTGAACTGGTAGTGACATCTGTAGTGGCTGTTCCAATAGTTGTTTTCACCTGAGGTATATTAGGCAAAACTTTCATTGTAAGAAGTCGAGGGTTCTGCTGATAAACTGGTGGATTGGGTGAAGGCTGAGGGAGGGATTGTCCTTGAAGGCCTCTGATGATCTGTGAAGGTTGCCTTGCATTATTCGGATGGACTCGCTGAATCTGGCGTACTCCAGGCATACGATGAGGTATACTCCCAACTGGATTTTGAGGATTGTACCCAGCGGGATTCTGAAACCGAGGGTCCGGATTGGAACCCTGTGGTCGAATCATTTGATACTGATGGTGGAATCGTTGTCTGATTACATTCTGGGGCTGGTTCAATTGATGTACCTGGGGCATCCCCCCTGGTTGGCTGTTAACAGAATCAGCATCACTATCAGATGTAAATTCAGAGTAGCTGCCCTTTGGTTTTGGAATATTTCGGAGCTTGGTGCTTGGGGATGCAGCAAATTCCTCCAACCATTCTTCAGGATTCTCCATCACTGTTTTATTCAAAGATTTTGATTGGTTGGGAGTGTACTCGTTGTCAGAGTCTGAGTTTTTCCTGCGTCGTCTCCTGCGTCCTGACTGGCTGAACTCCTGAAAAGAAAATAGAGCATTTCATTAAAGAAGGTTAAATGTGCGATGAGCATGGGTAGCCATCATCCTAAACACGAGTTCATTTCATAACTAGCTCATCAAAATAGTAGAATGTACCATTGTACCTCTTGTAAAGTATATTATATCAATAGGTAAACACAAGATTCAAAAGGGAAAAGACGAAATCATATTTCAAACAGAGCAAAAATAGAAACATGCAAAAGGCTTATAAACCCATAATATCTAAACGATGATTCATAATGCAAATTGATACTAAGAATTAAGCCCATATTGAACATACCTCATCTTCTCCATATTGCACAGTCTTGACCGTTCTCTTACTATGGGACCTAGGAGTGTGCTTGGTAAACCTAAACAGTATATGTAAACAAAAATTGGGCAATCTAATATGGTGAAGTAAATTCAATTTAGTAAGAATAAATATATATGGTATATATTTCTATAGATTCAGATGTGAATGATGCTGCTAGACAGTAGATAAGTATGTAAATAAATGTTGATTTCTACAAGTGGGTGGCCATATTGGGTGGTTGATAAAACTGAGGGGAAAAACTTGTATTGAAAATTTGCCAGCACTAAATATCGCCTTAATACGAACACTTGAGTGCTTATATGAATTATAAACAATGGGATAGAATTCTGTGAAATTAAATTATACAAAGTTGAAAATTCTCTGATAACTCCAGAGATAGAATCTGTTCAAAATGATATGTGACACATTTTGGATAAAAAGCAGATTTATGCTGTATAGAGGGCAGGGTGCTGTTGTTTTTTTATATGAAATATACTGTATACAAGTTAGTGTTGTACCTTTCACTTGATACTATGAACTCTTCACCAGAATCATTGTCATCTTCAACTATGTACTTCTTAGTGATCTTGGTCAGGTGCTTCTCCAGGTTGGTTGACATCTTGGAATAGTCTGAAATAACATAAGATTTTATAGCTTATTAGAATAAGAATAGGTTTCAGAAACAAATCAGACTTGAAAATAAGATCTTGAAAATGGAATCATCAGATCTGCAGGTAGAATAAGATCACTGATCAGGGTTTAGAATAACATCCAAGATTTTGAAATAATCTTGAGTAAGATCAGATTTTAAAATATTATGTGGCACTGTGACAGTCAGACTCAAAGAAATATCAAAGTAATTAATGGATATCACATAAAGTAGGCACATAGCGTTTCTCGGCTGCTTAATACTTCTGAATATTGAATTCATATGAAATTTTAACAAAAACAATAACTGGGCAAAGACGTACCACTTTCCACTCCATTGTATTCCCTGCAGTTCTCAAACATCAGTTGGAAATCATCTAAGAATTGCATCTTGCTCAGGTAGGCCTTGTCATTCAGCTTCTTCTCAATGCTTGACATATCCATTGGAGTCTGAAATTTAGAAACATTTTATTCAATGATGGTGAAATTTCTTGCACCTCATTAAAAAGGGAACACATCAATTTTGACAATAATGATTATATTGTTAACTATTGTCAACTTTATATACTTTTTCCTCATAAAAATTGGCGATGCAATGCTACAATTTTTACAGGGATACACAAAAAAGAATACGTCCAATATGACTGAAAATAAACAGAAAGGTCAAATATTTTGCAATGACTTGATTAGTTGAAGAATGACATGTTACATGATACAAATATCATAGCATGCCTATGCATTATTTTGTCATGATTGAAAATGGCTAACCACAAATTGAGGACACCATCAGAAAGCTATTATTGCCATATCCAATATCAACCTCAATGTAATGATATTTGACTTACCTCTATAATTTCAGAATAGCCAGGTGCTATAGATTCTTGCACAGGTTCCCAAAAAGGCCAAGCATCATCGTGATTTCTCATGTTGTCTAAAACTGAAAAATACCAACAAACAACATGAATCTCATGATGTCTAACACTGGAAAAGTACCAACATGGATCTCATGTTGTCTAATACGGGAAAAATACCAACATGAATCTCATGTTGTCTAAACTGGAAAAATACCAACATGGATCTCATGTTAACCAACACTGCAAAATACCAACATGAATCTCATGTTGTCTAACACGGGAAAAATACCAACATGAATCTCATGTTGTCTAACACTGGAAAAATACCAACAGGAAATGAAACAGCTTCACGAGGACTTGGTTGACTCAGGGTAGTCTACCTTTATCATACATTCATATCCAAATGGATCAAGAATATATAGTTCTATGTGATACAAATACATATATATATAAATAAATACACATTTAAAGGGCAACTAATAAAAGTAGGTTGGTGAGGGAAACATGTGCATGGCCTTTGAAAAGATTGCTTAAAATTCCAACATTTTGCATTCTCTAGTCTTCACTGCAGCTGATTGACAACATGCTTCCTGAATCGAATATGTTCCTTCTCTAAATCAACTTTATTGTGTAATAAAAATCATTTTCAAAGTAATGTATTTTTAAGGAACTTACCCTTATACATGCCAGCATAAAGATCTGGATCAACCCCACCCTCTCTAAAAATAGAACATAAACAAAATAAATAACTGACAAACAATTATTCATGTAAGTCTTACAGTTACGATTCGGATTGTACTACAGTTGCAACTGTAGTACAGTTACAATTGTACTACAGTTGTAATTGTACTACAGTTGCAATTGTACAACAGTTGCAATTGTACTACAGTTACAATTGTACTACATGATGTCCAATCAAGATTCATTCCAAGCCTTTATAAGAAAAGTCTAGTATAAAACTTACGGGATAGTTTTCTTCTTAGATATCTGTCTCTCAAAGTTGACTAGTTCTGGAGGTAGTTCTTTACCCTGAGATAAAAGGTAAGCTCGATTTTCACGCATTTGAACTCTTTTGGCTCGCTCTGAAATGAATAAAAGCAAACATTTTTAGAAAAACAGACAAATAATATGACATTTTTGAAGAAAGGAATTGTTTTTGTTTGAGTATGTTAAACTTAGGCTAGTGTATAGCCCCCTGAACCATTCTAATCATTTCATAGGCTGATTAAACCAAAGATGCATTGACCCAAATTGCCCCAATCATTTCAATTGTGTTAGACAGTAATGAAAGGTGTGTACCTTCTTTAGCCTTGAGTCTCTCCTGTCTCTGTTGCTCAAGTTCACGTTGTCTCTCAGCATCATCTTCTTCTGTGTTAGCCCCTTCATCTTCGTGCTTAGCTGCTGCATTCTGGAGATACAATACATAACATCATTCAGGATCAGCAATAGGAGTGGCCTACTCCCTTCTCCCATTATTTGAATTCAATTGGGAAATCTTGCATCTTAAAGATTTTGACTCCCAGAGCAATTTTTTCACATTGGGCTTTGCTGCACCATAGGCCAGATGGAAGGAAGTAACCCTTGATCAGAGATGACTTTTGGCTAGGTCCAAAAATGTCACCTTTTTCAAGGAGAAACACGCAAAAACATATTTTCGTTTTTTTAATTCAAACATCTCACTTAACTCTCACCTTCATTCTACCAACAGGAAGATTTTCATAATTTACCAAAGTAAATCTACTCACGGCTTCAGCTTGTGCTAGTTTCTTTGCTTCAAGTCTCCTTGAGGTCCTCTTAGCCTGGGATTCCAATTGTCTCCTTCTGATTGCCTTCTCCTGAAACACACAGAGTAACAAACATAAGAGTTGTCATAGTTACTTAGAGATCTGGCTCTAAATATCAAGTTCTACAAGTCTTCATTGAGCTAACTTGGAAAATTGATATTGGACTCAAAAATGTCTCCTAAATACAAGACTGAAACTTTTGACATCAAATTACTCATATAGATGGTGCATTTAGCAGTTAGTGGAATGATTGCAAAACGTATAAATTGAGGATTTCAGTGTTCTCTGTCTAAGAAAGTACCAAAGACAAGGTTAAGTATGTTCAACTTATATTCCCTATAAAAGCCAAAGATTTCATCACAGAGTCTAGTTGTACACAAGAGAGCCAAAGGGTAATAAATCACAGAATAAGAGAAATGTTGATACTCATCACCAATTTTTCACTTTTATATCACTCTAACTTTTTATCATTCAAAGAATTCAAATAATCATCATCACAGATGCAAATTGTAATTATTTTCAATTAATCAAAGATGTCACACAATATTCATTGATTTTGTCTTATCACACGTTGAAGCATTCCAGTCATTAACGCTACTCTAATTTCTATATTGCCTTTTTAGATTAAAAACAGGAAAAGCACATGAAAGTCAATTAGGAGATAATTGAATCCACCTCATACTATATTAGTGTGATTACATACATTCAATTTTCTAATGGACTATTTATTCAATTCTGAACCAATAATAGAAAATGAATTAAACAGTGAGATTTTACATAAGGTTTCCAAGTTTCGTCCGCTAATAGGATTATACTAATACATCATGATTGAAACTGTTAAAACTCTGCAATCTTCCTGGGAACCTACAATCACTCACTTTCAGACCATATGTTAGTTATTTTGACATGAACAAATGTTACAAATTCAATTTCATCATTTTATGGTTCAATCCCCTAATAAGGATCTTCTGCTTTATGGTTTTCATTTGTCAAGAGATTTTTGAACCCTTTCTCTTTTATTAAAGTTCATAATTTACATCTTTTGGTACAAATGTTACAAAATTTATATCATTATGAAAGCATTTAATCCAGAATTTAAATTAGCTCCACTGCTTTTTGATCCTTTTCTAAGCAACAGTCAGTATTTTCTGATGATATTTTTCTTGATTTTTCTGAATTTAAAGTTACATTTCATGATTTAGTTTCAATCATGAAGGGCAAAGGAAAACCTGGATAATGCAATAAGATGGTAAGATGTCACCACCTTATAAAAGTGTGACAATCGTTACAGATGCAAACCAAAGTCAGAATGAAGGACCCACGGTCCTGTGCTCACACAGTTTGGAACCTTCAGAGGAATGTATATCCTGACTTTCAAACAAAAATATTGATTTGGATTTGTAGTCTCGAACTTTGAGAAACTTAGATAGCACAGTTGTGTGACCTAGTTTGATGACCTTTGACCTTGAAAATTTTACTTAGTCAGAGCTCAGTAAGGTCTTTTGTGATTAAGCTGACCAAAATTTACATCCAAAAATCAATTTGAAAAATCAACTTTTTTGACCTTTCGAAGGTCACTGAAGGTCAACTAAAGGTCAAATCCTAAAACCAATGTCAGATTTGAACTGGCAACTTGTAGATTCCTGGCAACTTGTAGATGATTTTCAAAAATAAATTTGGTCAAATTGAAGCAAGTTGAAAAATAACTTATTTTTACTGTTTTTTGACGTCAAATATCTCAAAAACGGTAAAAATTTGATGCTGACATCAAGCTTTTTGTCAAATTTTATAGAGTAAACACCAAAAACTGTAATTCCAAGAGCTTTGAAATCTTCAGAGGACATAAGTTGCATATACAGCAACTACTAAAAGTTATTTGAAAGTTCTACTTCAACAAAGTGTCTAGTATTTACAGAAAATTTGACTTTTTGACGTCAAAATCCGCAATTTCTCGGAAACTGGGCGAACTTGGGAAATGGCGATGATAGGTCAAATAGGCATTATGGATATGCATAAAATGAATATGGCTATGACTCAATCCGAATAGCAGTTTTAATTTGTGCGGCCAATGTTGACGGACGGACGGACCACGGACGGACCAACGAACCGACGCCTGGTCGATCCCATAGGCTCACTGTGTGAGCCAAAAATTATGTCTATATAATATCTAAATCAACCAATAAAACACTAATATAATTTTGACAAATAAAGCTAGCCACAAGAGGTCCAAAAGAAAAACTTATAGCTGTTAAATTCAAGCAAACAAACAAGCCTGAGATACTCCTTGGGTAGCAGCACCATTGCTGAAGTTACATTTAAAGTTGTTAGATTAGTACACAATAAAATACAAGGAAACGATGAAACGTATTTGCTTCAAAGATATTTTATCAAAGGGTTACTGCATGAAGGGTTTGGATTACAGCATATAATAATAATATTGGTATAAGAGGGCAGGTGCTCATATAATATAGTGTGTAATGCATCATAATGCTGTAGGGGGGGGGGGGGGGTATAATGCAATTTTCAAGGACTTTACAAGGATTAAGAGAACTAAGAGGGTAACTTTTTTCAGATAAGATCCTTTCAATGAACAGTTTCAAAACAGAAAAAGGGTTATTTTTACATGTAAGTTAATTGACCAAATGACGGGCACCATTTATCATATCTAAGCACACTGACAACTGCCAATAATACCTGCCAACTACCAATAGCATTCATGTACATTTCCTCACTCAGGTACCCTGGCCTGTATCAATCTTGTCTAGGGGTCTGTACACAATCAAACTTGAATTTGTTGATTCCAAATATGTACGTACAGAGTCCTTGTTTCTGTTATAAGTATGTCAACAATAGGACCCCTGTCAATAATACTTCAGCAGTAATGTAACATCAAGAGAATGAAAACACACATCTTGAACATTTCAAGACCTCTTAATAACAGCTCTACATTGTACTGATGACTGGTTGGTGTTCCTGGAGCTTCTAGATTGCTGATTCCCTAGACTTTTGATTGCAATTACCCAAAATTGTCACAATGCAAGCTGGGGGTATTGTCTTTCGTCTTTGGTACACTGCATTTGAGTGTCTTGAACAACAGAATCTGAAGTGTCCCGATAAAAGTAGGTGTGATTCAAAATGCACAATCTGACCAGATAAAATGGCAAACTTTGAAAAACTGTCTGGCGAGTCTGTTTTTCAATGTTTATCAGTACATGCAGTTTTTTGTCCAAATTGTTGAATAATCATGACCCTGATATATATAAATGTTTCAAGCATATTTTAAGAGATGATGTCACGAGGCTACGCTATCACTCAGGTGATACAATACCCAACCAAGTCCAATCCAGGTCCCTAACAGTAACTTAAGAGAATGAGACAAATACTAATAACAATGAGACAAAGAATAATAAGGAATAAAAAACAAAAGCTACAGGATAACCCAAAATAAATGCAACCCATACCACAGTTAATAAAATTAACCCTTGATGTGCGCTGAGCGAGTTTACTTGCTTTGACGTCACATTCCTGATAGACGATGGCAAGTTTACTCGCTTGATAATGTTGAAAGTGTTTGCAAAAGGTCAGAAGTCTTTAAATTAAATAATTTGCCGCTATTCTTCTCAAAATGTGATGTTTTTGATAGTTGATGGTGATGGTGTTGTTAACATTCATACATCATATTTTTACAAAATAAGTTAAATAGACACAATTATTAATGAAACAAAAATATTTTTTAACTTTTTATTTTGAAATATTGACCGGAAGTTTGAAACCAGAAGTGACCGGAAGTGAACCTTTTTTTCATTTTTGGGATTAAATTGAAGAATATTTATCAAATATGAGGAAATCGATCAAAATGTATGATCAGGTGATGATATTAGAGGGAAATCTATCATTTTAATTTGTTAAAAATGAAGGAAATATCATTGATATGTGGGTAAATGGTCATTAGAATTTTTTGAAAATTTTCAGACAAATCTCTGTCATAAACTTTGACTTCAAGTCAATGTATAGGGTTAGATGACCCCTTCATAAACTCTTAAATGCTTTTTCATGGCATTTTTACTATCTTAGCTACCATACTGCATCCATATGATACATGCACATGCATCATACTTCTGGTATGATCAGGTTCTATATGCATGTCTGAAAAAAGGAATCAATCCCCAAACAAGTCAGTCTCCATGGAATGCACTTCCAAAACAAATCAGCGCTCTAAGGGTTAAAACTAATAGTTATACACCTTTTATTTTGCCCCCATATCAAGCTCAGATGATATCAACCAAGGTCTGAAAGTATTGTTTCTGGTATCCAAATGGTTCATTTTTATGGCCTAGCAAAAAATATGTTCGATTTGACCAACTAGATGTTTTGGACACTACTGAATGTGCTGCGCAAAGTTGTCAATTAGGAGTACACATTCCTTTCTTTGGATATCTCTGATTTATGCAGTTATTGCTCAGTCTCTGATTGTCTGGGTGCTGTTTTCATAGACATTGTCCTTCATATTACCTCACGGATAGAAATCTGAGGAGTTCAAGTCGGGTGATTGTGGTCTCCACTCGGGATCACATCTACCCTTTGCATTCGTTTGACTTCACTTCTTAAAAGAGAGCTTTGTCTTCACTCTTTCAAACTAAAATAAACCTGTGAAGTCACCGCGCCAATCAGTGTTCGTCGGCCAAATTTGACCGACGTTCTATATATGGTCATTCCTTCTGACGTCATCGTTGAGCCCGGAATTGACCAATGACACGCGCATATTTAATTAGCACGCATTTGCCGTATGTTTCTTCAAGCTCGCTGATTGTTGGAAGAAAGGTCAGCGCGTTGGTCAGAAGTAATTAATTACCCAAACTGACACCGGTACCCGTCGAGGGGGCGGGGCTACTAAACTGTAATATGGTCTCTACTAGGCAGAGTGTAGTTTAACTAGACTCTGCGCGCAGGGTAGATCACATCTCATACTGATCATTCAATCTTCAAACCATTGCTCCGGCCATTCTAACTTTTGGTTTCAAGTGTTTGGACTTGCTCTATCCTGCTGAACCATTGTTCCTCAAGAGTGATGTCATTAAAACGTCCTCATTGCCAGTTCAGTAGGAGATGTGACCTTGAGTGGGCCCCACACTCACCTGACAAGAACCTCTAAGATTGCTATCTTTGGGGTCACATGAGGGACAAAGTTTATGAAAGCCACTCCAAAATAAACAGATACTAAAAATTAGCAATTACTACCAAGATCAGAGATATTTGAAGAAATGAATGTGTCCTCCTAATTGACAACTTTGCTATTCAGGATGGACTGAAACATCAAGTTGGTCAAATCTAACATGTTTTTGCTACGCCATAAAAATGAACCATTTGAATGCCAGAAACAATACCATCAGAACTTGGTTGTTATCATCTCAGCTTCATATGGGTGAAAAAAGGTCTATCACTATTAGTTTCATTTTTATTTACTGTGTTATGGGTTGCATTAATTTTGGGTCACCCTGTATTACACTGCAGAAGGCCTCTTTCAAAGGGCCTTTTTGTGTTAATTGTAATTAACACATTTATTTCTCTGGTTTGTAATAACTAATGTAATCATGTTATGATAAAAGATGTCAATAAAAGTTATATATATATATAATTAGCATGTTGTTCAAATGCATGCCTTTGCTACTTCTCTATAATGTTTCATCATTTTAAAATCTGAAAATGTATAGTTTTTATATCATTCTCATTAAGTCTTGATTCAAGACCATGGGGCCCCTCCCTTTATTTACTTTAACAACAGAGTTGCAAAGTAGATTAGAGGGGGGTGGGGGTTTATGGTGTCTGCAAAGGTGCTTTGAGACAATTAGATTTCTTATATACAATATATATTGAGAGAGAATCAGTATCTATTTACAATGTCAATAACTATGTACGTCATTATTGATGAATCTGAAGTAATTTTTGTTTTAGTATGTTTCTGTCTCATTGTGTTTTCTAGTCTTTTGGTCTTTTTCTGTTTATTGTGGGCCTTGTCCTTTTGATCCTCTTTCTTTTCTTTTTCTTTTATTGTTTTGCTTCTGGATTGTTCACTTTGTTCATTTTGTTCTGTTATGTACTGTTAGAAAATTCCACAGTTGACTTTTTGAGAAAACGACACTTAAGTAAAGCCATATTGATAGCCGTTTATAATCGCAGCCAATGGGGAATTTCCAAAATTCAAACGCCAATATCTTTGGAAGTAGGAAAAAGAAAAATTTAAACCTTCCTATTTTGAAGATAGTCATGTTATTGTAACATCCTGGGAATATGGGCTTTATTACTCTAGAACTGTTCTGCAGGGGGTCTTTTGAAGATTGATAAATTAACACGGAGCTCGTAAATATACAAATTTTTCGAGGACTGCTATTATATATTATTAGATATCAAAAATATATGTTTTAATGATACTAAAAAAAATTGTGCATTATATATAGCAAGTGCAATTCAAGGATTTTATTTCCTTAACTGGCTCCACTATATCACTTATAGGATAACTTAAGACTTTATAAAAACAAATTTTAAAATTAAAACCATATGAATTGTCATACATTGTTAAATGAGCCAAGAGACAAAACAGGCTTATTCAAAATAGAGTTGGTTAAATTAGCATGTCTGCATTTCAATTAGCACTTGACAATTAAAAAACAGAGCATGAGGATTTATAGACCAGCGTGTTATATGTAACAAATCACTTACTAGTTTGCTTACTACATATTCGTTAACCAATCACACTAACATCATTTTAACAAATCATCCAATAGGGACACTGCATACACAGTCCATTCTCAGGGACCTCACTACATGTAGTTCTGTTCCGTAAGAAAATCATTTTTAAGAATTTAAACTGGGGAACCTCAACAAAAATATCTCCAGCCTAGAACCGAAATGATTGAACAAGGTATTACAGACACTGCTTTCCCAACTGTTGAAAACAATGTTACGGTTGTCAAGCAAATGCTTCATGATAGGAGCGACAAATTTGAATGTAGACATTATAACAGAAGTGCATCTGTAGCTGTTATTATCTTTTGCGGCATAGCCATGTACATTCAAATAAACTGGCTGTTTCTTTCATTCAAAGGAAAAAGATTACATATCCGAGAGAATACATTTCATTTTATACAAGTTTTCGTTCACATTTGCGGCATACTCAAAGAACTCATAATAGGCATTCTTGTGGCCTTGGATTTCAATGAATGTAACTTGCCAGGGAGTTTTACATGGAGGAAATACTTACCAATGTGTAGGCTGAGTATGAAATTCCTTTGCTTGATTGGAATTGTTAGGATGGTAAAAGTTACTCAACCAAATAGACGGATTCCCTGGTGGATAATTTGTGTAATGTCAGTCATAGTATGTCTGTACTGCGCAATACTTATCATAATACCACACCACAATGACCTTATTTGGGTGGACAATGTAGCTGACATATGCTGTTTTGGCCTCACAGTAATTGTACATTCTAAGATGGTATGGTCCTTAAGGAAGAAGATTTTTACGATACATATTCAGCCTAATGTCAAAAGCAGACAACATCAGGCAAGCGTGCAAACACCAGTCGATGTGTTCCAAGTCCATAAGCTTGAAGAGATGCATGGCCGTCAGAAACAGCCAAATGTAATAGATGATACATTCAAGATTGATAAGATTGACACGAATACCCATCAGACAGAATCAAACGTACAAGCTGATACGCAAACTCATATTGTTGATGCATTCCAGATTCATATAGATTTGGATGAGTTAGAAAATAATGAGGCAACACAAGAACAGCCACACATACAGAATGAAATAATCAGTGACATTAGGACGACATTTAATACTTTTATAAAAGAAAATGCCAAAGGAGTGATGAATAAAACTAATCCAAAGAAGGCGCATAATACAGTGGAGTGTCACAAAGTTAAAAAAAACTGGTTTAAGAATAAGATTTCTCCATTTTCTCCATCTAAGGCTTTTGATGAATCAAATCCTGATGGGAAGCATCATCAAAATCAACAAAAGCAGCTTAGTATCATCCACCCATTACGACGAAAGGATTTCATTTGGGAATACAAATTGATTGCCAGTGAAGTTGTTGTCTTGCTTATTGCAGCACTGTTTCACATGGTTATACAGATAACATTTAGAATGAATGACAGTCAATTGTTCCATCTCTTATATTCAATATCTGTATTGTGTCTTTACAGTATCATCAAATGTTTGAAGTTTCTCACCAGTAGGGCTTTACGTCATGAATTTATCAAGTTTTATTCGAGGAAGAGTACGCGAGTGAAGTCAGTAGACTTATACTGAAAGTTTTTATGAAATATATACTTCATTTATCACAAATATGTTGAAACCTGTGTATCCGAACACCTGGCTAAGATGAACAATGGACACTGTCGTGATTTTATCAATCGGTTACAACAAGGACAACATAACTTGAGTCTTGAAATATCAGAGAAAGTTGTAAAGCATGAAGCCTTTAAAGAAATGCACCTATTTTGTATATTAAACTAACTAAGTGAGAATATTCCAATGATATAATAAATCATATATTCCATTTTATTTTTGGTGAATACATGGTTCTCTTTCCCTCAGTATATTCCCCTTGCCATTTGGGCTGCGGGAAATATACTGAGGGTAATATATGTATGTATATAGAATATAGAATTAGTATGTATATAGAATTAGTATTTATATAGAATATAAAATTAATATGTATTTAGAATATAGAATTAGTATGTATATAGAATATAGAATTGGTTTGTATATAGAATATAGAATTTATAGTTTGTATATATTGTAAAGATGACAGCTCCTGTCAATAAATTTATGTGTATGTATGTATCTTTTATTCCCGATTTCAAATCGTATTTCATATAAACTAATTACATTGTTGGATAAAAATTGCCACTTTCGCTTCCATTCAACCAATACAGTATCACGAGACCTGAGTCATTTATGATCTACTGCACTGGAGACTACAAATAAGTTCTCATAGCCGTTAAATTAATTTTGATTAATTTTTGATTTTCCTATCATATTACCAATTATATCTACAATATCTTGTATTTTCAAGGTTTATTCTATCTGTTTTACATCCTAATCAACATACAAACATACATGAACATAGATAGATAGGTGCATGGCAGTACTCATTCCATATTCAAACATGACCGTGCTCTATTCGAATTTCTCAACCAATCAGAATGCAGCATAGCCAATATAGAACGTTCTCTAATTCTCCATAGATGCACGACCATGCTCTATTCAATCTGCAATTTGCATTGTTTTGAGTGACGTCACATCTCAGCTACACATCTGGGGCTCTGTCCGGGGATAGCTGTTCTTTTTTACTCCCTCCGTAAATACTGTAACTATTTAACTATGGCTAACTTAACTATTTAACAAATCTAAAACGGGGAGTAAAATAGAACAGCCCAAGAATCTTGACAGCATGCGTATTCTTCCTTCATGCCCGTTCCACAGACACGGCTTTTACTAATTTTTATGTTTGAATCGGAATAAATAATGATAGGCCATTCAATATGGTGAAATTCAGCACTCGTTGGACAGAATGTTAGTACAAATGCACCCACCTTCGGTTCGTGCTTTGTACAACATTCTGTCCAACTCGTGCTGAATTTCACCATATTGAATGGCCTATCATTATTTATTCCTTAAATAAATAATAGAAAATAATCAGAGAGTCTGAGACAAATTTGCAGATATGGTCATTCATTTACATGTTCTGTGTTTACTAGACTACTGTTGTTCTTGTCATGGCAACGAGCAGTACCCAATCAGAGTGTGCTATTTAATGTCTATTTTATCATGCATGTTTGGAGTGATATACATATACATACATACATCATCTCATTGATGCCTAGGTCACATTTGCTCCGATTCATTGGTCGACATTGCTTCAAATTAACCAAACTTTTTCTAAATCATGTACAAGTTCCCAGGAGTTCACAACAGACCTCAAATTTGAAATTTGATCTTCAATTTTGAACAAAATACTCAATCAGCCGGGCATCGTCCAATGAATTGGGGCAGATGTGACTAAGGCATAACATAGGCAACATGGATGGTCATTGATCACAATGTTAAACAATCTAGCTTCTCAAGTGATCTGATTTTCCAATGCAAGGACTAGTTTATTGCAACCCATCATCCATTTGAGAAGAGATAGCACCAAGTGCTATATCTAAATGGTTAAATACTCGAAAAAACATTTTTGGAAAAACTTTTTTAAAGTTTTAATCTAGCCCCAATGAAAAAAGAAAACTAATTTTCCATCTAGTTTTCACCTAATCATAAACAATTCTGCTTAAAATTGGAATGCATGTATTAAATCAATGAAAAATATGGCATAATTATCAGTTGCCATTCAATGTAAACTAACTTTAATTATCACTGATTTATGAATTTTACATGAAAATTAATTAAACGAAAATGTATGAAGGTTAAAATTAGATGTAAATTAAGACTGTTTTTATTCTGAAGATGAAAATTACAAATTGTGAAAATAAGGTTCATGATTTTAGAAAAACAAATTCCTTAATTTCAAAATGGCGGAACTAGTTGAAATGTGAGAGAATTATTTCTCTAATAAAATTGAGCATTATAACCTGGATGGTGATTAGACTATATGTATTTTGAAATTTGATCAACATGATGACTATAAAGTCTTAAAATTCAACTATATACCTGACCAAATTTCAGTGAAATTGGTCACCACTAATAGTTTGTTACCCCTACTGCAATTTCTGACATAGCAAGGCTACAAAACCTATGGCAGTTATCAGGGTTCACCTCATTAAAGTTCAGGATCCTATCTACTGGTCAACTCAAAATGACAAAAATTCATTGTGTGTAAGACAATTTACAGTTTTTGCCGTTTTAATATGTATTTGTAAATGTCAGAATCTGCAGAAGGGTTGAGCTAATGTTGAGCAATCTCTTAGAAATTTGATCAAGTGAATGTTACGACTCCATGTAGATTCAATGATTAACTATGAAAGTTGACTATCTATGAAAGTTGACAAAAAGTCTGTTTTTGGGACACCTATAGGATTATCTGCATTCTCTATAGATTCAGTTAACATCTTGCAAAAAAACTTATTAAATATATCACCATTTTCACTCAAATAAAAATGCCAGTCTAATAATTAGGAAAATGTTCATAATTTTCTGCATGGTTTACTTATTGTATCATTACACATCCGTTAAGTCATGCATGACTGATATTGTACTGTGTAAGAATCAATACATAGTGATTTATGAAAATGGCCAGAGAGATGAGGGACCATTAAATTATAAATGCATAGATACAATGACATATTGGAATAAAATACAAGGACACTAGCTATCTGCATGTAATTAGATATGCAAATATACTTTAATTAGTTTCTATAGAAATGTGTGTCCCCACAGCATGCAGAAACCACCACTTCTTATTCAATTTTGTTGAAGTAACCAAAAAAACAGAATTAAGATTTTTTTATTGTTTATGTCGGTTTTCACTAACAATAGGGCATCTGTGATTATGTATCCCCTCAATAACTACCTAATTTTAAAAACCCAGTCTACAAAATATCTATTTTTTGCAATTCTATATAATTTAAATGATAGACTGCATCCCTATTAACTTTAATACTTTCTATTTTCAGTTGTTTACAGTTTATCTTGAATTTCAAAACGTGACCCTCGTGAATTTATTTCGATGGTTGAGTTCATGTTCAACTGTATTATATGCCCTGAAATATGCTCATTTTTTAACACTTCAATTACTTCGAGTCTGTCATAATAGACAGGTAGAAAATGATGATGTCAGAAGAACAAAAGAACTAAGAAGATTTGAAAGCCACCGACCAAGTTATAATGAATCATAATGAATAATCACCGCATCAAACATTTTGTTTTCAATTCAAAATAAAAAGTGCCCCTTCTGATTTGTCTGATAGCCAGGCCTTTTTATTTTATCAATAAAGTTTTCATATGACAATCATTTCTTTTTATTTCAGATGTTGGAAGGTAATTATGACATCGTTTTTTAAGGATTACAGGTGCTACCTAGTTGGACTGATATTGTTATTTTTATTTGTTTTTTTTAATTGAGTAAAACTCTCTTCCATAAGAGAAAATCTATTGGCTCCCACAGGAAAAATAACTTAACAGAGCAAGAGTAAAAACAGGAAACAGCCAAGGAGTCAGAAAAGAGATAAAGATATGGTTAAAGTTTGGAAAAGTTAATTATAGCAATTACACTGGAGTACAACAATTATTACATGTATACTAATCAGTATGCTTGTGAACATCAGTTGTATTTTTGACCAAACACCCTAAATCATTGAAGAATTGAAAGGGAAAAGTTGAAAAATGTCCATTCAAGATATGTATTGCCCCAGGATAAGGTGCCACACACTAACAAATACAAGCCTTCCCTAACCTCTACCTGTGAAATAAGTGTAATCAGATTGTCATTTCTGCCCTCCAGATTTAATCAAATGACAATTATTTAACTTCAAAGAATCAAACTTTCTCAACCAAGTATTAATTTGTTATCGAGGATGCTCTGGATCCTATAGAAGTGCCAAATCAACAAATTGATCCGAGGTCAAAGTTGATACGTGCTCTGGTCAACATAAAGACCTTTGGTTTCGGGTTCCAAAAAGGCAATATTTATTCACCAAATTCTTGAGTTTATTATAACAATTGGTTGGAATGTTGACAAAAAGATTTATGGTTTTAAATTATGTATTTCAGTATACTTCACAAGTAGTGGCCTTTTCAGAGTTTATTGGAGTTTTTATCTAATTTTACCATGATTTTGGTAGGTAGGTGCTTGTAAGTGGCATTCATTTTTTAAGACCAAGTTAATCAAGATAAGAGATCAAAAATACAAAGATAAAAAATCAACACTTTTTGGTTTTATTTTGAAAAGTCACCATAGCAACATCAAGTTCATCTAAATGCAGTTCATTACAAGTAATTTCCTTATATTCAAAAGGCAACACACTTTTTTGACGTCGTTTATTTTACCATTAAATCTGCAGAACCAATTTAATGAAGTATCCCCAAGTATGACACCACTTTGGCTAAAGTGGCAAAGTGTGTCACTTTAATACCAACAAATTATCTAAACAAATGTTAACTAGGGTTTGCCTTGATTGGCAAACATACAAATTATATTGACTTAATGTAAAAAACTGGCATCGGACCAACGGCGGAAGAATTTAACAAACCACAGGAATCATCTGCCTTCTTTCGTTTACTTGTTTTGTGTTAGACTACAATAATTGGCCAATATGCCAGGATTTATCCTGTTGAGCGAAACATCGCCTAAATCTTACTAAGACGTGGGAAAGTTCTACAAGGGTAATACGATATTGAATAGAAGGCACACTTCTCTATTGTTGTGTATTCAAACATGCAACAATTGGACATGTGGGCCCAAAACACCAGCTTTCTTTACCTTTCATGAAATTATCTGTCTGCTCATGCATTTCTCAACTCAATTCTTTAAAATTTGACTAAACTGTCTGATATTTTGCATTTCTCAACTTTTTAAAATGTTCATTATATTTCTATGTAGTTTTTGCTTGGAAGTTTCACTCTTTTTAACTCTTTTTACATTCTAAAATATGATCATTGTCAAACTGTATTTACAGGTATCTAAACATCTGCCTTGATAGTAAATTCCTTGCTGCCTGATCTTCAATGGGAACGTGGGAACATATTGACCTTTCACCCAAGATTAATCAAATCTGCCTTATGATTGGTCAAAAAATCAAAATGTTTCATTAAGACACGAGAGTACCATTTACTACAGATGGACATAAGGACAAACGTCCCATTCATAATGTGGTCGCAACTTGAAAAAATTGACATTAAAATAATTACATGTGTTTAAATCAGCCAGGTGAAATGATGAACTTCAACTTCGTGTGAATTTTTGATTTTAGTGTAAAAGTCAAACTGTTCCAAAGCTATATGCAATCCAATCAACTTAAAAAATTATTCCTACAATATAATATGTTACCATAATTCCTTAATCTGTTATGTAGGATATCCTTAATTATATAAAATCCTATATAAGGACAAGCTTTAGTGTGAAACTACAATCACAACTGGCTACCTGATTGCGGGAAATGTTTTCATTTCTTAGTTAAGCTCCTAAAACATATGTTTTGACTTTCAAGAGTGAGATTTGATTACGAGAAAACGTCAGAAGAAATTTTTTTGACTGTTGATTGCAATAGTTGGACATGTCAGAAAATTATCCAACAATTCAAAATGACATTTAACAACAACATTTAAAAAGATCACAGAATATACAGAAAGGGGGAATAACTGGGAGATAACGCTAGATATGATATTCACCATTGAGTAAAATAAGGCTGTGACATGTTCACAAAAAACAAGATTAACAAATAAATATGTTTTTTAAATACCTGTATTTTTTTAACATGCTAACCTGTTGAAGGCTGGCAATTAATTACAATCTTTAAGCGGGTACCTGTGGCTTACCACAAAATGTGGAATCTAATTTTTTATAAAATTCTAAAATCTAAATATAGGGCAGTGTAAAAGGCAAAACACAAAAAAACATTCAAAGTTATATATCAACTGCCAAATATATGAAATCCTTAAATTGTACAACTCTCCTAAGTTAAAACAATTCTATTATAAAGCCAAAACAAATATCTGATGTCAGAAATTCCAAAATCTGTAGGTAACCATAAGTTCTAGTACATTGGTAACGAAGCATAGAAGCAGGTGGTCCTAAGATTCACAGAGTGATCAGCTGCCTTAAATTTTGTGAAGAAAGCTCTAATGGGGAAGGATCAAATGAGGGATTTTGACAACATAGCAGCTGCATTAAAACATTCTATTCAACAATATGTTGCACATAATAATGATATCACATGGAGGCTGAGAGTTATGCAAGAAAAAATACTTAATTCAGCGATACCATCTTTGGTCCAATGGTATTTCCTTTCTTTCCTGAGCTACGATAACAGTGAAGCCTTGTGTCAAAGGATGGGCTCTGTTGCCAACATCACTTCTTGATATCAGATTAAATAATTTGATGCAATTTAATACATATATACAAGACTTAATAATTTGATGCAAGACTTAATAATCTGATGCAAGACTTTATAATTTAATACATATATGCAAGACTTAATAATTTGATCCAAGAAGACTTAATAATTTGATGCAAGACTTAATCATTTGATGCAAAGAGACTTAATAATTTGATGCAAGACTTAATAATCTGATGCAAGACTTTAATTTAATACATATATGCAAGACTTATAATTTGATGCAAGACTTAATAATTTGATGCAAGACTATAATTTGATGTAAGACTTAATAATCTGATGCATGGATAAGTAATTTGATACATGACTGAATAATTTGATGCAAGACTTACTTGATGTAAAAGCTTTAATCACAGTAAAAGAGGACATTGCATGTTTTATACAGACTTACAAATCAATACAAAAAAATAATCCGATACAAGTCTTAGAGTGATATACAAGTACATGGAAATGAGAAGTCTGCAATCTATTTAATTGGCTATTTCCAATGCTCAATTTTTTTGTCAATACCATATAATCCAATAAAATGTTTTAAAGCGAGGTACTTTGAGGTCTAAAGAAGTAAATCAAAAGTTTTGATCAAACAAATGACTTCGTACTTGTATGTCACAGTTGTCTAATTTAATAACCTTGATGAGAAACTTAATGACTTCATTATAATCAAAACTCACAGTTATGTGACAAACTTTCACACCATTCATGTCTCAATTACTAAAATTAGACATAATTACAAACATTATCGATATTATTTACATATAAATATAAAATGGTACATCCCTTTAGCTAAACGACTCATCATATATTTACCCAGGATGCATCAGCCATCAGCGCACTTATTGGATTTAAAAGCGATAATTTTATTATGACCAATGAGCAAATACAATGCAGATCAACAAAAGCCATAATTCTACCCTCAGTGAATAAGCAATCAGCCCATGAGGAAAATATCAAGATGGTCACATTCTAAAATCCAAAATACACCAAAAAGGAGTGGAATCAGCAAGGAATAAAGTAAACAAGCATTTAGTCAACACCTCAAATTGTATAGAAATACAAGAAAATCAGACACTTTAATCAAATTTTAAAGAGAAATCGTGTTAATAAATGTGAACAGTGATCAACTTTTGGGAAGAAGGCATGTGCCTTGATCAACAGTGAGAGCCAGGTATTCACATAGTCACACGCTTACTAATGTATGTATTGTGTACCCATTGAGGCTTAGAGACTATAAAAGCAACCGCGTGCCACTGTGTACTTCAGTATACACTGTGACTCTACTCAGTGAACACAGAATAGAAAGAACACAGAGCACAGTCAATGAAATAGCGTAAGCTCACATCATATAGATCACACAAATTATTTATTTCTATCATCGATCTACTCTACATCTTTATAAGGCAGCGTACTACATTGACGTATAATAAAAACGGGATATTACATTATAGAGGAAAGTACTTAGACGTATAACTCATGCCAATATGAACTAGGAAGAGCATTTTGGACTCGATTCAGGAATAAAAACACTCAGCTACGGGCACAGTATCAGTTTTCAGAAAAACCAAACAGTATAAGGCACTATATTAAGCCAACATGGAGTTGACATATATTATGATACAACTCTACACAATGTCGCTGACATTAATACAGATGATGAGCCCAACAGCGGCCCAGAAGACATCAAACTTTCTAGACAAGGACTTCAAAGAGACATTTAACTGTAAGCGCCATATGGGTCACCAGATACATCGATGTATGATTGATTTCCTGGATTCACTGAACATGTACCAAAATGAGAAGACGACAGACTTCCAGCGATATCTTCTAAGAGCTAGACTCTGCAGGTAAATATGAAATATATTTTATGGCAGAATATGAAATATACCCACTACCTGGTGGTTTTGGATTGTGATAATAACTCTGAATGGTGGAAGAGAGAGAGGAGGGGGGGGGGGTTAACACTTGTTTCTTGTATGTTACGAGTATGAGGGGATGGTGGGGTTTGTTTCCTTAGCATAGGTTATACTCATCAAAACATTCTTTCATCACAAAGCTAATGGTCACAAAGAATTAAATGGTGGGAGGAAATAGTTTGCATGCCTTGCTACTTAAAGCCATGCACCATGTTTACAAAAACAATGTATACATGGAACCTAATCCATTGGGAAACATGATCTTTCTATTATTGAACTTAAATACAAGTCTAGATATACAAAACAGCTATTCAACCCAACACCATGAATCTATCCAGCTGTAATAGACAATAAATTCCCATACTTGTGCATCAAGAACTTCAATATCAGAAATATCCTCATACGGAATCAATATATACCAGCACATAGTATTTCTCTGGATTCATACTAATTCCTCACAATTTTTCTCTTAAATTTAAATGAAGTGGTAAATTTTCTGGCTTTTCTATACAATTTGGAGTGTTTCCTTCGAGTCTGCTTACTTTATTCCTCACAAATTTCAGCCTATTCCACCCAATTTCGCATTGCAACACATGACCAACATGACAATTCATAAACTAACAAATATGCCAGAAGCTGATTTTTCAATGCAAGAACAGAACACTTTGTTAATTTCAAGCTGCATCCCAATGGCAAAATGTTGCATGTAAATGAAAATGGATCTGTCTTAAATGGATTATGTTAAAAGGCTCGATGATCAATAATGGATGTACCTGTAACAGCTTCTCATACGATTTACCAAACCTTTGCATGTAAACAATAAAATATTACAAAAGTCATGTTTTGAAATGCAAAATAAGGTGGAAAAGAATCAGCTGGGAATGGAAGAAACAGGCGTGTAGTTGACATTCTAAATTGTCAAGAAATGAAAAAAATCAGACAATTTTTTCAAATTTTAGAGAGAATTGAGTGGATGAAGCAATGTGAGTTTCAAAATGTCAATCAAGTAAGATAGAAACAGGATAATTAAAGATGCAAAAAGTAAAATGGTCAATATTTCCTTTGATGAAATCTTCATAAAGTCAATCAATTTTCTACCTGCATCTTATGCATTCCCCTGGTAATTGCCTTGGTTTGAAGTAACTGTGAAGATACCATAACAAAATATACCCATCATGTTATTTTCCTCTTTTTCAATCTCCGTTATAAGAAAGGACAAGTGATAAAATTTATGATGATATATACATGTACATGCACATCTATAATACATTCACGGGATATAACTAAAATTGATGTTTATGATCAATTACACATTAATCAATTTTAATCTGTATCTTGCAGTAATTACTCGATCAGGTTTAAACATTTTAAAAATAATATATTTTGATTTCATCAATGATGACAAGCTAGAAATAAATGCAAAAGTGATTTAATGATCGAAATCCATAAAGCTTACATTTTCTTCATATAAGACCATGATGAAAACAAAATGAATCGTATGGTATTGACAAAAAGCCAAAATAATGCTTTTATGAATAACACGATTTCATTAATTATGTCTTCAGGTATTTTGTACCCTTGTCTTGGTAACATTTTCATGAGTTTTACCTTTGATGTTTCTTAAAGATGTATCTTATCTGCTAATAATATATTTTCAAACAAAGGCCTCTAATAAAAATTTGGCTCATCCTAATACAATACATACTACAAGTACATTGACCTAAACCGCCTCTCTACCACCTTACCTTAACTCAACAATTTCAATGATTTATAGGTGTTTGTTTTCATTTTATCTTAATAATGTTACCATGGTCCCCTTGATATTAACTCAAACAGAGTAGTTAACAAATGGAAAAGTATCAGATATTTCCAGTATTACAGAATGATTAGTATGCTATCAGAATGTCACAGGATTCATCATTGAAACATTAGCGTCCTGATACCCTTGGGAGAAAAGTCAGTCGGGTCTTAATTTAAAATGGAAAATAGTATGAAAAAGAGTGAAATCAGTAAGGAATAAAGTAAATAGGCATGTAGTCACTACTCTTAATGGCACAGGGGAACAAGAAAATGAGACGTTTCATTCACATTTTACAGAGAAATATGTTGAAAAAGTATATGTAAGATTTCAGTGGTGGGTGTAATTTTGAAAATTACAAAAGATTATCTGAACATATGCCGCACCATGATGAAAGTCATGAATTAGGAATATCAATCAGAGATGATTCAAACTTTAATGACAATATCATTCAATTATTCACTGATTCACAGTCGCAAACATGATTAAGTTCAGACCAATTATAATTACATTCATGCAAAGTACTTGAAATCTACTGATTATGCAAAGGATTAATTTGAACCTAAACATGGATACAGTTTAACTATTTTCTTTTTCCAAAATTACTTTAAACATATTTATAAATGTCAAGCTAAGGCACCCTATGGACTTATCCGGATAATATAATAAAGCATATTTCTTGGAAAGACAATTTATTAAGTCATCATAAATCTGCCTCGAATCTAAAAATCTGAAGTTAATTATAAGTTATAACTCAATAACTTCTAAGGCCATTCAATAATTGAATTCCTTTGACCGCAGACTATATATAGAACTAATTCTCTAATTTATATGCATGGATGATCGATATTAAGTAACCCAAACATTGGATGTTTTAATGGAAAATTTTTTGTCTGAAAATGAATAAAGAATTCTCAGTGATGATGAAGGGGTACAATATCAAAGGCAAAATATCAAAGAAAACATTACTAACTTCAATTTCCTCTTATTTCCAAAATGATGATCAAGATTATTATGATGGCTCTACTGGGGGAGTGGCCTCTCCTTTAGGAGAAAATGGGATATAGTTTCTGTGACTCCTAATGATAATATCATATGGCCTAGTATGTATTAACAAACTATCCTTGAAACGATTGATGTTGATTTTTGGAGATTTTGAAGGAATGAAGTACAAACTGTTACAATTAGTCTTCTATAATAAAAAAGCACAATGGGCATCATTTGAAAAATCAATGTGCAACATCAGCTGCAACAATTTGATTAACAACAAAATCAACATGATCACAAATGCTGAATTTCCTATGGTATTTGAGATGCATTGTCTTTGGAATAAAATGATACATTCTGATAATGGATAATATCACGTTCAATTAAGTGACCTGTCATGATTGAGGATACAATAAATACCACTGATGGCAAATGATGAGATATCCGTCCCATATTACCTGCCTCATAAAGTCCCCTCAACCCCATTGTTCAACCCTACCTCCCAAATGCTAATATGTGGAAGTTACCCAATCTCAAAGAGTCCCAGAAAAGTCTCATTTCATGCTTATTTTATACCATTTCTCTACAAAAGTATATAAAGTGCCTTATTTCATTTATTAATTTGTAAAAGAAGTGTTAATCCAATTTAACTCTACTCTATGTACCCCAATTCCTTTGAATTTCTAAACATGTCACCAAGAACATTTTTACTGGTATTATAGAATTGGGTACAATCGGTCAAAGTTTCCAACCTCAATGTATCATAGAATTTTGTCACATTACAAGTAATGACAAACACCCAGGCCAGCCAAACATACTTATTTCCAATTTATTTTATTCTACTTATTTTGATGCGGTATATTAAAACATATCTACATGTTTATTCTGAAATCAGGTAAGAACTTCTAAAAGTATTCTCCATAGAAAATGGAAGGATGATAATCAAACCCAACTGAGGTACTTTTAAGTAATTTATTTGTTACGAGGCTTTCTAATCAAGTTTATAATGATCTACCTGTAACCATGGCAAAAAATAGTCAATATATTAAAACCTTTCAATTTCCTTTTAACATTATTCTGGAAAAGTATACCAGGAATATGGAATATAATCTATTTAGTAAACAGCATGATCATTATACTCTTGAAACATTCCGGAAAACTTGCTTTTCAAAATATGATCTTTTTGCAATAGGACCAATGCATCTTTTATGAGGGGCATGTGTCATTAATGACTGATCCATTATCTCTTATTTTTCTATATTTGAAGTTTAACAGTTGGCAATAGTCGACTATGAATTATTCATCGCTAGTGGTTTGTTTTTTCAATACAACACACATTTGCTGTGTTATATAAATAACTATACGCGTGGCATATTATTCCTGTATTGATTTAAAACGTAAAGCTAAGAGCAATCAAGCTCGATCCAAACAGTTTTTATTGACTCAAAAAGTGTGAATTTTCAAACAAGACAAAGAGGAAATCGAAACCAAATGTATATCTGTTTTATACAGGATATTTGAGAAAAACAAAGAAATTCTGCTATTGCTGGGACAAAGTATTTTTGAAATGATGAAATGAACATTAACCTAACAAAGTAATACATCACCTGCGGAATCTCACTTTCTCGCCCAAACAGAAAACTTCCATTTCATTATACTTTAGAAATTCAGACCAAAGGCAACATTCATAAATGACACCTTAGATCTAATAAAATCTATTAAGGATATTCAGCAGCTATTCAGTTTCAAAGCAGGACTCATAGCCACTAGGAATTCAAATTTGACCATTGTCCAGAGAAACTTGGTGTCAGGTTACAGGGCATTGTTTTTCACAACAGGAATCACAAAGCAAAGAATGATAATTTCACTCCATTTTGAATTGTCGTGAAATCAAAAGCATATTTTCGTGGATGGGTGCTGTGTACACGTGTTGCATTGAATGAAACTTCCTCAATAGAGGTTAATGGTCAAATTGATTGGTACAATATGTACCCATATGGTGTGGTAAAATCAACTGACCCCTCACTTTACCGCAAATTCTCTAATTATAAATTCTATTTCTTATACTTCCTGCCGCCACAACTGAATTCTACAACATTAATTTTACTCATTAATTTTCAATTTGTTGAAATTTGATTCAAAACCTCCAAACCACAATTTGAAAGAATAACAGGTCAGTTTTCAGAAATATGCTTGGAATGATAAACTTCAATGGTTAACAAAACGATATAATTTCTGAAAAAAAATCTTCCTACTGATAAAAGCCCAGGGAGCCTTGATCAATTATAGCCATATTAATGTACTAATGATGCTAATCATGTCTAAACATGCAAACAACAATGCACGGCACAGTCATAGTATTGATAATAAGCTATATTGTTTGATAGGAACCCTTTGTAGGCCCACATCTAATTATGTACCCATCAATTGTTTACATTAATGAAAGTATCAAAATTGAATATTGTCACTTTGTCAAATGACATGTTCAGAAATAACAAAGACCAGAAGTTGAAATGTAACATTTGTGTGGGTAGGAAATTAAATGGAAGTTGAAATTATCAATTTCATATTGATTCAATCAAAAATCTTAAATCTAAATATTGTATTAGGCAATCTTATAAATCTAGATATTTACAATTTAGCGGGCTAAGACAAACATCAAATACTGAAGCAAATACTCAACATTAACTTTATTTGGTTATCCCAGTATCATTAAATCATACCCCCCCCCTCAGGTAAAATCTAAAAAATGGAAGTTTATAAAATAATTACTATTCTCCATTATGGCAAAAAAACTTAATATTACTTTAAACACAAATTCTTCATTGAGAGCAAATGAAGTGTATGTCTTTTCAAACCAGGACAATATTTCTTAAGACTATAAACAGCTTATTTTCTCGCAATTATTTTAAAATATTTGAATATTGAGAATACGGTGGCAATTTAAATTTCAATTTAATGGTTTTAATAGGCATACCATTCCGCTGAACTGAACAATTATTTGAATATTCCTTTGTTAGAAGGCATAAAATAATAGTTTATGAGTTTAACAGACCACGACGGCTCACACCTGAACATAGTCCGCTCTGGAACAATGAATTGCAAAAAGAGGCGTTATTACCTTGAACGGGGTCATGAAAACTTATGACACTGTAACAGAGAACTAATCTAGCAAAAGCACAGTGAAACCTTCAAGAGCAATCCATCATCATTTCTTACACATAAATATCCTATTTTCTTCAGCAATACTTCATAATTGCCCACACGGTAGAATATTATTTTTCCACTCTATCTAATGAAAGAAAAAAACATAACAAACTTGAAGAATATGAAAATTGATATGTTTGATTATGAATATGCGATGCTCTAATAAATAAGGTCAACATGACACAATAAACATTAACAAAGGTTTCTGTTTCAATAAGACTTCTAATTAAATCTATAAGAACTCATTATACAGAATATAAATCATGATATAGAAGTAAGAGAACAGAAGTTGTAATAAAATTGTACAAATGTATACAATTTTATTACAACAAATGAAACCAACAAGAATATCATCAACATTTCATCTAATCCACTTTTCTTTTGTAATTTCAGGGAATACGAAATGTCACTGATGTGTCTCCATACGCTGATATCAAGTTGTCAATCAAACATCAAGACACATCTCCCAAAAATACAGCATAAACTCGGTAAAGTCCGCCCATATATGGATAACGAATGCCACCATCATCTTTTCTCGAAAGAAAAAACTCGTCACCATGACAAACCAGCACCAGATGGTGCTGACGACAAACCAATCAAGATCCCAGAACTAGATTTTGAGAATTCACCATCAGCAGATGGCATTCGACGCAAATATCCAAGAAGATATGACACCACAACATTGTTCCCACCAATTCCACAACAACCGAGGTTAGAGGGTTTTGAAGACTCGACAATGAAACCTAATGTACAAATCACAAATCACCAAAAAGTACATATACATAAACTAGACTTGAAACATATCGATGAAAATCGCCGAAAGAATATCAAATATGGAAAATTGGGCGAACAAAATCTATTGCAGCTTATACTACAAAGTACTACAGATAAAAATGCCACCCCCTCAATAAACTCATTTTCAAATTGGGTACCGATACAAAAAGAGGGAGAATCACAAAGTGCTGAAGATGTCAGCAATGTTGACTATGACTATAACAATGAAGAAAAGGACAATAGAAACAATAACGAGATTAGAAACAAGCCAGTAGAACCGATCAAATATCACGATGGAAAATTAATTCTCAACCATAAATTTTTACATCATTATTTTTCATCCGCAGCAAAGACAAATTCATATCATCAACTGATATTCTCATTAGTTTTAGCCATAGCAATCAGTGTAGTTTTCATATCATAAACCATAAAGGAAAAAAACAGAATTAATTTAAATAATCAAAGTGTCAAACATCAAAGCCAATGCAATATGTAAATAAATGTAAAATAAGATGTATATTTATGTACAAAGAACCTATCTGTGATTCGTGTATTATTTATTTTGCCACATATTCTGTATATAATTTAGCATCAGTTCAATGTGATCTCAATAACATAATATTTCCAATCTACCCATGAATGAAATGTGAGTTTGGTCCCACTTTTTCTTGCAAAAAGATCAAAATGGAGGGATTTCAAACAAATAATAAAAAATATTGGGATGTGCTCTAAACTATATGCAAGATCAAGAAGGAAAACTTTAAATGATTAGCGAAAATATATGAACCAGGTGTGAGTAGATTGACATTTCAAATATGGGAGGACATTGTAAAAAATGCGCATTTTAAATAAGATATTATAATGTTAGATGTGGCAACTCATTTTTGGAACAGTTTTAAAAAACTCAAGGACAGTGGGCCCCTCAGTAGTTTCAAGTCATAATTTAGTGACGTCTATTTTAATGACCGTATACACAGAGCAAAACAGAGTAACAAGAAATTCAATTCAATAAGGGCAACCTCTTCAATTCTTTTATATGGGGTAATTACCCAAGTGAATGTTTTCTTAAATCTGTGGACAAGACTGTACAAGAGACTGTACGAGAGACTCTTCATATAAACTTTTTTATAGACAGATATAGTGCTGAAAATTCTTTTCAATTTTGGAAATGTAGCTTGGAAATGTAGCTTCATAGATCAATGTGTTTAAGAGCCTATAAAATATTCCATACTTTTTAATGTTGAATATGTTTTAAATCAGTAATTTGACTAAAGGGACTTGTTTATCAAAATTATCATTTATTACTAAACATTGATGTATTTTAATAACAGCCCTTGTATTTAGCTTTTAATTATCTGTGTTTAATGCGAAGGTAGCTGTATGTTTGTTTTTTCTACACAATGCACCTAGTTATAAACTGAGAGATACCACACCATGTGCTTCATTGTAAATAAAATGCCATTTTTATAAAAAATAAATTAATACATTGGTTTTGTTATGCAATATACAGTGTACATATATTTAAATACATACTAAATGGGACAGTATGTACATGGAGCTTATTTGGAAATGGAGTAATGTGCTCAAAAAGTCTTGCTGAAAAACAACCTGAAGATGTGATCAAGTTCTGGTGAACTTAAGTTTCCATGGTCCTTCTTGTGTCATGTACCTAATTTGTTATTATATTTGCAAAGTAAATCAGGTTGTTTTTTACTTGTAACTATAATATGAAAATAAACATAACAACATAACATAACAACATAATATAACCCCTGAATAGTGAATACCATGGCCCGCCCTCATAAGGCTAAATAAAAAGCTGAAACTGCATCAAATTCATTCTTTGATCTAATCACCACAGAATATTATAATATTAGCTTTTGGATGATACCAAAAAATATCATATTTTTAAATCCTCCAAATCATGTGGAAAACAAGTACTAATTCTATACCTCACATTATCAAAAGAAAATATAATTCATTTTAATTTTGAAAAAGAGAAAACCAAACATAAAAACGTTTAAAGAGGAAAGGTTTATGTTCATCTTAGTAACTTCCTTCTATTGTTTCTGACTATAGACTTAATGAACTTCAATATGTTTGCTGACAGTAAGTAAGACCTTAAAGCACCTTAACTTGGAACTAACTACACGTAAATGTATTAAGGAGGGCATGTTTTTAAAATCCAAAATAGAGTGGAAAGTAGCGGAAAAAGTTAATAATAATTGTAGAAATATGGCTTTTTATTCTCCATCACCCATAAATGTAACACATCTTATAGTCAATATCAGATGTATTCATAAATGTGTTAATTGAGCAAAATGATTACATCCTATCCTCAATTGCACTCGGGTAAAAATTGTCTGGAAATCATATTTAAGACAGGTTTTGGCACTACTTTTTTAACTGTGTTAATATTTGTTTCAAACCTGTCAGTTATGAATAGTTCGAAACAAGCTTTACTATGGTATGAAGAAAACATCAACAAAATGGTATCTTAGCCAGAGAGGTAAATGAAAAATAAAAAAGTATTAACTTTAAAATGACATGATTTAAAGGAAAAAGTCACATTAGTGAATTTGTGAGACAATGTTTTTAACTATTGCTAACTTTTTTAAATGTTCATCTATTTTCTTTGGATTTCCACCAGTTATTCACAATATTTACAAAAACTGCCTCCAAGAGTTTAGTAATATTATACAAACTATTGAAAGTGTTATGATTGACAAAGGATTGATGATGATTTTCCATTTATATAGAAGTAATGGATCTGGATACATTAGGCTGAAATATGCAAAGCCTCTTTATTGTACAGAATCTCATCAGCTCATGTCAAGAGACATACACTGCTATGTAATTGCTTTTTCAATATAAAAAACTACCTTCACTTGAAGTCAACATTAATGACTGAGAATATCCCTTTTTATACAACTATTGCAACCTTTTCACTGAATTCCTGGCTTTTCTCTAACTATTTTTACATTACCATTTCTAACAGAGGGTATTAATATGTGTCCCTTGTGTGCCATCATTCAAGTTAACATATGAAGCAACAAGTCGTTGGTGTTTTAATCTATGCAGTAGCTTCTCTTTAAATTCCTCTTGTACATCCAAGTCACCATTAAAGCAAGTGGGTGCTGCACCAACTTGAGATTTCAAAAAGGATAACACCCCAGTGAAAGGGAAACAACAGCCGATCGCCAATCACCGTCACAAGAAAACAGAGACCATAACAATATGTCACCACTTTTTAGTAGTGACATAAAAATCTTGGGGAGATGCCCTTTGGAAGATGACCCTATACAGTTGGTCCCTTTACTTCAAATTCATGGTCTTGTCTTAATATTGGGATGTTTTTCATACTGACATTTTTCATTTGAAAATGGCGATGAAATATAGCACATGGTGATATTTGTTGACAAACTGCTTGAGAGTAATCTTGCATCAACAAGACAACGAAGCATTATTCAGGAAGTCACTGTGCTCAAAACATAATTTTGGACATGCTCATTTATGTATATTCTCTCTAAAAATTGATTTCTATACTTGTGTCATATGTCTACTCTGCATTTTAATACAATCAAGAGCATTTAAGTAATGTTGAATTATCTCATAACTTGTCTATTCCAATCAATTTTACTCTAATTTGAGGTTTAAACGTGACAATTACAACATTTTCCTTCAGATTGTGACATTTAATTACAAAGAAAAATGTAATAAATAAAACAACCTTCTTGCTTCGTTTTACATGTTACAAATGGAAAGCATCCCACTGAATACTTTAAAGTAATATATGTATCCTTCCCAGAGGTTAATTGATCTTAGTAAATGCTATTCAGGAAGCGTAAACACGTAAATTGGGAACTAATCCATTTAGGAATGATTTGAATAAATGGATGACGAAACATGAACACTAAATTAAATTCAAATAGACACAAATAGTTAGGGACAGTATCTCTAGGCTGTCTATTACTGGAACAGGCAGATACTCCATCTACTCACACTAATTGTTTTCAATTTCTCTTGAAAATTTGAAGAAAACTATCAGGATTCCTGTATTTTTATACAATTTAGAGTACTGACAACATGCCTCTTCACTTTATTACTCTCTAATTGCACTCCTTGTTTGCATTAAAAAAACGTGAGCCATGTGATATTTTCCTGGAAAGATGTTAATTAAACACCTTATTCCCACGACAATGTGTCATTCCAACCTCATAAATTAAAGTAGGTTATTTCCCATCATGCAACAATGAGATGGTTGAAATAAGTGAACATGATTGGATATTTGTGTTCTGAGACAACAATATAAAAATCACCTATATGGGTAGCTATGTAACAGCCTTTCTAAAGAAACCACTCATGAATAAATCACTTTGCTTTAAGATACTTACATAAATATACCATGGGTCAGGTTGTATACATACCTTTTCTTGCATAAGGTTAGAAATTTCTGGTAAAAATTCTTCCGAGAGAGTTTTATACAGCTCTTTCTCACACTTTGTACGACTTTCCTTAAAGCTCTCAGTGAGTTTTACCCAATCTCCATATATCGAGCATACCATGTGCCATCTATTGGGAGGCGCGTCAGGTACTTTGGCAGCAGTTTTTATTTCTATATTCTCATCTTGAGATTTCTCTGTTTCAATGTCACTGCAACAGAGACATCTTTTAATCAAATTATAATTGACCTTTTCCATTTAAATGGAAAATAGATGGCGTCATGGGTACTGGTAGGGCTATGTAAATGTATTACCAGAGTCACTTAATTTCTTGATTTAAGAAGTAATTCAATTTGGATAAACGTAAAACACTAAATCTCATTAAAAACAAGACTTTAACAAGATTTCAAAGCTATATGGAAAAAGGACCATTGAATGCAAATGTAATACATTGTCCTTGTTGACTTTCAATAGATTGTATAGTAAACATTTAATTTAAAAATATTGCTGCCAAAATCTCAGTTGAATTCATAATACAACAAACACATATAGAATACTCTGATCTGTCTCAACAGAATTACAAATAATGTTAGATTTAGTATACATTTTTTAACTTAATGCATTTGTTACATGCTTCATAAACAAAGCACTAGTCACAAAGGCAACATGAAAATAGAAAATCACCCACGCCCTATAAGCAGGTGAAAATCAAATTAAAATATTACCTCTCTTGACTCGCATACTCTTCTGAGGAATCATGACTTGATTTCTTCTTGCTTTTTCCCCATCCCTTCTTCTTGCGACCCTTTTTGGCTCTCTCAGCACTTTTCTTCTTCTTTTTCTTCTTTTTTCTAAATTATCAAAAAATATTTTGGTTACCATGACAATGGAGAACATTCTGTATATGTTTCAGGTTTCTCAAGATGTTTCACAGAATTTGATCATGAAATATCAAACATCGGTCAAATTTTTAAATTTTCCTAAATTAATTTGGTAATACTAGATTTTCAACAAGGTCACTGTTCCACAACTAGTTACTTTGACGGGACGTCAATGTAACAAAATGGATGAACTTCCTGGTTACGAGTTTTTGTTTTCTCGATTTAAACCCAGTTATAAGTCAAGTAGCAGTTTATAATTTGACACAAGACTAGAAAATATAAGACTAGTTTTAATAAGTTTCTTTGATTTGGAATTTGTTTTGTAAATGAAGTTGCAATTCATATATTTAGCTACTCACTTTTGTTACATTGATGAAAGTCCATTATATTTCCAACAAAATAACTAGTTGTGGAACAGTGAAGGTGGAGCTGAGAAAAAGTATATTCTTTTCACTGATATTCAACATGATATTAGCTCAAATCCTATGTACAAAAATGAATCAGTGATACAAAAGGTTTGAATTCTTTTAATTTAATATCTGCTTTCATCAAGACCATAATTTCAAAACTAAGATTGATTGTCTATCATATTTATAAATATATTCTTCATCAAATATTTCAAATTTAGATGTAAATTACTAAATGAAAAACACAGGTCTTTCATGAGGATTCTTGGCAACAGACAAAATGAATAAAAACTTCATTCAAAATTATCGGAAATTATTTATCACACAAGTTCCTCAAAACAAGACAAAACAAGAGAAAATTGCCCTTTGCTAATGAAACCCCAACAGACAATATCAAAAATAGGCAATAAATATTTTGTATAGCCCTACTTTTTCTTGATGGGCTCCTCTTCAACTAAATCTGGCTCTTCTATTTCTGAATCTTCCCGATATAGCCTAGTACCATAGAAATACCAATAGGTGGCCCCATTGTTGTCAGTCCCTAGTGGATCAAGTCGTAAAGTATCTGCATCTAGCCCCTGAAGAAGAAGCAAATTGTATAAGTTAACATGTTAAATAAAAGATTTTCAATATGACCAGCAATGCTCAAAAACTTTAATCTTTACTCACCATTTTGTCCTCTATTTATGGGGTATAATAAACATTTAGAAATTGATTAAAAACATTTTGCGTCCTTTGAAGTTGAATGTAACTTTATTTAGGCCCTTGGAAACTAGGCAAGATTTTCTCAGCATCAATATTAATTTGCACCAATGTTAATTATCTAAGCGCGCCTTGAACAAATATGTGCAAATTCACACAATTTGTTTATGGACATGGAGGGATATTTATTTTTTGATAATATAGTGGACACCTTTTAATTATACACAAATAAGGCATGAATCTTGATATGGTGAAATACCTTGAATCGGTCAAATACATCATCAGCATCGAGCCGGAAGTCACAAAGTGAATGTAGTAGCTCCACCTTTTGTCTGGCAGTTAGGTTAATAAATTTTGTATCATCCGACTCGAATGGATTTGATTTGTTGAGTTCGTATGTGTACCTATGCCTCACTATGTCCTTAAGGTAGAGTTCCCAGTTAAACTGCCTGGAAAATATAACAACCTTGTATCCCATATCTACTGAGGTTCTAGGTAGATTACATGCAGGAATACATAATGTTTCTAGGAGGCAGGATACAATGTATCCATCCCTGTCCAGCTCCTCCATTTTCATAAGTACAAAAAATGAAGAAAAATACCAATTTAATTTTTTATGGTAATTTAGAAGGTGTGGGTCCCTCAGGATATATATTATTTCCCTTGGAATAATCCCTGAACCAAAAACATCCCAGAACACAACCCTCATATATGTGAACAGTATTGTTGCACTCATATATATGAAATATATTATGCAATGATACATCAACTTATATAAATATATATTTAAATCAATCTTTTTATATTTATATCGTTTTGACCATCTAAACATAGGTGTTACTTTTCACAATATTTCCCATACTTATATAGTATAACATAGTACTATAAATTCTGTCAATTGAGAAGAGATTTCTTAACATTCATGTTAAATAACAAAATAGGATATGAATAATATAAAACAAGACATAAAATTAACATTAGAGAAACGAATTTACAAATGCAAGAAAATCAGGTAAATATTCAGTATCAAAACAATGCAATGTCCAGAACGAAAAATGAGTGAAAAATAATGAGCATATGTATGTCCCGCTGACTAAACACGTTAATTCAGAGATTTTTAATTTACCCGACATCTTTCCTTTGGTAGCATCCTCCAAGAAGTTGCCATATGAGCTCTTCCAACATAGGGCTGTTTTCTTCAGTGCCACTAAGCATCAAGGCATCTTCTAGTTCCTGAAATACAAATGTGAAAATAAAAATACCAGGCTACAATAATAAAATCTTGTGATTAGAAAGTAGCCTGAACACAGAGTTTAGTTGTAAACTAGCTGCGGACGAAGCTCTCTTTTAACAGGAAAAACAAATGAAAGCAAATGATAAGGAATGGGGCTTTTTATTTTTCTTACATCCTTTAGAGTTGTTTAAAGGGCTAATATTCCTTGCAAGCCAATTTCTTCTTGAATGGTAGCTATAACCATTTTTATACTATCCATTTTAAGCGAAACATAGGAAAATGTTTTGATACATCCTCCTAAGCAGGCGTCCAGAATCCGTACCTCCTTCTTCCCCCTGCTATAAGCAGTTAGCATTTCCCCGATTAAGAACTCGCAATTTGATTGGCTGTCGCAACACTGCGACAGAAATCATGTATACGTCATCGGCGCATAATAAGATCACGTGATTCAGTTTAATCGGGCGCGTCCAACTTGGTTATAGCAGGGGGTAAAAGGAAAGAAGATATTCTGGATTTTGAAGCCCTGTGATCGGAGGATGGTTTTGATATGGTCAAAACATTTCATGTTGGCTGTAACCTTTTAAGATTTCGCACAGGGAGTAATGTAATCGATTTGTAAGTTTGCATAGTACATAAGGCAAGAAGAAGGTATGTAAGAAACACAAAATCAGTTGAATATTCTTTTCCATTCATGTCTATGATTTAATGCTTCAAATTATATCTTCTTTTAGGTTTAGGTAAGTTTTTCTATATTTACGTACTATTTCAATATGGTCCACATTTATCCTATACTTATAAGTAGATTATGAGGATTAAGTCTGAATTAAATGTTATTGAACCCTCGTGTAATAATTACAATATTGATAATTATAATCGAAACATTTATAGAATATTTTATCTCAATCTAAAGTTCTTAACATTTATAATTCTTTAAAAATTCAACAGTTTTTAACATTTAGCAGTACATGTATATTAAATTACAATAGGGCCATGGTTATACAGGTACTGTACTGATGAGCAAAAAACAACGTCGGAAATTCCCGGGAATTGCTGATGAGCGGGTGATATATATATCTCCCGCTCACCTCAGCGGGAGATGTATATATTTATCCCATACTTGGACGTGTTACAGGTACATAAAGCAGGTTTGTAAAAACTTATATTTGCATCAGCGGGCAAATATAGCTTTACATCCCGCTCCAAGCGGGCAGATATAGTATATCTGCCCATTACGTCATAATCACTGTTCCCGTATTGGTTCGTTTTTGTAACGTTTGCATACTGTAAACGACAAGGGAGAAAAAACGCAGAAAATCTCGATCTGTTTGATGCTTTTGTTAATAAGCAGCAATATATGCCCTGTTAATAATCAAAGGTTTGAACAGGAAAATCCGGCTACGGAAAAGAATACAAAACTGGACATGAATATTTCAAAATAATTCCACGGTTGGTTGCAAAGTTTCTGAACTGTGGCCAATAACGCAGATGCGAGTAGGTAGTTACCAATTTCACCACCAGGTGGCTCGTTCGGGTCAGATAGCATGGCGGGTATGGTAGAAAGTTCCCTTTAACTTAAATTACATCTGTTTTGGTGGTTCAATTTTCATATAACCCTCATGTATCTAATAGTTATGCTAATTAAAAAGTGTCCAGTGTAGGAAAATGATAAATTTGTCGATTACAAGAAAATATATTTCACTTTTTGTGACTTTGTAACATGGGGTCTATGGGGATTCAACCCGAACTAGAAATCACATTTTCAAAATAAATTAAATTTTCAAAGTTGATAAACAATTTTCGAAACCATATTTCTAGATGTACTTTTACATGTAGATTTCAAATATGACATCACTTTGACTGAATTTTGAATATTCAATGACGTAAATCAAGGTTATTTCTACTCGCATCTAGTTTATTGAACAATGTGATTGGTATGGGATAAACAGATCATCCTATAGTCGGTTCAGGATATTGGGATTTTCCCGAGGCCAATATAATATATCTGAACCTCACATAGGATAATCTCAATTTATCCCATACTTGGACGTGTTACAGGTACATGTTTGTAAAAACTTATATTTTCATCAGCGGTCAGATATAGCTTAATGTCCTGCTCTGAACGGGCAGATATAATATATCTGCCAGCCTGCGACGTCATAATCCAGATGACCAAGATAGAATAATCTCTATATATTTCCTTTACATAATTGGACATATTTTGGTTTTACTCTGTGTCTTTTATCTTTCCAGAAATCATTCCGATTTTGTTGGGATTTTGTATTTGTTTGACAGACGGGATGGCAACATTTGCCACATTTTAGTTCAACGTAGTCAATTCAGGATTTTTTTGACAGGTGGAATAATTACTTCCCCATCGAAATATTAACAGGTGAAATTTTATTTGACGGGTGAAAACCGTGGTCACCTGTCAAATTTGACGGGTGTTGAATTTTTCTTATTTTGATCACTGTCAAGCAATACATACAATGGACATTTTCACAGTGACATCAATGGGCGACATCATTCAAAGACATCTCTCAACTAAATTTTTCAATTCAATACAAGTGTACTCCAGTACATTTTCAAGGAAACACTAGGGGATCTAAGGATCAAGCGATTCTGGTCATGTTACTAAATTAGTCCATAAATTCAAAATCAAAATGGCTGTCGCAGAATATTGTTGTCCTTAAACTTTTACAGATTTTGGTATTAAACAAGATCAGCTTTCATTGCCTAACGCCTGTCACATTTCTACTGGACCATGAACTTTTCCCTAATGGGGGTTTGTGTTCATCATTTGCCTTTATACTCCTACAAGGAAACCTAAATTCAACTTTTGAAAATGTCATTTATAGTAATACCAAAGTTACTATGACATCTTATGTTTATGCAGGAGAGTCAAACATACACTAGCTGAACACGGTTGGAATTTTTGTTACAATAATATCCATCTTACCTCAATGTCAAAATCAGGAAGATCGAAAGCTTCACGAAAAAGCGAGCAGAAATGTGCGATGGATGGCACCTCCCACCAAGAGCGTATTTCTGAAAGAATACACATCGTTGTAGAGGTTTGACTGGTGTTATATGATAATCCAAACCTTCGTGAACGTTACTGACAACTTTTATGAGATATCACATCATAAAGTAAACTATAATAAGGAATATTATTTGACTCACCATCCATGACTCCTAAAATTGTCTTCTTTGTACTCGTTTGAATTCCGGATTCAGCCGATGATTCACGAAAGTCTCATCCGGGCATCCACTTATTGTATTCTCTGGTTTCACTGTTTTTACGCATTTATTTTGTTGTAGCATTGCACCTGTATGTTTTGCAAGTTTCATTTCATGGGTTAGATTATGTTACATGTGGTCTAATCATTTGAATTCCTACAAAACCAGTTCATAAACAAAGTCAATAATGATGCATTCTGGGTAAAATCCAATATGGCTGATAAAATTCTGAAAAAGTAAGTATGATTTACTATTTTGATAATTTTCATGTAATATCTCCTGAATTTCGATGCATTGTGTTATGAGTATTTAATAAAGCTTCATGAAGCATCGTCACAACGCAATTTGACTACTTTCTAATGGCACAGATCGTATAAACAAGCAAATTATTATTGATTTTCAAAACATCTCTCATTCTCTGTTGAAATGAATTTGGGCCACCTAGGCCTACAGTACCCTGCGTGCAGAGTCTAGTTAAACTACACTCTGCCTAGTAGAGACCATATTACAGTTTAGTAACCCCGCCCTCACGACGGGTACCGTTGACAGTTTGGGTAATACAGTGGGGATCATAAAGAATTGCAAAAGCTATGAAAATTACATGCTGTCGCACATGCAATAAATTCTTACCTCAGTGTATTCAGTGCTCTATTTTCTCCGTCTGAGTAAGTCCAAATATAGTGGAATTCGTGTCCCTAATGACAAATAAGAACTTCAAAAGTTGAAGTGGATATTCACATGTTATGCCGACTCTTCAAATGTAGTCAAGTGAACTCGACTTAATGTTGTTGTTTCACGTTTCTTTTTGACGATTTGGATATTTGTTTTTTATTTTTGTTTTCAACATTTGCGTCGAGGATATTAAGCCCTGTATATTGCGGTAAATGCTTTTCTGCCCTCTATGCTCAACAAAAGTTACACAGATAAGATAATGGATCCAATGCTTCAACTAGAATGTATTAACTCTTACCTTAAACACAGGAAATACTTGATAATTGAAGAAATGTAATCATTTTCGTATATGTTTGAACCAATTTCCAATATGGTTCTCAAGGTCACTCAAGGTCACTGAATACTGTCTAAATGTGAAACCATGCAACCAAAACGAAATCGTAATTATTTATTACCAACATATCTGTTTTCGGTTTCTTCACCCTCCTTGGTGTCTGAGAAGGCGATTCAATTGTCATAAGACGATGATAAACTTTCGAGTTGAAATCTCGATCTCAATATGGCTGCTGTTATTTATTGTAATTTCGTTTTTCGCTTCACCTAGAGTTTTACTTTAACACAATCATTACCCAGAATGCATCTACACATGGGGAAAAAAAAATTTCCAGAAAAATCCTTATACTTCTTCAATTATCAAGCGTTTGACGTGTGTAAGGTAGGATTAAATACATTATCGATGAAGAGCATATTCTAATACATAATTTGTGTGATTTTGGTTGCCTAAACAGGCCAGGAAAGCATTTCCCTCAATTTACAACCGGGAAGTGTGTACGACCCTAGTATGCAAGAAAATAACAAAAAATAAATATCCAAATTATCAAAAAATAATGACAAATAAAGCATACGATGGTCGGATTTATATGACTATTCAAATGTTGAGGTGATTTTGTTGCCCGATTGCGCCGGAATGAAGGATTGGCTCCCAGAATGCAACATGGCACATGCCAGCTTTCAAAATGCTGTTCCGCCATTTTGAAATCTGTCATGAGTAAATACGGTAACTGATGTTGCATTCTGGGAGTCAACCGTCCTTGGATAACAAACATGGCGATTCATGAAAACATTCATTCGATTTGGTAGGGATTTATCCATTATTTGCAGGTATGAAGCTTTGGATTCATTTATTGTGCTACTTTAGTGAACGGGAATTATTTTTCTACCGCTTGGGAGAGTTTGAGACACGAAACTTGGAAATTAGCTCATTGTGACAACTTGTGAACGTTGAGTTTTATTTTTGTCCCCCACTGTAAATCACTTTTGACCTACGCGCTGACCTTTCTTCCACCAATCAGTGAGCTTGAAGAAACATAGGCCAAATGCGTTCTAATCAAATATGCATGTCATTGGTCAATTTCGGGCTCAACGATGACGTCAGAAGGAATGACCATATATAGAACGTCGGTCAAATTTGGCCGACGGACACTGATTGGCGCGGTGAGTTCATAGGTTTATTTTAGTTTGAAAGAGGAAAGAGTGAAGACAAAGCTCTCTTTTAAGAAGAGAAGTCAAACGAATGCAAAGGGTAGGCCTACAGGCTTACATAGGATGGATATGATGTAGAGCTGGCATCAAATGTCAGAATGGTCGATTGTCAGTCGAATGCTCTCTGCGACACCCATGTCGACACAACGCCTCTTGATCGACAGTCGGAACTCACAACATAATAAGCTATTTCCCTATGAATTAAAATCTTTGTTTCTACCTGCTGTATGGTGTATTTTAGTTAAGTTTTACCGCCTACAGTACATTTTCAAATTTTCTTTTTTGTTTTGATCGACTTCCTGCTCTCGAATTAGGTCTCGGGGCCCCTTGAGATTTACCCTCGAGATTTATTATCCCATCGAACGAAGTTCGGAGGGATATAGGGAACGCCTCCGTCCGTCCGTCCGTACGTACGACTGTACGTCCGTCCGTCCGTCCGTCCGGGCAATAACTCAAATACCGTTGGCCCGATTTTGTTCATATTTTGTACACATATACCAATGGGGATAGAAGTTCTGCTCGAAAACGGATTTTCAAAATGGCCACTCATTTAAAAATGGTGGCCATTTTAGTGCCGATTTTACAGTTATTTAGGTACTGCATATAAAACTGTAATAGCAATATGTTTTAAATGTAAAAAAGTTATATAGGACATTGATTAAGCTAGAAATGTAAATACAGAAGAAATACATGGCAGCCATCTTGAAAAATGGCTGCCTTTGCACGTCTTTTTACGATTTTTGCTGTAACTTGAAAAATAGTGGAGCGATTTTGTTCATATTTGGTATGTGAATACTTTAAGCATGACACAATGTATAGTTGAGTGATTTTGTTCATATTTGGTATGTGAATACTTTAAGCATGGCCGAATGTCTAATGACATTTTGGGTAGTAGGGGGCCATTTTGAAAAATGGCTGCCATTTTTACGTGTGTTATTTTACATTTTTTACTATAACTCAAAAATTAGTAGAGCGATTTTGTTCATATTTTATATGTGAATACTATAAGCATGGCACACTGTCTAATGACACTTTGGGTAGTAGAAAAATGGCCACCATTTTTTACATTTTTTTTACTATAACTTGAAAAGTAGTGGAGCGATTTTGTTCAGATTTGATATGTGAATACTTATGAACCTTGCACACTGTCTCATGACACTTCGCGTAGAAGGTGGCGATTTTTAAAAAATGGCCGTCATTTTTACATTTTTGCTATAACTCCAAAAGTATTGGAGTGATTTTGTTCATATTTGATATGTGAATACTTGGCACATTGTCTAATAAAACTTTGGGGAGTATTGGGCCATTTTGAAAAATGGCCACCATTTTTATGTGTTTTATTTTACATTTTTCATTATAATTCAAAAAGTAATAGAGCGATTTTGTTCATATTTGATATGTGAATACTCGTAAGGATTGCATACTGTCTTATGACATTTTGGGTAGTAGGCGGCCATTTTAAGAAATGGCCAGCATTTACATGTATGCGTGGGCGATTTTTTAAAGATTTTATATGTGGCTACTTAAAAGCATATTACTTCTTCTGATGACAACTTGGCTAGTGAGCAACCATTTTGAAAATGGTGGCCTTTCTTATGTGTGTTATTTTACGATATTTGCTATATATTTTGTTTGTAAAATGCCAGCCATTTCTGTTCGATGGGATTCGCTACGCTTTGGCGTTGCCATTGTTCTGGTTTTCAATGGCTGCCCGGAAATAACAACAGAAATCGTAGTTTTATGTCTATTTATTGCTTTTTCTTCAAAGTCCGATACTTAAACATGGTTTACATGTAAGTTAAATATAAAACATACAAGTGAGGATGACTATTGTGCAAAGTATTGCTAATTACAAGCCTAGAAAATCTAAAATTCAGACTGATATTTTCAAATTTTTTCAAATTTTTCGAATATCGTTGGACCCGACAATGTCGATATCATTGTCGATCGAGAGCTCCGACATGTCGACATTAAAATCCTATTCGATGCCAGCTCTAATATGATGCCAAGGTCGAATGTGTCATGTAAACAAGAAAATGCAGCAACTTCATTGCTAATATTGCTGAAAAACTACCATTTTAGTTTATTATACTGAAGACATGACACACTTACTTAGCACACCTGTCTAAACTAGCTTTATCCAATTCCAGTTCTATAATCCTGCGACAGGTCCAATCTGTTGCCTGCAATAATATAACCATGGAGAAAAAACCACGGCTCCTTCACTTAAAATACTTGCCTCAATATATTCCTGAGTATTTAAGGATTTTTTTATGCAGCTGAATCCCCAATTGTATTGGTTTATCGGCAGAGCGAGAAGATTTTCGTGCTACATCTCCAGTCTCCACATATGTCATTTCTTTTCAAGATTGTGAAACTGGAACTCCCTTAATTTGCAGAGCTCATATATACCAATAGAAGGGGGAATTATGCAATTTTCTCATTCTGCTGATTAACCCATACGATTGGGGTCAACTATATATAGAAATAAATAACTAAGTATAAGAATTATTTTCATGCAGTTGAATCTCCAATCTAATGATTAATTGGCAGAATGAGGAAAATTTTGCAAAATTCCTCTATCTAGACTATTGTTTACGGTTATATATATTATGCAAGTGGATCCAAGAGATTTTGCAGGGGTGGCATGATACATACATTTCAATTTTGTATATAGTGAATTCCCAGCGATTGATTTCAGTACAGTTAAACTGTCATAATGAACACCTCTTTAGTGAAGATCTGTGCCCAGTGGACACATGAGTCTACTCTATTGAACACCTGTGTGTAAACGAACACCAATTCCCTGCCAGTGATTTCAGTAACTTTTAGAGGGGATTGTACCTACAGGGTAGGCCAAAAAACGCCACTTTTTTCCACACACTATAACTTTTTCATTTTCCAACCTACATACACCAAATTTTGTGATTAAAATTGTGTCAGGGGTCCTAAATAATAAAATAATATAACAAGTCGCTCAACTTGGATTGTATTTGATCTAAAAGAGGAGTTCAATTAGTCTGCCAACCTCTTTGATAATATATATAGATATAGCAGTATCAATGAAATGTTGACTAAGTTTCTTTCAACCTGTCTTAATTGCCAGCTTTAGTTGAGTAATTTTTGAGATTGGGAACCTTTATACTATCATCTTGAGACATTCCCGTACCCTATACTCACTGGGCTTTACATCAAGACTATAAGCTCGGTGGTCATCAGGCCGTATCAGTTTAGGTACTCTATGCAAATTCTGTTCATTTCTCATGGCACATCACATGTTTAAGGATGCAGTACCAGGTCAGCGTAGAAAAAGTTCCAGACATTAGATTTTGCTCATATTTTTTACAATGTATCACTATGATGTTATCATCATCCAAGTGCAATATGAAGAGGATTGACCGTCTGGTAATTACAAAATAAAAAATTATTTTACCCACCCAAAATGAATCTTTTTACTTTTTTGAGTTTTCAATAGAGCTGGCACCTTTCGAACCCTGGTTTTCGTATCCACTAATTGCGACTCAAGAACAAGTTTTCCCATAAAAGTGAAAGGGATAAAATATGCTTGATAAAAAGTTTGCAATTTAATTCTTTTCTGGAAACACCATTATCGAAATAAACTATAATTTTTGAATAAGACTAAATGCGAAAATGACGTTCTTGGGAGCTAGCTTTCTCAAACCGGAAGTAAAACCTGCGCAAACAGACGTGAAAACCGACCCGGTACTGCATCCTTAAGTGAGACGCTGGTGCCATATTTTATTCAGGTAAAAGTGTACAATTAATAATCCATGGCTAGATTGCATCTTCAAGTTTTCATTTGGCATGCAAATCATGATTTTGGATCAAAAATTTAAAAGTTATAGCATATTGAAAAAGGTGTCGTTTTTTTGGCCCACCCTGTACATTAAGAACTGCCCAATCCGAGGGACCAGCTAAAGGCTTTTGGATTAGGAGGTGTTCACATTTTGAGGTTTTGCATTTGCAAGATTTTGGATTTTGAAGAAATAGGAACAAATTCTCAATAAATATTTATAGTTCTTTTGACTACATAGATTTATGGCATTACAGTGACATGAAAATCCGATTCAAATGAATTGAGTCATTCTAGAAAGCCCCACCATGAGTGAGATCATTCAAATTTTTTTCAAATATTTAAGCTATTTTGTATGGAACATGTGATATTTTATGAAAAGTGTTCAGATTAGATAGATTAATTTTTCAAACATTACTGTTCACTGTTAAAATTGGGAGGTGTTCGCATTTCAAGTTTTTTTTTATAAAATTTGAGTCAATCGGAGGGAAAACGGGACCAAAAAATGTTCAAATTAGGAAGTGTTCGGATTAGCCAAGTGTTCAGATATACAGGTTTTACTGTACTACAATTGTTTCCAATCCTTTGGAGGAAAGTGTAAACATTCAAGAGAAATGACAAGTGACACACTGGCATGGGAACTGGTCAATTCAGATGTTCCCACGCTTTACGTCCAGAAGAGGTCATTTCCCAGGATTATAGATGAACTCTTGGCCAATCAATGATATAGCTTACATAAGAGAAGTATGACTGTATGAATTCTGGGATATTCCTGTTTTGTTGAGACAGATGAGAATAAAAGTAACCCTTTGCAAAATTGATCAAAACTGCCTCCAATCACATACCTGCCAACCTTACCGTATTTTTACGGGAATCTACCGTAAAAGGAGCACGTAGGTTATCGCAAACAATTTCAAACGATTCTAACTTGAATTATGAATATTTTCTGATCATGAACATGGGTGTATCTTTTAGATCCATTTATTATCTTCAAGAAAAGTATATATAATGATAATTTAGTTAATCAGACCTAAGTGATATTGAAGGGGCAATGGACCAATCAACATACTTTTTCAAAAATGTTGACCTAATTTTCACCAAAAATGCAACCTTTTATTATATTGTTGAATGCATAATTAGCATGTGCTTTGAGACATGTTTGATTTCCTAAAAGGAAAAGTTGATTGCCCCGGGGACTTTAAAGATATTGAATTTGGATGACCAAAATGAACTGAAACCAATGGATAGCATGAGATTTTTCAATGGAGAAATAACATGGGGAACACTTATCTTAAAGCAATTAAGTTTTTCTTTCAAGAACTATTTGATACATCAAAATAAAGAATAGTAATGCATGAAACATTGTAAAAAATGATTGCATTTTTGGTGAAAATGGGGTCAACATTTTTGAAAAAGTGTGTTGGTGGGTTGATTGCTAGTTAAATATCTCCGAGTTTGTTTAACTTTATTATTACTGTATATAATTTCCTTTGCGATAATGAATTGATCTAAAAGATAAACCTGTCTTCATTGTCAGAAAATAGTCATAATCCAAGATATAACCTTCTGAAATTGTTTGCGAAAATAACAGTATTGTTCAAACTACCGTAAAATCTACCGTTATTATTTGGAAATTCTGAAAAATTGAAGTCTTCCCGCATTGCCCTTGTAATATTCCATTACCAACCCGAAAATAAATAGGGTCTCGGCAGGTCTGTGACAGTGGTTATTGCGTGCTTAGTAAGAAACTAAGTAAGCTGGCATGTAATCAGTCAAGACACTGGGGAGTATCGTGATGCAAAAACACCGTGTTCAACTACCACATGTTCTAATGTAGTTATAAAAACACTGAAGTGTTCAAATTGTCTGTTTATGAAAGAGTTCCATGAATGCTGTGTTAGAAAAACATACTTTATTATTTATTCATTGAAGACAAATGAAGTGTGTCAAATTCTACGCAAAATCAGTTTTTTAATCTACCGCAAAATCTACCACATTTTTTCAAAATGTCCCCCAAAAACTACCGCATTTTTTTAATCTACATGTACAGTAAAAGTACCGCATTTTTCAAAATCTTCGGCAAAACTACAGTTTTTCAAAAATCTACCGCAAAAAACGACCATATTTTTCAAAATCTACTGTAAAACTACCGCATTTTACAAAATCTTCCGCAAAACTACAGTTTTTTTAAAAATCTACCGCAGAACTACCACATTTTTTCAAAATCTACCGTAAAACTACTACATTTTCAAAAACTTCCAAAAAAGTACAGTTTTTTCAAAAATCTATTGCAAAAACTACCAAATTTTTTTGAAAATCTAACGTACAACTACCGCATTTTTTGTTGAAAAATACCGCAAAAACTACCGCATTTTGAAAAAAGCTACCACAAAAATACCGCAATTCAAAAAAAACTACCGCAAATTTTTGGTCTTAGGTTGGCAGGTATGAATAACGCAATGTGAGTATGTGAAAATTGATACATGTATATCCTGCCACCCCTGCAGAATAATGGACTTGCCCACTTGGTCTCTTGGATCCACTTGTAAAATATATAACCATTGTTTACTAAGGGGGTTCCTCTTTTGACATGTTGAAAATGCTAAGATATTTCTGTAACAAAATATCCTCGTTCTACCGATACAATTGGGGATTCAACTGCATAAAATATCATAAAATGGGATAAATTCTAATTGATATAGTTACTTTTAGTCAAGGAGGCGTGGTTTATTGTATAATGTTGTAATGATACAGGTAACATAAGACCTGTTGCATGACTATAGTACTGGAATTGGATAAAGCTGAGGAAATGTCCAAGTGCATTTTTATAGAAAAATCTGAATTTGTGAGCCATTCAAAATTGAGCTTTTGTGCTTATAAAGGATGAAGCTAATTTAGAATTACATAAATACATGATTTACATTTCAAGCCAAAAGTAATTGATAAGTCTTATATTTGGCATATTTTCTTAAACTTTAATATTTAATGTCGACATCCTAAACTCTCCCAAACTGCAGAACAAAGTTTACCCCGTTAATCAAATTTAACAAAATGAGTGTCTTCAAGGCTTCATATGGTGTATGCATGATCCATTTGTCATGAGTATGAAGTTTCTTGGAGTTAGATTTAATATTGAAATTGCTCAAGAGCAAATAATTCACGTGCACAAAATATTCAAATAATATGATTGGCTTTAAATTACAATGGCGCATGTGTACGTGTGCCATGTTTTTTTAATAATTTCGTTTCGTTCCATGGAATTTGTGTTTCAATGTAACGGCATAGCAAATGCAGAATTAACAGGAGATTTTTTGCCTATAACAGCAAAAGTTTTCCTTTATTTGCACTCTATGTTTTAGTTTGAAAATGAAAACCCACCATTTATTGTGACTATGACTGAAGTTTCCTTTATTTTTACCTTTATCTGATACAAGGAAAGGCAAATTAAAATAACCTAAAGTATTAGAATATTCTTTATGCAGTTGAATCTCCAATCGTATTGGTTAATCGGCAGAAAGAGGAAATTTTTGTTTTTAATCACAAAATTCCTTCATCCAGTGCTTTATTAAGGGGTCCCCCTTCTGACATCTTGAAAAGTGCTGAGAGATTTCTAATGTAAACCAAAAATCTCTTCGTTCTGCCAATAAACCCTTACAATTGGTGATTCAACTGCATAGAATCCTAAAATACTCAGGAATGTGTCGAGGTAGGTAATTATAAGTGTGCAATGCATAGTACTTTCTCCAACGTTGTAGAAACACTGCCAGCCTGGACAATTGTTGGGTTGTACGACCACAACTTAATAAAGCCACACTTGTTGTTCAATTATATTTAATAGCTAAATATGGGTGAGAAGATTATAAGGCTAGATTCATATTAGAAAAACAAATGGGAGGGAGAGGGGGGTTGCTAGCTACAGATAATTACTCTATCTATCAAATGATTCAGTGAATCGCCAAGGTTCTGTTTCAACATAGGGCATTAAAGGAATCTTTTAAATGCTACTATGTTAGCATATCTTATGATTTTGGGTGATACCATTTTATTTTATCTATGAAACGGTATCAATATCTAAATGATTGAGCACAATCCATAGATAAAATAGTTCTCAAGAATGATATTTCTTTGAATCTAGATACTTTTGGAGAAAAATGCCAATTTAACTAAATGAAATTAATGATCTATTTAACGATCTTTATGAATAATTGATACACTAATCAAGCAAGTTTTTATTTTTTTATTTTTATATTACTAATGTGCATATTAGAACTTTGTTTTATCAGCTAGCAAGCCTCAAGGGAAGTAAAAATAAAGAGGGATCTACCTTAGGAGCATAATCGGAGTACCTCCTTGACATTTTTACACCTCAAGATAACATATTCATTTTTGTTTATACTTACCAGCTGCCGAAGGCATGATCAATCTTACTCTATTGGGACATTTTTTTCAAAAATCACTCCAGCTTCTGATTGGTTTAAATGTTAATCTTACAAGTATAACATGCGTATTACAGGTAGAATACTAAAAGTATTATCAGTTATACAGATAGCAGTGTAGAGGAGGGAGTTGAATAACTGACATGCTATTTTCATAAAATCAACACATATGCATGTTAAGTTAAAACCTTTGTAATAGTATTTTTACTTATGCAGGTCCCATTAGATTCCAAAGTTGTTCCATTTAGGAGGTGTTTTACTTATGTATGTCCCATTAGATTCTACAAGTGTTCCATTTAGGAGGTGTTTTACTTATGCAGGTCCCATTAGATTCCAAAGTTGTTCCATTTAGGAGGTGTTTTACTTATGCAGGTCCCATTAGATTCCAAAGTTGTTCCATTTAGGAGGTGTTTTACTTATGCAGGTCCCATTAGCATTCAGTAAATGGGTCACTGAACTGTGAAAAAAGTGTTCGACTTACAGAACTGTGGCATGTTTACTGTATCATACTACTGAGTTCAATATAAAAATTGTTTGTGTAAAATGTTGGACTTTGATCACACTGTGTAAAACAATGTTAGACCTCTGTAATATATGGTGTAATTCATGATTTTTATGATTCAACGAGTGTATTTACTAGAGGTGTAACTCGCCAGGAAAATCCAACTCGAGTTCCAAATATTCCCAAAAGTTAATTCTTTTCATCCAGTACATTGTAATTTCCCGGATACAGAAAATCACTGCAACTTCTAGTAGCAAGTTACTCTGGTTTAGTAATATTTTCTAAGTTTGACGATGCTGCCATTATTACTCTTTGACTAACGAGTAATAACTTTCCACTGATACGGACTGAATAGTGAAAACTAATGAAATAAATAACAAAACGCAAAACAAAAAATGATATTCATTTGCTGAAAAATATCGCAAGACACAATTTTATAAAACAAATGTAAACAGGCTAAAGCAAAACAGTAGACAAGTAAGTGGACATTCATTTACATATATATTTATTATCCCATCGAATGAAGTTTGAAGGAAGAAAGGGGATGCCTCCATCCGTACGTCCAGGCAATAACTCAAATACTGTTGGCCCAATTTTGTTCATATTTTGTACACATGTACCCTATGGGTAAAGAAGTTCTGCACGAAAGCAGATTTTCAAAATGGCCACTCTTTTGAAAATGGCGGTCATTTTAGTGCCGATTTTACAGTAATTTAGGTACAATATGTAAAACTATGCTAGCAATATGTTTTAAATTTAAAAAAATTATATAGAACATTAATGGAGCTAAAAATGTAGATATTGAAGAAGCACATAGCAGCCATCTTGAAAAATGGTGGGCTTTACACGATATTTTATAATTTTTGCTGTAACTTGAAAAGTAGTGGAGCGATTTTGTTCATATTAAGTATGTGAATACTATAAGCATGGCACACTTACTAAATGACACCTTTAGAAGGAGGTGGCCATTTTGAAATATTTTAACGTTTTTTGCAATAACTCAAAAAGTAATGAAGCAATTTTGTTCATATTTAGTATGTGAATATTATAGTCATGGCACACTGTCTAATGACACTTTTGGTAGAAGGAGGCCATTTTGATGGAGCGATCTTGTTCATATTTGGCATGTGAATACTATAACCATGGCGCACTGTCTAATGACATTTTGGCAAGTAGGTGGCCTTTCTGAAAAATGGCAGCAATTGACATGTATGTGTGTGAGATTTTGTTGAAATATTACGTATACACTTTCTGATATTACACACTTTCTGATGACAATTTGGCTATAATGGTGGCCATTTTTTGCTCAATATTTCAATTGTAAAAATGCCAGCCATGGCTGTTGATGGGATTTGCTACGCTTCGGCGTTGCTGTTGTCTAGTTCATTTAGTAAGTAATAATGCACAATGAATTCAATTTACATGCTTTTGAGCCCAACAAAACCAACTCGTGAGTTTACTCCAGTTGTACTCATAGCTAACTCACAAATAGGCTGCAAGTTTCTACACCCGCAATCTGCACTCTGTAATCATGGTTCCCCATGGTTATGAATATGATACCATACAGTGCCATTTGAGTATGTTCTCTGTACCTAATGGTACTATTTTAGTCAATGGTACCATCAGTACCATATTTACGGTACCATACAGTTCCATAATAACCAAAATGATACCATACTGTATTGTTGGAGATCTACTGTGTAGAGGACAACTTTGAGGCAATGTCTAGGTAAATCTGACAAGCTTAATTCGAGTTACTGACTCAGGAGTTACATCTGTAGTATTTACTGTACACAGTCAGAGCTTTTTCATTCATCGAGCAAGGATTCCGTCCTTTTTATTATTATTAATATTAATTATCATTCAGTCATGGTTCTTACTTTTCAGTCATGTTATTTTCTATTCAATTAGGATTTTCAATATTCAGTAAGGGTTCTCACTACAGTAAAACCTGTCTAATCTGAACAGCCATGGGACCAGCCAAAAGCGTTCAAATTGGCAGGTGTTCAAATTTCGAGGATATAGTTGGTCGGGAGGGGGGGGGATTTTCATTGTTCAGTCCACTATATTGAACACTTAATACTTATTCAGAAAAAAACATGTTGTTGATGAGTTTATTCTACAATAGGCCTATAGCCTACATGTATATGCTATGTTTTATTTACATTTTGAACAATTTAATTATTTTTGGAAAAATAACTCTTTAATTTTGGCAAAAACTTTGTAATACACTGAATAAGTATATGATAGTCTTGTACAAAATCTTATGCTTATTAAATGACTTATCTCATATTATGGATACATAGCACTACTTTACTTTAGCTTGAAAAAGTCGTTCATTGTTGTTTGTTTCTTGGCACTTTTAGCATTAGCAATATTTGAGTAGATACCCTCTTCAATTAAAAAGAAGTTTTCATGAGTGCTCATTCGAGATGATGCATAATCTTTCAAAATATCAAGGACATTCAGTATGTCAGATGTGCCTTTTTAGGAGGCATTTTAGTGATAGGATATTACGAAGTTGATTTTTTTCTCTTTCTCATGATATAATCTTGTCTGCAAATGTGTCTGTGTTGTCTTTGTAATTATAAAACATTTACTGATTGAATCCTAGCTATCATAACAGACCCATGGGATATAAAACAGTTAAGACCTGTTAATAATCCAAATCAAAAAAATCCAGTTAATTTAAAATAAGGATAAACCAATTATCTCCCAGATTCTCACCTTTCTCTTAATCCAAATCAAAAACATCCAGGTAATTTCTAATAATGATAAAACAATTATAATCATGTCTGCAAATGTGTCTGTGTTGTCTCTGTGATTGTAAAACATTTACTGATTGAATCCTAGCTATCATAACAGACACATGGGATATAAAACAGTTAAGACTTGTTCATAATCCAAATCAAAAACATCCAGTTAATTTAAAATAAGGATAAACCAATTATCTTCTTGATTCACACCTAAACATAAAACATTCAGTTATTTTCTAATAGGATAAACCAATTAACTCCCGTATTCACACCTTTCCTGTTGTTTTCCACAATTAGGGATGTCATTGAGACAGTTGATTAGGACAATATTGGTTCTTTGATTACATTGCATATGTAAAGATAATAAGAACTATAACATTGACCCAATATGTGGCTGTTATTGAAATGTCCAGACATTTGATTTCTGATAAAATGTTCAGATTAGACAGGTCAGTTTTTCAAATATGGTTGTTCACTGTTCAGATTAGGAGGTGTTCAGATTTCAAGGTTTTTTTTAACATGGGAGTCAATGGGAGGAAAAAATGGGACCGAAAAAAAGTGTTCAAATTGGAAGGTGTTCAGATTAGCCAGGTGTTCAGATATACAGGTTCTCACTATATAAAACCAGTGTTCTTACCTTTCAACAAGGATTTTATTATTCAACCAGGGTTCTTTTTATTCAGCCAAGGCTTTTACTCCTCAGTTAGTGCTCCGAGTATTCAGTTAGGATTTTCATTTCATTCAGATGATTTAAAAGAGAAATTGTTTAAAATTGATGTAGAATTGGTGTGTATAACCTTAAAGAAAATAGAAACAAGGGCTACAGCAGCTTGAAATCTTGAATTTAGAGATATTGCTTTTTTATTTTCATATATAGTTTTTTTTATTAATCTATTTTTTCAAATGTGAATGGCAGTTCAATGAAAATACAAATACAAGTGCTTCTATTTTTTCTTTAAACAAAGTTTATCATGTGTCTGAGATCTGTCTCAAGGCTCAAAATAGAATATGCACTACTTCTTTCAATTTTTTTCTTTGCTAAATTGTTCTTTGCATTTATAGCTTTCAATCAGAACTAAAGGGAGTTTTAGAGGGGCAAACTGTCATGTTAATTATAAATTCTGTTATTGCAATTTATAGTTGAGTATTCAATATTAGTATTTTATGAGATCTTTGGTTTACATGGTATACTTAATGGTATAGATACACTGCTAAAAGAGTAAGTATATTTATGATGTATTATTTTATATTCTTATCTCGTGAACAGTCCATTTATAATCTTGGATTACTGTCGTCTCAGTGATAATATTTGTTTCTACTAATTTTTGTTATATTTTTGTGGGTTTTTGAAGATAAATATATCATTCCTTGTCATGTATATTTTCTAAAAAATTTTGAAGTGCATACTTTATTTTAGAAAATTCAGAAGATTTTTACAATAATGTATTATTTGTATATTAATATGATTACCATTTTTATTATTTGGGAGAATTATTTTTCACCCATTTTTGCACTTTGAATCCTTAATGACTTCACCAAGTTATAATATATCTTGAATCTTCATTGATATTGATGTATGTCTGTTGATTAACCCATGAAAACATATTCAACCGATTGATAAATACACAAGGAAAACATTGAGATGACATCCGTTCATATGTCTGGGTAATAACTCAAATACCTGTTGACGTATTTCATTCAAATTTTATAGGCTAATGCCTTATGGGTGTAGGACCTCTGCAACAAAGATGACAGTTGAATTTCAAAATGGCAACCATGTTTCATGAAAACATAATAGTACAATAACATCATTTCTAAGGGCAATATAGTAAAATATTGGACCGAGGGCCTAAGGCCCAAGGTCCAATATTTCACTTTATTATGCACCTCATTAAAATACTCAAATCTGATTGGTTCTTAGTTGCTTGTAATTTGGCAATACTCTGCTCTTTTCTGAAAACTGCCGGATATTTTTTTAATATCTGACCCTTTCGAGAAAAAGGGTCGGATATTTTTTTCAATGTTTTTGCAACATTCCCACTTCAGAGTTTTATTTCTTAATAACTGGAGTACTACTTAAAGCTTACATCTGAAACTGGCGGAAAATAGAAGAAAAAAATGTACTTAATCAATCACAATTACCCTTATCATTCAAAAGTTACATATAATTCTGCAAGAACGTCTCGAATAAATAAAAATTAAATTCCCGGGGCAAATATTTTCGTTCAGTGTAGCGAATAAACTGGCCGGAAGTTGTCTGAGTTTTGAAAGAAAAAATAAATAAATGTCAAAATAATGTCAACTAAACGACGGAAACGGAAACGAAACGGCTGCCGCCTCGCCCAATATTTTTTCTCGAATAGGTATTCTGCCATATCCAGCTCCTGATCATCCAGTATTTGTTTAAAATTGCTCGCAAAAATGATGTTATTATTAGTATTATTACCACCGTTAACGACCAGGGCTGAAATAGCAAGAAAATCTTACGCACTGAACGATATCTAATTTCCCGGGGAACAATTACCGGTCCAGAATATATTCTAGACCGGTCCATATGGACCACCACTATGACGTCACCCATTTCTCAGGTCGATATAGTAAAATGAACGCCTTCTAAACTAGCACTAAAACCCCTAGAACTGGCCCGGCAAGGTGGTAATAATGTTTAATAATTCAGAATACCAGTGGGTGGATTTGGCTCAAATTTTATATGGCCGCTATTTATCAAAACATGTTTTGTTCAGTGGGATTTGCTACTGGCGTTACTGTTTTTCTAGTTCAGCATTGACGAGATTACTGAAATATAGGACCTGCAGATAAAAAAGTTGATATCATTGAATAGTACACGCAGGCCCTTGGTCCAATATTTCACTATATTGCCCTTTGAAATGACGTTATTACTATTATTACCACCGTTAATGACCAGGGCTGAACTAGTACTAAAACCCCTAGAACAGGCCCTGCAAGGTGGTAATAATATGTAATAATCATGATGCAAAGTCTTTTTTATGTCAAAATATTGATATTACTCTATAAATGAAACATTAAATAGTGCTAACTGCATGCAAAAATGAATGCAAATCAAATCAAGAAATTGCCAAATCATCAAAAATCATTTTGCAGAAATTTCCAGGAGTACAGTATATATTCATGATCAAACACCTGCTCTATACCAACTCAGTATATTTATACATTTATATTGCTATATTGATTGATGAGTTATAGAAATACAATTTTAAAGTCATGATTATTGGAAAAATAATTCTGCATCCATTCTTCAACCTTTTAATCATCTGTCCATCAATAACCATGGGACAAATGAACATTTATTATTTTATTGGGAACTATACTCTTGTAGTTTGCATCATAGGTCCCATATCTAATGTTGGCCTCTTCTTTTCTGGAGAAGTGTCACATCTTTTTCAATATACAAGTCTGCATCATGTATACAGTTTCCAAATTAGCTAATATATGTTGCAATTTTGATAATGTGAAGTTACAGTGTGAGTTTCACTTTGCCAGCTTTTAGTTTCTGTTAGTTTCTTTATAAATTTTGCAAAATGTTGGACTTGGAATTTTAGCCTAAAGTTTGCAATGTTTATCAATTTTATGATGAGCTCATGAACTATTGAATTACTCCTATATATAAAGTGGTGAGAGTCAATAAAACAGTTTATTGATGTATTGATTAACACAAATATCTAGTGTTTTGATCATATTGTTGCTATGTTCTTTAGATAATCAGCACAATTTCTCCTTATTCATTCTCAATACATGTACATTAATAATATGACTACTTACTGCATCTGCCCCACTATCCCACATATGGCATGCATATAACATGACAGTATTTCATGAATTATTATTACAGGCAGTATAATAATACAGCCAGCATTATAGACATAAGATGTTCATGTATCACATTACATTTGATTTGTTACTATTAAATGCTGTGTTGAATATATAAGTAACAGAAGCTGACATTAGAATCTTCATATATACATACATTTATCTTATTATATGTTATGTTATGTTATATTTTATTTATGTCTCACGCCATTTAAAATACATACAATTATAAAACAATAATATTAAAATCGTCTGGCCCGGCCGGTGTCGACCTATGAGAGACTAGATTCAGTCTGACTATATAAAAGGTTAAATTATCACAGTAGAGTACGTCTTTTTAAAATCATTTTTATAAGTGTTTTGGATAGTGTCCTTTGTAGGCTCTGTGTTGACATAATATTGCAAAATTGTTGAATATGGTTAAGCTGGTGAAAGTCAGGAATTTCCTTAACACAATCTAAAAACAATGGAGTTCTCAGTTCTTCATAACTATTGCACTGTAAAAGAAAATGAAACTCGTCCTCAACAGTAAATTATCACAGTGACATCGGCGATCCTGGAGTGGGGTATTGTTATATCGTCCAGTTTCGATCTTCAATGGGAGTGTTCCACTTCTAAGTTGGGCAATAGCTCTGCGTTCACTCCTTGACATGTTGATACAAGTATAATGGGCGGGCTGCATGGAATGTGTTTTAAACAGTCGATATGTCCGTAATTTGTTGCAGTTTGTTGCCATTATATATTAGATATTGACTTTTGTTTATAACATTGGATATGACACAAAAGAGATGATTTAAAAACATATTAAAAAGTGAAAGAATGTTTACGTAGACAATAAAGTGTGCAAATGGGAATACACCAAAACAAAGATCTGTATAGTTATGAGAATATGTAACTTTTTATTTATTGTACTTCCCAAGAAATTATTTCATGATAAAATACAGATTACAAAAAAAAGATAAAAGGTGGTTTCATAAAGGACCTCAAGTTGTCATGCATTTCGCTTGTGTTTTTCATTTAAAAAACATCAATACACTTTAAAACATTTTATTGACTATAAAATTGCACCATATACTCCTAAAAAATATTTCTCATTTTCAAGGATTATCTATGGATTAACACCCAGGTGTTGTTATTTTTCAAACTTCAAAGGACTGGGAATCATTATTACAATCGCTTTTAAATAATATTAATTCTGTTTTAAATAGGTTTCATGTATGCCAATAATTTCTCAAATTGTGTAAATGGTACCCCTTCCTTAATCCCAAGAATCTTCTCTTTAAGGAATTTCCTATAGTAATCCAATGGTATAGTTCCAAGCAGATTTTGAGATAACAGGAAAGTTAATCACTAATAAACACCTTGTTATTATTGGAGTTTATATCAAAATTAGGTTGAAGGGTATATGATAGTTATAGATATGAAATTTATCTCATCGAAAAACTGCCTTATTAAATAGACACCAATTATAATATGTCCAATATCCCAAAATCACCATATTAAGTTGCGCCAAATCAAAGATGAATACATGCATATGAATTGACTGTACAGTACTAATAATACTGAAAGTTATGTTTCCTGGTGAAATATTATGAACAAACTGTTGGGCTTTAAGAATATGGAGCTGACATAGAATGTTGTTAGAAAAAATATTGTAAAATTGTGACAATATCTTATCTGAACTCCTCTGTGGTCTTTGTTACAGCTTTGGGTGAAGCACTTGGCAATGCTCTGGAGGTTACTGACTGAAACTTGAATTTTTATTAATGTACTTTTAGACAGTAGTATGATGGGAAGTAAATAGAGGAGGACTCACAATGGACCCAAACCATTGGAATAACTACCAGCAAGCATATGGGAGGATACCAACCTCCTCTGTTAATCGCATTGAGATGCCCAGCCTATTAGAACAGACAATCAACCAGGCTCATGCAGGTTTGTTTGGTTGTTTGTTTGTTGATTGTTTTTGATGAGGTTACAAAATAGACCTGTATCACATATTATATGCAATGTAAATTGTATAAGTAGGTTTCAAGCAAATCTTCCTCATGTTTATGATAATTGTAATAATTCAAATGTATTTATAAATCCTGAATGGTGAATATTACATTTATTATATTTATAAATCCTGAATGGTGAATGTTGCAGTATTCTTTGAATAACCATCCATGCGTACCTGTTAGTGTAGTTATTATTATATTATTAGGCCTGGTCCTGATTCTGACCCAAAGGCTTCACTATAATTCTTGTCCTTTTCTGAAGCAGGAACTTTTTTCGGACTGAGCCTGTTTTTAAAAGTGAATTTGGATATCCTTGGACATTAAGAAAATAGAAAATCTTTAAGAAAAGTCTTTTTATCATTCTTTAAAATGCTGTTTTATAGATTTGAATGCTTTATCTGGACGCTCATTACCACCAGTGGCACACTCTATAGTCGGTGCCCGTCTTGCCCCTACCATCAACTATGCAGCCCATCCCCTGGCTATGTCTCAGTATCTCGACACACTCAATCCAGGTCTGAAAAGTGTCGTCAGCAATCAGCAGCCCAACTATGAGCCAGTGTCACCAAGGAATGACAGTCAGAGGTATAACCAACACTTCTCTTTTTGTGAAAATTCTGTACTTTTAACAGACATGGGTCATGTAATTTGAAATGAGGTTTTTGATGGATAGCTTAGTGTGCACATCTGTTCATTTGAACTGGACAGCCATCCTATTGTGAGAGTAATTTCCGCTGATCATGTATTAGATATTTATCTATAAAATCAAATATTTAGAGTATGAAATCTAATAATTCTTATTTTAGTATATATATATATGATACACAAGTACACTTAAAGTGTATTCATATATATGTTACAGCCATTAGATCCTATTGATTAATAGCATGTAAATACGATTGTGTTATATGCAGTTTTTCACAACGCAGATGTAGCAGTTTAAGACAACAAAAGAAACATATGATCACGTTTATCTTCTATAATTACATAAAATTGTATTGGGAAGTAATATTTGTACCAGAAACATACTAAAAGAATAGCTGCAAAGTGAGTGAATTGATAGTTCAGAAACATGTCTCTGTTGAATACTTTTGGGCCTAACTTTGATGTGGCGTGTTTCAGGAGTGTGGGATTGGACACATCAGGAAAGAGCCCTTTGTTTAATACTGACCCACAAACCATGAGGGAATCCACAATGGAGGTTAAGCCATGGAGTGTTACACCCAGTCCTGCCCAGCTCGGTAAGTAATTCAGTTAATGTCAATATTGTTTATGTTCATCATTACAGTGATCTCCCCAGGTTTTATTAGCTCACATGTGTTTGTCTGTTAATTAAAAATGGCACTTTTAAAACCTCAGTGAATAGGATTCCCTTTTTAAGTAATTTTTGTCAATTATCAAGGAGATCACTGCCATGATCTTATTCCTAAAAACTTGGAGCAACTACAGATATTAGCATGAAATGTTCATAGAAAGAATGATTTGTAGAAGAATGTTGTGTTTGGTAGACTTTTCTACCCCGTCTTGGTTTGATGGTTTTTAGCTCACATGCTGAGAAGTGGTAACAGTTGTAACAAGGTTTTTATCCCATCGAACTATAACTACTATAACTCGAAAAATGGTGGAGCGATTTTGTTCATATTTGGTATGTGAATACTATAAGCATGGTACACTGTCTAATGACACTTTTGGTAGGAGGTGGACATTTTGAAAAATGACTGCCATTTGTTTGTAGAAATGCCAACCATGGCGATGCTGTTGTCTAGTTATAGATGGTGTTCGGCATTTGGTGTTTGGTGTTTGGTGGTCAGTGTATGTAACAAATGGCAGGTAGTGAAATGGCATGTAATGCCTTGTTATGTCACCACCAAAAGTGGTGACATATTGTTATGGACTCCGTTTTTTGTGACGGCGGGTTGCGGTTGGTAGTTGGCGTCTGGCGTCCGACATCTGTAAGCAAACTCTAAAAACTTCCAATAACTTAACAAATACTGTTTAGACTGACTTCAAATTTTTTCAGCTTGCTTCAAATTGACCAAAAGTTCTCAGATCTGATTTTTTAGATTGAAGACATGACCTTCAACAACCTTAAAAAGATCAAAAACGATCTTCTTTCTACTTGCTTCAAATTGACCAGTATTTTTTCAAAATCATCTACAAGTTCTCAGAAGTTCAAATCGGACTAAGATTGAACTCATAATATTGTGAGCAAATAGGGGGTGACATTTTGTCATGTTAATGCCATGTGTTACATATTGTTATAGCCACTATTTTTGTTTGTGACTGGAGTTCAATGTTTCTGTACTGAGAGGCAATGCTGTATGTCCTTGGGAATAAGTTCCATATTCCATACCAACCATAAAACTCACATTCATTAAACATGGCCGATACCTGATCCAATATGGAAATTTGCTTTCTTGTCTTTTTTAGCTCACATGGTGAGCTATTTCAATCACTCACTTGTCTGTCTGTCTGTCCGTCTGTCAACAATTGGCCCGTTTTAAAACCTCTGTCAATATGACTCCCGTTTTAAGTTATTTTAGTTCAACATCAATATAGAAAACCCCCCTATGGTTCAAAAGCTTGCCTATTTTCAAAATGGCCACCATTTTTGTCTCACAAAATTCGTTTTTGGACCATTTGCTTTAAAACCTGTGTCGATAGGATTCTTGTTTTAAGTTATTTTTGTTCAACATCAATGCAGAAAACTCCCTTATGACTCCTGGTTCAAAAGCTTGTCTATTTTCAAAATTGTTGCCATTTTTGTCTCGGGAAATTCACTTTTGGCCCATTTCCTAGCTTTACAAATAATTTCAGGTGTCCTGCATTGTAAAAAGCCATGTCAATGTAAAAAGTAGTTGTATGAAATAATTTGGTACAAAAAATCGGCAAAATTGTATCCGTTTTTTTGTGAGCCCAGTACCCACAGTACTATTTATTTTTTGCTTGGTATTGAGAGTGAATCAGATTAACCCATTTTAGAAGATCATATTCATATGTGATGTCTTTATTTGTTCTTGCAGGTTTATTACCAGCAGATGCATTGACTAGTCCCCCATACAGCGGTCTATCTATGGGGTCAGGTACATCTTTGGAGCCTCCCCCCGCTCACAGTGGTTCCCGCCCTTCCCCCATACAGAGAAACAATTATCCTGCTAAACCTGAACCACGGCCTTCATACAAGAACAATCTCAGTAATTTTACGAGCCAACATAATGATCCTTACTTGACAAAGCATGAGAATTATTCCCCGACACCATCTAAGAATGACACTTATGTGAAATCAAGTCCGTATTCATCACTTTTGCCTAATTCAAATAAAAACAGCAGCAATGTTTATACAAACTCATCCCCAGAAAACTATCAGATTAGATCCCCTGAGAACTATCAGATCAAATCTTCAGAGAACTATCCAATCAAAAATGATAGTAGTTTCCGGTTACCAGAAAATTTTATGCCAAAAGCTCAAGAGGTTTATAAGCCTCAGGAAATATATAAAGCATCTGAATTGTACATACGGGAAAACGTGCCTAGAAATAATTTTGAGCCGGAAAATGGTGGAAATAACGCTAGAAACCAAGCAGGGAGTTACAGATCAGAGCCGTTGACCAATAGGATTATGTCTCCAAATTATCAGACCTCACAAGTGGAAAGTACTAATAGCACATCTGATGTATCAAAGCAAAATATTGAACCTTTTATGAGCAGTAATTATGAACCCATCAGCCCCCATAATCACGTTTCAGTCCCATCAAGAAATTATGACACAGTTCGAACAACACATTCAAATCCGATAAGATCCACCAGTTTACCCTTACAGCAGATGTCTTTACAGGAATTAGCAGATGTAAGTTCTATACAGGAGAAAATAAAAAATGGCTGTGGGGTAGGTGTAGGGGGTCAGATTCCGCAACGTCGTCTATCTGATATGATGAATAATATTGTAACAAATAGTCCCTTACAACAACAGCAGCAATCCCCGATGCCTGTCCCCAGTCCCCAGATGTCTCAGATGTCTAGTCCGTCACCTTTGCATTCCACGACCCCCGCGAGCCCCCTAGTGCAAGAACCGGTGAAACAACAGCAGCAGAAGCGGCAACGATCGCGTAAGAAGAAAACGAAGGAAAGTGGGCCACCTACTGCAGTGATCCAGCCCTCTGTGTTCCAGCCTGAGCCAAACTCTCCTCTGATTCAAGCCCCAAGTTCTAGCATGTATGAACCAAATAGTACCAACACGCAGCCTCCGATGAATTCATTTGGGTTTGTACAACCTTCCCCAATCAGCCAATTCCAGCAGTCCATCTCTGATCCAACCTATCAGGGTATACCCCCAATAACTTCTTTCTCATCAGATTCCATCGTTATGTCAGGAGCAGTGACCCCCTTTGGGACCCCCGTAGAGTTAATACAGGAAGGTGAGGCAACATTTAGTTCATACAGCCAGTTTGTTGGAAACCCCAATGATGTTTTGGGAACCTCAGTAATCGAGACTCAAGAGGCACCTTCAGGGTCAATGATGAATATGGACAACTCATTGATGTCTGCTTGGCAGAAGGTGAACAGCAAGAAAAATACAAGGAATCAGCATGAAAATTCATATATCCCTGAACCAGAAATAGATGAAGAATTTGCTCATTTAACAAAAGATCCTGAAAAGGAAGCAGAGAATAAAAAGGCTGTTAAAAATAGGTGGCAGGGTTTGGTCTTGAAAAACACTTATCCCGAGTCTCAAACATCATATAACCCCTGTAATAATGGCCACCCTCAAAATTCTGGTGACCCTCATAATCCTGGTAATATAAATATTCCTCCACATGAAGAACTGAAAAAATCCAAACCTGCTGTTGATCCAGGTTTTCAATCCTCTTTCCTGAACTTCCTCGGTGGTAAGAAACCTGAGACCTTGTCCAGTGCCTCAACTAACCCAACTAACAGTAAACCAGTATTGCCGAAATATATTCCTGAACTCTCTAATAGACCATTGAGGACCACACCTCTACCTGATACCTCCAAACCAAAGCCTCCAAAAGCCACACCAGGCGATGCAAATAACTTAAAATTGAAAAAGGGCCCACCATTTCCAACTCAGGACAATAATAAAGGGTTGATTGTGCAAGAGAGGAAGCCTCAAAAAATGGTTGTTTCTGATAGAAGACCATCAAATAGTAAAATACTTAGCAATAAGGCTAAAAAAATGAGAACACCTTCAGTGACATTCTCCGACAGTGACAATGATGATGGAAATTCAAATGCCAAATCATTCGTAAAAAATGTGATATCTGATCTAGATGACCAATTCAAAGAGGCCTCTGTTATATCTAAAGGGGCCACTAAAATCACAATAAAAATGAACCGACAACTAAGTAAACCCAGTGATTCTGATGATTTTAGTGAAACAATCGAATATAAACCACCAAGGCCGAAAAAGTCGAAAAAGAAGAAAAAACGGAGGGTGAGTTCTGAAGAGGAGGAACTGGAAATGGAGCTTAGACCCGACACTCCTATGAGTGAGACTCTTAATGATGACTATGAGGATAGTTTGCATGATGTGGATGATGACCTACCTGCAATAGCAGTCAGACCAAGGTCTAAACGAAAAGCTGCTGAGCAAGCAAAATTAATAAGTAAGTTCGATACTTTCCACTCTTGGGGTTGGTTTTAAATACAGAGGGTAAATGCGCTAGTGGATATTATTATCTATTCCAAATAGGAACAGTGATCCACTGAATCTGTTAATAATTCAAGTGTACTTGAACTAGTTTTATGTCTGCCAGGTGATAGCCCACATAACTTTATGTATGGTTTTGTGAGTAATTTAAAGCTTGAGGTTCTTGTATGATGGTTTATAACCTTGACGACTGGAAGCCTTGCTTAGCATAGTATATGGGACAAATGCAACATACATTAAGCACATGGCTAATCATTAAAGTGTGTGAAAAAGTATAAATACTGCACAATTGTCTATGCATTGACAAACTATAAAAAGAAAATCCCCCTGACTAGCATCATAGTTAAGTCAGGAAGGTGTTGATATAGGAATGCCGTGTGTTGATATCGGTGAATACCTGTAGCACTTTCACAAGGTGATATTCCACTTGCCCTTCGGGCTTCGTGGAATATCACTTGTGAAAGATGTACAGGTATTCACCTCAATAGAGTGAAATATTTGTTTTATTATATCACTGTCTAGCTAAACATCCCTAATATTATTAAGTCATAGGTTAACATTGAAATATATATGTTTTTACGAATCTACTCGGTTCGTCTGCCATTTTGACTTACACTGAACTAAATTATTTACACTGAACAAAAACAAATTCTTTGAAAATTCCCGGGAGCGTGGGATATCGCTAGATATCTCACGGTTGTCTTATCTGATTAGCATTGCCATTGAATATCGCCAGATATCCCAGGACATGTGACCCGGTTTTGACCAATCATACTGTCGCTAGCTAGATAGTGATATAATAATGAATGTTACCACATAAATCATCATTGAAATGCAAATGGCTATCAGCAATACTGAAGATGCTTAAAATCAATGTATTCCTGTACATGTATATTAAGGGAATGGACCAATTTGAATGTGTTAAGAATATGCCATCAGTTACCCCAAAGAAGAAGTGAAAAGCTTATTATATCAAGTAACGCTGTGTGGTGTAATAACCCAGATGCGAGTAGAAATAATCTTGATTTACGTCATTAATTAAAAATTCAGTCAAAGTAATATCATATTTGAAATCTACATGTAAAACTACATCTAGAAATGTGGTTTTAAAAAGTGTTTATCAACTTTGAAAAATTAATTTTCTTTGAAAATGTGACTTCTAGCTCGGGGAGATTCCCCATAGACCCCATTCTATAAAATCACAAAAAATGAAATATCTTTTCTTTTAGTGGACAGATAACATTTTGCTTTACTGGACATATTTTCATTAGTATAAGTATCAGACACATAAGGGTTATATGAAAATTGAGCCACTTAAATTGATAATATTCAAGTTTAAGGGAACTTTCTTATATACCTGCCATGTTAATTGACCCGAATCAGCCACCTGGTGGTGAAACTGGTAACTACTTACTCGCATTTGGGTAATTGAAGGCCTGTTGTTTTGGAGTAAAATTGTGCACGAGAACACATAAATTAATACTCTACCAAGAACATTCATTATCAATGATGAAATTGCATCAAAGCACCCTATTTAATCATGGTCTTCAAACTTGCAATGTGCAAATCAACTCTTCTAATCTGCTTAATATGTAAACTCAATGTATACATCACCAGGATTATTGTAGACTTTAAAGATAATATTTACTGTCATGTTTTCCCTTGTTACAATTTCCTCAAATAACCATGCTTAGTATTCTGATATTGCATGGCTATCATGTGCAATCATGTGGGTAAAATAAATTATTGACCTTTTCAGAGGTTAACTGTTAGAATTATATTCAAATGGGTTTATACAGGGTGTTCAAAAAAAAACGCAACCCAAAGAAATCGCTATATCTTGGAAAATTCTTATCCAATCGTTTTCATATTTTCAGGAAAGAAAGAAGAGACTGTGTATGTATAGCTCCCGTTGTTAGTTAGTTGTAAAACATGATGTCTTGTACACCTGCTCAAAAGGCAGTCGCACATGGAAAATACGAAAAACGCGAATGGAAAATCTCTATATCTTGGAAAATACTAATTCAGTTATGTTCGTTTTATCAGGAAAAGAAAGAAGATGATGTGTATGTAAAGCTCCTGTTGTTAGTAAGTTGTAAAACATGATGCATTGGACACCTGCCCAAAAGACAGTTGTTCTAGGAAAATACGAAAAACGCAGTCAGAGGTGACTGCGACAGCAATAAAACCTAACAACTTTCTAACCATAGTGTTTTGGCACTTCAGATTTGGCACAAATTATCCTCATTCAATGTCTGGTGAATTTGTGAAGTTTCATCAAAATCACTTCAGGGACTTTACAGTCATGGTCAAAATGCCTTCTGAAGCAGTGGCGTAGGAACAATGTACGCCAAAACGCCAGTGCGTAGTGTTGAAAAGTGAGAATAAAAAGGCTTATTCATTTTCCTATGTTCTTTATTCTTTTTGAAAAATAAAATATTGAAAGTTACCTTGCTTCTACAGTTCTAATACTGTAGAAAATGCAAAGAAACATGCTTGATTTCCTGAAAATCGAGCCACTGTTGACTATCTTATGGATTTTAAAACTACAATTTCGCCAAATATTCGTGATTCGCGTTCTCTTCACGAGTTTGAGAAAAAACAGTTTTTTCAAAAACTACTTGATGAATACCTTTGCAATTTTTTGCGCATGTTCCGTAATGCTTATGCAAACTGTGGTATCGTTTAATTATAATGATGAACCTCTTTAAATTAGATGTATATTTTTTTTATTCTCTCCTACCCCCAATTTTTCAATTTCACTATATCGATTTATATTCCGTTGCGAGGCAAAATCATAGACAGAAATTATAAATAAGTCAGCAATTATCTATCTTCTTACTAATCACCAATTGTTATTGGTAGTACTTCTTGAAATATGAATGTTAAAGACAAAAACGACCTGAAAATGTTGATTATTCAAATACGCGTTCCATCGATTTCAGTTCTAGAAAAGCTATTACCTAGATTTTTATTTCATTTGAAAGATAATAGATTATTGTTTTAGAAAATATAACATTTACGGCACCCCTAAGTCACGTTGACCTCGATTTGACCTTTGTGGTGGGAGGTTTATTTGGTCTTGCGAATTAGTGTTATAAAAAAAGTTGCAGACATTAGGGTTAATTGTTTCATTGATCACGAATGCGTTTCTTTAAATCAATTGATCAAGCTAGATTCTTTGATCTGTACGTGTCGTATTGCACGGTACACGATGGAATCAGACAATAATATATATCTCAATTCAATTAATCGAAAATGATTAAAGTGAGAAAGATTTGGGATTTTCCATGGTGATTTTAAATGATGAAAATCATTCGAACATTTTAAACACATTAAAAGGGGCATCAAGGATTTTAAGCTTGCATATAAAATCGAAACGCCAACCTATACGTATGACCAATCGCCCATACAAATGCATCGCTTAAATATTTCCGTTCACATTTAGGTTATGAAAACATTGCAAGCTTAAAATCTCTATTGCCATAAAATGACGTTTAACGAGCATGAAATAGGCGATTTGATAAGATTTGACACAATTGTTTCATATTTTTGGCGGGATTTTTTGGCGTAGTGTTGAATTTACACCTTCCTACGCCCCTGTGAAGTCTGCCGGAACCAGGGCGTTTGACTGAGATTTGAAAGCATTTCGACCATAACTGTAAAGTCCCTGAAGTGATTTTAATTTCACTTTACAGATTTACCATACAGTGCATGAAGATGATTTGTGCCAAATTTGAAGAGCCAAATCACTATGGCTAGAAAGTTATTTAGTTTTTTTGCGGTTGCAGTCAGCCCTGACTGGGTTTTTCGTATTTTCCTAGTACAACTGTCTTTTTAGCAGGTGTCCAATGCATCATGTTTTACAACTAACCAACTACAGGAGCTATACATACACAGTCTCCTCTTTCTTTCCTGAAAAAATGAACAGAATTGAAGTAGTATTTTTCAAGATATAGCAATTTCTTTGGGTTGCGTTTTTTTTTGAACACCCAGGATATTCAGTTGAAGGATATCATTCTGAAAGGGAGGTCTGAAATTGTTACTTATTCAGACTAATTTACCAAACAATAAAAAAAGTTAAACAAAAATGCAGTGTAACATGACACGAGACTCGAATTAGGAATTCGAATTTCTGATCGTCAGGATATTTACTATTATTTAGTGGATAATGAAAGTGAAAGTAGATATGTTCAAAATAGATGGCACTATTGCATGGGGAATCCCTCTATGAGTCAATTGACCTACTTAAGAGTTCGCCATTTTGGCTTTCTTTGGAGTCAATGTGAAGCGTTATTTCAGCTGTTTTAGCAACTAAATATGTCTAGACGAACGACTAGGGTGTCGAGTAAGTGTTATTCTAAATGCTTCACATGATTTGCATGGAAAACAGTCAGTTAAAACTTGATAAATAGATGTACATTCTTTGTTGTTTTTCTGCACATGTCTTTTTGCATGCATTTCTGTCACATTGAAATTTCCATTTGGTTGTTATCTATCGCCTGGTAATTTATGCTTATTTTATCGATTCGTCGACTAAGGTCATAATATGGAGTATGAATAAATGCATTTGTCTTTACTTTATATTTACAAGCTGTTAGCATTTGTATTTGCACAAAAAAGAGATGTCTGGAATTCAAAACAAGAATACCTAGATTCCAACAAGGTCATGTTCATTGTAAATCATTTTCAAGGTCTTTTTAAAAAAAATCACTGAACCAATTCAAAACAAGAATACCTAGATTCCAACAAGGTCATGTTCATTGTAAATCATTTTCAAGGTCTTTTTAAAAAAAATCACTGAACCAACTTTACCTTTGTCAAAGTAAAAACAAATTGGTGAGTTTCAGCCTGGCATAAAAGTGCATCTGAGTTAGAATCTGAACACAAATTCTCGGTAGAAGTTCATATGGTGAAAATAACGAAATAATGAAATGTTACCGTGTGTCTACTTAGCAGTTTGTTCTATGTCATCCCTCCTGCAAGATTACATTGTTGAACTCAGCCAAACACGACAATGTAGGCAGTATTCTGAGGTTATAAAATCTAAATCGTAAAAATTTCCCATTTCTTCTTCTTCAGCAGCCCCTTGGAGACTTCCAGAATTGAACAAAGTAGTGAACGTTGCGATCTTTCAACTTTAGTTTGTTGTTTTTCACCACTTTATGTGTAGTGTTTTCATTTGGGAGGCAGTCTTATTTGAATGCATCATTTCAGGTCTTTATGAATCAATAGATCAATAAGCAGACTAGAAATACAGTTTTTAGCAGTTTCTTTCATTGCGTACTGGGCCTGTTAGGCACGAAATATATTTTAGCAGTTTCGTTCGTTGCGTAATTGGGCCTTCTATAATCAGTAGCAAATGCTCGGAAAACATTTTCCAAAATATTTACTTCCGTTTTCCTTGAAGACATGGTTGGGTGACACGTCATTGACACGTCATTAAGTCACATGATCGATACAGTAACTAGTCACGTGATCAGACACGTGTCACATGTCAGTCACGTGAGCTTGCAAAATGGACGATCTAAATTTCCCAAAATTCTGCTAAGATCAACATCGACATGTTGTTGCCTTCATTGTCGTGTTTGGCTGCGTTCCACAATGTAACCTAGCAGGATGGATGACATAGAACAAACCGCTAAGTAGACAGAAATGTTCAGCTGGGTACACCACTCAGTGAAGTGACTGGAGTTATCATGGCATAGAATCTTTATGCCTGTAGCCACTGGGGGTTTGATTGAGTGTTTTGTTCAAATTTGTATTTAATTTTGAACAAAATATTCAATCTGCCGGGCGCCGTAGTGAAAATCGTAGCAAATGTGATCAAGGCATGTGTCCCGTTCGAAACTTTAACAAGGACGTGATTTGATAAATGAGAAATGTTAGAACGGTATATTTCATTTATGATCAATATTTAATCGTGCTGAGTTTTGGCTCATATCCCGTAATGGACAAACTAGAGACAAAGATTATGCCAATTTTAAATTAAAAGATAATCTTGCAACATTAGCAAGACAAAATGCCACACAGGTTATCGCAAACAAGTTAAATTAGATAGGATTCAACCATTTACTGTGTTCATATATGTAGCATATTAGTTCTGTTCGTATCTGTAACTAGAGCTCATGATTGTGGTGTCAAGAAGCAAAATCATTTCATCTGAATATTATAGTAATACTAGTTGGCCATTTAATTTGATAATATTTTTCCTGAAAAGTTACGAATTCACAATGACGCAACAATGTATCTTTTAGAATCAATATTTTATAATGAAGTGTATTGCTGACCACCCAGCAGAGTCCTCTACGTATAACATTCCCTGGCTACATAGTGTATTAGTGTGACTACAACCATGCAAACAGGGGCAGGGGCCATGAATTCATACGATCCAAGAATTTATCTGGATAAATTTTATTGTTTAGGAAAGATTTTGAAAAATTGACCTAGATATGTATTTGGTAAAGTGGTAAGATTCTAGGCTTTATCCAAAAGTCATTGGAATTTGGATTTTGGATGTAAATTTATCCACCTATGTAGGTGGATTGAGATAGAGATAAAGTTTATTCTAAAGATTGTCTGAATTCATCAATGATCATATTAATTCAATATTTATCCCACAATGCATCATTAGTATTCATTACCATGACAATATTTATCAGGATCAGATTATGGCTCTTACAAATTCACAGCCATTTAATATACATTTAACATTGTGATTTCAGACAAGAGGAAGTCCTATGTAGAAGAGACTTTGTCAGATGAAGAATATGTTCCATCTCCAGTAGATGTTGGTGCCGATGACGACTCTGACAAGGATGAGACTTGGACTCCAGTTGGTGTGGTGAGTCAAATGTCATTACTTGGAGCATGTGTCTCGAAAATATTATGATTTTTATGTCACCACCAGAAGAGGTGACATACTGTTTATCTCCAATTTTTTGTGGATAATGTTTGGCTGCTGGTGTTGGGGGTTGGGGTTCATCGGCTGTCATCATCTGTAACAAATGGCATGTGTAGACATTTGCATATTAATGCCTTGTTGAATAATGAAATTTGCTTTATTTTGATTTAGTCACTATTTTTGGGTTTGACGTCTCTGTCGATTTTGAAATTGCAATCAGGTTGTGACATTTTGGCTTGTTAATGCCTTTTTACAAATGCCTTGCTACATACGTAGTTACAAATGCGAAAGACAATTGAATTTGATAATTGTTGATTATTTATAATGAATACTGTGTTTATTAAATGTAATTGATTATATGAATTTAATGTAAATGCATGTGTAGATGTATTTGTTTGAAAAATATAAATCTCCAATGATAATCAAATAATGATCTGAAAACATTAGTTTATGTACTTTTAGTATTTGTTTAGTACAGTGATCTAGTCTTTCTTAAAATCCTTCATCTAGATCGTTCTGTATTGACAATCCTATTTATTGTGAAAAACAATGTATAAACTGTAAATACCTATACATTGTAAATGATAACACTTTAAATGACTTTAATTTAATGTAACATACAAAAATCAAGCTTTACAGATAATCTATTCATGTGAAAAATCTATTTTTGTTAAAGAAATAACTGGAAACATACTGACAAAAACAATTATAGTATATTGTGTTTTTCTTGCATCAAATACAAAAAGAACTTGAATTTAATATAACAATGATTTGAATATAAGCGATTCAGTCCAATTACATTTTCTGTCTAATCCCCCCTCGATCTCATTTTGTCTCAAGTTCCTGCAACTAAATCAATTGATGTTTTTAGGAAACCAGGCGCAACATTAGTGATGATGATGACGATGAACCTAAAAGAAAGCGTGGCAGAGCATCAACTAGTTCACCTAGAGGGTAAGTCAGTAGTCAACTAAGTTCATATATAGTTAAGCAAACATTCTTGTTTTCAGTGTTTAAAGAAGCAAAATTCTGCAAATAAGACTAGCAAAATGGCATATTTGACAAGAATCCTACATTTTATTGCAGCTACTTAGAGGAGTGCATCCTATTTTACAATTCAGGTATTTTAATATATCATATACCTCCATGAATATCGTTCCAGTTGTTAGTGACACAACAGCTGCAGGAAGATCAAATTAAAAGGACAAATTTAGTGGCCCATATGTATATTTCATGCTTACTGTTGCAGGCGTAGGTCCCACAACACCCCAAGTAAGCCCCAACATACAATGGTTGAACCAATGACACCCCCAGGACCACAGCCAGAGATTGTTGATGAAGAGGATGCTGTAGGAGTAGAAGATGATGGAGAGTTTGTTCATCATTATCAGGTCAGCTTTTTGTGATTTGGTCAAATTCTACTTCAATTGAATCAGATCTAAAACTATTCTGAGAACTGGGCAATTTTATAATTTCTGGTGAATTTCTGCTTATTGAACTGGATGCGGCTCTAAATTGCTAAAATTCTAAGGGATGGTGAGTCTTAGGCAATGTAAAATTCAAACTGGACTAAGTGAATCTCTCCCTCAATAAATGGTCTGAAATGGGAGATTTTTGTAATCCATAAAATTCTTGAGATAATGACAGCAGCAAAATTGTCATAAAAAGCATTTCATTTGATGTTATATGTAGCTGTTGTTCCTTATTGTTGCAGAAAGGTGATTTTGTGATAGAGAGGAAAGACCTGACCAACTACAAGAAGTTCCCTATATGGAAACTTGACACTGGGAGACTGCTACAGAAGTTTGAAGCTGAGGAACAAGATGGGAGGCTAGTCCATAAGTCTCTCTCCACTGTAAGTTGCACATGAAGTTATCTAATGTTTCCCTGAGAATCTGGAATATTAAATTATCATCAGAAATCCAAATTTTTTATGTTCATCAAAATCTTCAGTTTTTGGTATGAACGGATCTTTAATTTGGTGCAAGAGGCAATTTGAATGCAGCACTCCCATTGATTGCCCAATCATTTCCATAATTTCCCCAATACATCACTGTATAGCTAACCAATGTCCTCGTCTTCAGTATTCCAGTTGGACAGAGAGTCAGAAAGGAATGTTCAGACCAATCAAAGTTAAAGCTATTACCTTCCTAAAGGGAGTAGAGATTGTAGAAGTCCTGGAAAGATTCAAGCCTAAGGCTCCAGAAGAAAGGTATGCACCCATAGATAATTATGATTGCAAGTGAATTGTGTACCCTGATTCAATATTAGCTAGCTCTACCCTCTGACTATTACAGTATACATGATTTATCAAAACTAATATTAATGGTTTCAAATGTTGCTTTCATGTTTTTATGGGGGCACGATATTGAAATAATAATGTTGTTTTCATGTTTTTATGGGGGCATGATATCGAAATAATAATGTTGTTTTCATGTTTTTATGGGGGCATGATATCGAAATAATAATGTTGTTTCATGTTTTTATGGGGGCATGATATCGAAATTATAATGTGGTGTCACAATTTTCTGATTGCATATTCTGATTGGATATAGGTTAGAGTGCAGAGTGCAGGTTAACTTTTGCAAAGGGTATAAGAATTATAGAATGTGCAAGGAATTAAGTTAATAAAGGTGCTTAAAACAATACACTTTAATCTTAAATTATAAAATAAAGTCAGAAATTCTATTAAAAAAACAGAAAAATAAAGTTTAATGGCTGGAATTGTTGAATGACTTATCCTATTAGTATAAAAAACCATGGTATCTTAGAGTTAGTTATGTTATATTGCTATGTTATAGGGCTGAGAATGACCCTCTCATGGAAACATTCAATGTTTACACTCAAGTTCTACTGAGTCAGGCCCTGGAGGACAGTTTCCTTGCAGCCATACAGGAATCTGGAGGTCAGTATATGCTCCCTTGAATCATAAATAACATTGGGTTATGTCCTTTAGCCCCTTTCAACCAACTATGGGTCACAATAATTCTCTATCTTTTACTTGAACACTTAAAATAACTTGAATGTACATGTATGTGTATATTAAACCACTTTGAGCATTTTAACAATTTATATAAACTCACCCATTCAAATCAATACAATGTCTAACAAGTAACACAGTTACTCCCAGTGATATAAATATTCTACTATTCATATTTCAGAGGATTTCTATCTTGAACCTCTGAATGGAATTGATGGCTTGTGCCAGAAAGCTATTACCAAAATAGAGGAAGGTAGTGGTTGGATTCCAGCTTTCAAAGTAAGTAACTTTTAGCTTTTGTGACAGGTTCAATAATGCTTTGGGGTAGCCCTTGTATCGTATGTGTTTTCTATTAAATTTGATGTAAATGAAATCCTAAACTTAACTATTAAGCATTACAGCTCATGAGCCTGTTGTTGATCACTTACTCATAGTATCAGCTTCTCAAGTCAAAATAATTTTTTGATTTCTTCAATTTCTATTTGTGGGTTCCCACTTGCTTGCATTACTCAATATACTACTAAAAATACTCAAAATTAGAAATCCAAAATCTGAAAATATAACGAAAGAGGTATGCTATCCAAAGGGATTCTCCATACTATACTCTATTCTACATTGATTTATATTTATGCTGTATCATTTTTAATGCTGATTATTCATGTACTGATATCCATTAGATATGGAGCATGCTGCGTTGTGTTCATAATGTGGTACATGTTGATAGTGTGTAACACCAGTGTTGATAGTGTGTTACACCATTGTTGATAGTGTGTTACATCAGTGTTAATAGTGTGTAACACCAGTGTTGATAGTGGGTTACACCGGTGTTGATTTGACACTTTTGTTCTGTTTTCCAGGAAGCAGTACGGGACAGACCATGCATAAAGATTAACCCTAAACAAGCTGCCGGGGAACCTTGTCAGGTGAGTTCCTAAGAACCTTTCGTTGCTTTAAACCAATCAGACTGCTTTCTGTCCTGGACCAATAAAATTGCATGTTGATCTTTTCCACTAAGATTGCATGTTGCTCTTGGCCAATAAGATTGCTTGTTGCTCTTGGTCAATAAGATTGCTTGTTGCTCTTGGCCAATAAGATTGCTTGTTGCTCTTGGTCAATAAGACTGCATGTTACTCTAGATTATATGTTTTGATTGATAACCCTTGTAGATACCCGTGCCTCATACTAAATTTTGCAATTTTTATTTCCTATAGGCAACGAATGATGAAAGTCAACCTGTGGTAAAAATAGTCACTCTCTCTGGGGATACATATGATAAAGCTACATTGGATATCCGGATAAGTGGAGAGTTACCTGTGGAATATATGATTGGTGCTAGTACAGCAGATGTCTTGATGAAATACCATTCCTTGCAACACTTTAAGTGGATCTGTCATTCTGAGTGTGCCAAACAGGTATGTACTTGATGCCACATGCCCCCCCCCCCCCCAGAATGTCATTCTCCTTTTATATTCCAGTTCATGAATTTTATTGTTATTTTGAACCTACAAAAGTGGTGACATGTTGTAATTGTCTCCAACCTTTTTGTGACTCTTACAAGGTGGTTACATTATGTCATGTTAATGCCAGGCATGCCTAGTATTTAACTGTCTAGCCTGCCAGTACTTGTCCATATATATGGAATTATTATCTACCCCTGTTTGCTAACATATAACTGATGAGTCGTTGTATGCTATTCTAGATAAAAGATATCCAGGTAGCTAATCCAGAGCTGGAGAATGAAGAAGTCTTGGACAAGTGTCTCAACACAAGAACATGGATATATCAGGTACATTCTAGATTTCATAATAAATATCCACTGACTCATATTTTTGTGAAATCTCCCTTTTAATAAAAGTGCTACATTAATGTCGTTCAGCTTAATTTTTACAAGTGCAAGTGCAAACTAGTGTCAGTGTCTGATCAGGTTATAGGCATGCTGGGTAAATTATATGGTGGCCATTTTGCTCTTCAGAGTGCAATGTTTATTACATATTATAGTTGAAGTTTTAAGTATGACTTCCTTGTAAATGTTTGTTTGTCTTAATATCATAAATCCCTTTTGTATTTACACCGAATAAGCTAAAATATATTTTAGTAAAACATAGTAAGTAAATAAATAGTGAAATTAATCACCTCACCATGATCTAAATTACTACCTTATAATAGGGAAACATTATGATTTTACGTCACAAAATAAACAAACTTTGGACATTTCCAATTTTATTTATTTCATTTTCAGCTCTTCTTAAAGTTGCGAGGCCTTATTGGGAAAGATGCAAAAATAGACACTGGCCCTGAGAGTGCTAATGAGAATGGCAACGAGAAAAATATGGACTCTAAATCAGACAATTCCAATGATGCGGGATCATGATGTCTCAAAGATGCATTTATGTGTCTCTAAGGATACATTTATGTGTCTCAAAGGATATATTCATGTGTCTTCATAATCTGATATTACATCACTGAGAAAAATATAACTGAAAACTGAGATGTTTACTACACAAGCCTTGTAAAGCAATGTTCAGTTGGTGCTGTGGATGATGAGTTCTGTTGTCATATTTATACCCATTTTATGTCCGGTTAAAATGCAATCATGATGTTAGGTTAAAAATGACTCTTATGTCATAATGTCATTTTAAGACCTAGCTTTAACACAGTGTAGACATCACTCTTGATGCCATGAAAACATCCTGAAATCTTCTGTAATAATAGGATGTCATACACAATTTTGGTGTCCGAATTCTACAATTCTGACATCTGAAATGGATACAGTGGAATCAGTGCATCAAAATGCTTAAAATAGGAAATATTGCGTTATATTTGTAAGCAATGTTAAGGGCATCAATCAGTGAAGAGGTTTTTTGCCATGAGCAAAATTGATTCCTCCTAAAATTAAATCTATCGACCGTTTAATCATGAGTGGTGTTAGTGAACTCATTCACTTCCAACTTGTGTTAACTGATTAAATAGCTATTTGAGATGATACATGCTGGCTAGATTACTGTACTGTCAATATGTCTTTCACCCTGTTTATTTTTGCTGTTTTATTTTTGTAATAGAAAAAAACATGTGAGCTTGATCAGCAAAATAAACTCCATTTGTGTTCAGTATACATGGTATAGAACTACTCATATTTTCATGTGGTATGATTCCAAGACCATTAGAATGGATTTAGTCAAGACTGAAAATGTTTGTATTATTTCAAAAGGGGCTTTAAAGTTAACTTGAGTAGTATGTGTCGCTTTTGACTAGTGTAAAAAAGCGTGTAGCTAAAAAATATTTGGCAGTTTGTAGTGTATGGTAAAACCTGTCTAAAATTTTATCTTTTAATGGGGTCAGTGGTAACGAGACTTATGAAAAAGGTCATATTTATAAAAAAAATTTAATGTTCGATGGGCCTATGAGATTTTATCTGTAAAAACATTTGTGGCAAATTCATTGATTTGCGGGAACTGGCTTTACATACATGTGTTGTAATTCATGTTAAGATGTTGAAAATGAGAATGGGACCTTTAAATCTTGTATAGTTTTTGAAACTCCTTTGGAACATCTAAAAATGTTCCACTTTGGATGTGTACCACTTGTAGGTGTTTATTTACATTAGGTCAGTTTGTCATGTTCCACTTATACAGATGTATTGAATTCCACAGAGCTTTTCCACTTAGCAGGTTTTACTGTAATTCAACATGTTTAATAAGAATAATTTATATGACAATATTGCAGCAGGATTTTGAACATGTTTAATACATATACTAGAAGTACATTGTAAATGATATGATGAAACTGGATTATGTTGGGGACAGGAGGGTTGTACAAATGTTGGAATGGGTGCACACTTGTGAGATATAAACTGAGATTACTGCACTGGTATCACTATGTATAGTTGAGCTTTTGGTCAAAATAAAATTAAAATTGAAAGCATTACATTCTCATAGTACTTGTTAATCATATGAAATTCAGCTTGTTAATTGGCTCACCATATCGACCTTGACACCATAATTAGGAAGTGAGGTGTGCCAGAATTGGTGTGCCAACATGGCCATACTTGGTGCAAATGCTGCTTGTTAAAGGCCTATTACGTTGTTTAGTCTATTTTATTTTTGAATGAAGAAATGAAATGTAATTCTCATGTACATTAGTTTTTGTATCTTGATTGTTTATGTGTTTTTTTCTCATAATGGGTGTTACTGAACGTTTTTGTGTAAAAAATTCAATCTCCTCGTTCATTATTAACCTTATCAAAAGATTGAAGTTCTAATATCAACAACTCAGTGTTCAAACAAATCTTGTTTTTAGTCCTGTCTTCTTAAGTTAAGTGATATAATATTAAATGAAAAAAGGTGAATGTTTTGGTCTTGTTGAGTGCTTACTCTTCATGCTATGGTGTTAAAGATCTGTAGATTGCATCATTTGTTAATGCAAACGCTCACTTTAACATCCATGCTCACATAAGACCCCTGGGTTATTCATGAGGATACAACATATTTTTGGGCAGTATTTGTTGTCTTGAAATGTATACTGTTCTTGCTTACTGTATGAAATTATATTTTTTATGATGTCAAAACTTGTGGATATGTTTTACCTTATTTGGTCACTGTAGAGTTAGTAACAGTAAATGGTTGGTAAATTTCAAACCTGTACATTGAAAACACAACTGTTAAATTGCATTATGATGTACAATGTACATAAACTCTATTTCTAAATATATATTATATATAATATATACATACACTCATTTGTTATTAGATTTTTACATAGGCTGATATATGTTACAATGTTCTTAAAAGTAATATCTGAAAAGAAGTTGAAGTTGAGATATCAGATGAAAAGCTAAATACATTCTGATTATCATTCTCTCTCTGTTATCTAAAGCTTGTGTCTATTCCAAGCAATAGTAGAGAATGGGGATCCCAGAGCTAAATACATTTGTGGTATATGAACACACTTAGTGTTTTTATTCTCATCTGTACTCAATGTTCAATTTAATTCTTTGCATTAAGATTTTACAATTTTATTTACATAAAACCCCTGTTCTTGCCAGTATTTACAAGTTAAGTAAGTACATGGTTTAGAGCCTTATTTACACCAATGGGTTGTTGTCCCACAATATCCCATGCAATACTCAGTATATGTGGGTCTTACCATGTCTCATTGGTGCTTGTCTTATGTGAAATATGTTAGTGTTAATATTACAATTCAGGTTTTAAAATCACATATGAGATATAATGTATATTACAATTCAAGTTACAAAATACATATGTTACAACATAGAGAAAATATTAAGTTTAAGTACACACATATAAACCCTATATTACAAATTTTTCAGAACTTTATTTTGTAGTTTATGTGGACATAGTGACAAAAATTGTCATGCATTGACAGGAGTATGCTTAAGATTTGTTATCATCAAGATAGCCCAATTAAAATATCATGCACCTTCTATAAACTGATACCATGCAAACTGGTCACAAAAAATCATTCCTTTCTGCCCACCTTAATTGTTAGTACATAAAAAGATGTATCATGAGAAAAGAGGTGTTACCACAACCACACCATTCTTTAATTTGAAACACCACAGGGTTTAAAATTTTAATGCAATTCCAAATACTCCAATATTTCTTAGCTCAAACAGACGTGATAAGACCCACTTATCTTCTGCAGTTCATAATTCTATGTAATATTGTATCTGATATATACATTTATAGGTCTAACATTAAAATGTTCTCAGTTCTACCCATAAACTACTTATGTATTTTTATATCACAATCTGAATATTCTTTCTATTTACAACTGGCAAGATCTGTAAGGCTGTCTGATGGTTTAAAGTATAACACACAAGTAAATGAAAATGTTTTATATTCTGGTTAAGGTGGTCCAAGTAATATGAATAATCATGTTGGGTTTACAGTATCTAATCTCACTAGGCCCACCTTAAAGCCCTGTGCAGAGTTTTTAAAATTCAACATCCATTCCTTCTGACCCAAAAAGCATGCAATAGGCATATTCAAAAAGGTTGAATTTGAAAAAAGTTACCTTAATTTGAATTCCCTAGTATTTACCACAAGTTCATTGAAAATCTGCAGTTATATATATTTCGAAAATGATGAGTTGATGAATTCAAATTGGCAAGTTACAATTACACAAAAGGCTGAATTAACACTGAAACTATGAATAATTTACTGCAGGATATCATTTACTTTGTTAATGTCACTGTGTTTTGTTATGTGTAGAATCCAATGGATAAATAGAACCAGTATACCATGCATTGCTGGGTAATTAGTGTTTCCAAATTATTATTCCATTTTGTTTAATAGTTAGAACTTAGAATCATCACTGCTTTGATTCTAGAACTTTCTCTAGAACAGCATTTGCCACTGCATTCTCAACTTGTTTTTCTAGAACAGCGTTTGCCACTGCATTCTCGACTTGTTTTTCTAGAACAGCATTTGCCACTGCATTCTCGACTTGTTTTTCCAGAACAGCATTTGCCACTGCATTTTCGACCTGTTTTTCAAGAACAGCGTTTGCCACTGCATTCTCGACTTGTTTTTCTAGCACAGCATTTGCTACTGCATTCTCGGCTTGTTTCTCTAGAATTGCATTTGCTACGACATCTTCCATGTGTTTTTCTAGGGCTGCCTGAGCTGCAGCTTCTAACATTTGTTTTTCTAGCGCTTCTTGAGCTGCAGCTTCTTCCATTTGTTTTTCTAGAGCTGCCTTAGCTGCAGCTTCCAACATTTGTTTTTCGAGGGCTTCTTGAGCTGCAGCTTCTTCCATTTGTTTTTCTAGGGCTGCCTTAGCTGCGGCTTCCAACATTTGTTTTTCGAGCGCTTCTTGGGCTGCAGCTTCTTCCATTTGTTTTTCTAGGGCTGCTTTAGCTGCGGCTTCCAACATTTGTTTTTCGAGGGCTTCTTGAGCTGCAGCTTCTTCCATTTGTTTTTCTAGGGCTGCCTTAGCTGCGGCTTCCAACATTTGTTTTTCGAGCGCTTCTTGGGCTGCAGCTTCTTCCATTTGTTTTTCTAGGGCTGCTTTAGCTGCAGCTTCCAACATTTGTTTCTCTAGTTCTGCCTGAGCAGCATCTTCTTCAATTTGTTTTTGTACAGCATTGGCAACAGCATTTTCAACATGTCTTTCAAGAACAGCATTGGCCACCACACTTTCAACATGCTTTTCTATAACTGCAGCCATTACAGCATTTTCAGCATCCATGACATCTTCTTCAGTTGGAACTTTTTCATCGGTGTCTATATTGATATAGTCATTATTCTGCTGGTATGAATCTACTTTGGTGTTTGTAGTGAACTCTATTTGAACATCCCTTGAATCTGCAGCGGTCTTACTGAGCATCCACAAACGTAAGACATCAAAATTACTAACCTCAAGTTCATTGATTTTTTCAAAGCTTCTTGCTGGCTTAGGTGGAGGAGTTTGTTGTGACGAAGCAATGTTCCTGTTTCGAGGCTTCCTCCTTGTTGAGGAAGTTAAGGATGCATTCCTTTTTGGTGACTTCACTGGTTTGGCTTTTGATATCTTTTTCTTCTCTGACTTTGTTTGTTTGCTGTTTGTTCCACCCATTCTTATGAAGTCAATGTCCTGTAGTTAATTTTCTAAGATAACTACAATTTTATAAATCAACTGTATCTGATCCAGAATGGATGTGAAAAGAAGTTTTCAAATAAAACTGTTTCTATCCTTTATATCAATGAAGATTGTTTTATTTTATTACACTGTCCTATAATTGTAAAGTAAATTTCACAATCTCTGACCTCCTTCTCTGTTGGTTTTATGGAACTTTAATTTGAAAATGCAACTTATGAAGAAGTATCCACTTTATCAATGACTATCATACCCATTGTGTGTTGAATCTAATTGAACACCGATCAATAAAATTCATCGTTGTTCCCTTTTCAAATGAAATATAGCCTAATGGCTAGGATCATAATGAACAAGGAATAATGTGAACAGGCATGAAGTTTGAACTCAAATTTGCATTAAAAATCATAAATACAAACACAATTATTTAATTGAAGAGAAAAGATGTGAAAAGGCATGATCAGTTGTGAATTTAATGCAAGGAATGTTCTGATGAGTATATTATTGATAAATTCCATTCCCTGTACAATCACTTTTAATCTTTATTTACATGTTAGCGACCAAATATGACTTATACATTAATGTAAACAAAAACGAGGTCAATCAGTGTTGAGTAAAGGAAAATATGTAGAAAATTGGGTATTACTTGGGCGAAAGTATTCATTTAGGCCAGTTAGTCATCCGGAAGTAAATAATTATTGTTAATGTGTTATCTGTATGACTGATTATTTGTAGATGATGTCATGTTTGGAGGAATTAAATATTGTTGGTGAAGCAGAATGAAAAATATTTATTTTTCAATTTCATTACTTTTATATAATTTCAAATTATTTATAAAGATATATAAAGACAGCTATAATAGTTTTAAACATCTTAAAAAGACAATTAGATCTTTATATCTGTTATATAAAAATGTAGTACAATTGAAAACTCAACCATTTGTTATATATATATAAACATCTAATATATTATTGCTTTATGATTAAAAAGCTTTGTAGAACCAAAGAAGCTAACCATTCAAAACCTTTACACATGCCCTCTCCAGGGCTGTCAACTTGGGACCACCTAATATGAGTGACTTACAAATGTTGGACACCGAAGTCCAAATCTGAACACTTTTGTCCAAATTTTGAACACCTTTGGCCAACTTTTAAACACCTTTGGCCAAAGTTTGAGCACCTTTGCTAAACTTTTATAACCTCAAATTTTTCGCGCTCGCTACGCTCGCGATCTCAACAACGGGGGGGGGGGGGGGGGGGGGGGGGGGGGTAGGTACGAAAATTTCCAATGAACATGCGTGACATATACGGGATTCGCGTGACAAATCCGAACAAATTGCGTTCGTTTTTTTCCAACGTTCGTATTTTTACCGTATCATAAACATATTTTGAAAATTTTTTTACAGAAACATATTTGCGTGACAATTACCAGGTAAAATGCGTATTTGCGTGACATTTTGTGTCACGCAAAAAAAACTGGCGTGACTTCAAATTCTTCAGCAAATGCGTGACAAATACGCAAATTGCGGGACAGTTGACAGGCCTGCCTCTCACATAAGGTAAGAGATAAAAACAGAAATCTGTAGGTCCATGATATAACTAGACTCATTTTTAAAGATTAGACTCAAATGATAAATGTGGATATATGTACCATACATGCTATACATGTTTGGGGTTATCCCATGCCAGGACTATATAGTCCTGTCACAGGATAAGTTTGGGAGTCATCAGTTGATTGCTCTGGGTTATCTGAGCTGAAACCAACAGACCAATGGACCAATTTAATTTGACAATTGTGCTTCCATTGTTATACACTCTACAGAAGATGTTATATTGTAATTATACTATTTCCTTCACTATAATGTGTATGTAAATTGAAACAGATTTTTGCCATCAATTGACTTTTTCAAGGTTGAACAATCCACAAACCATACATCCATGGGCAAATTGTAAAACTGAAACTAGGTCAGTCTAACGAGTAACAACAAACGGTAACTTCCGGTTTATAAAAATGAGTGAAAATCAACAAAGTCAAGTTGTTTTGCTGCAAAATGCTCTAAAGGCGACGAAAGAACTTAGGACAAGCGTTCAAAATGTTTTTGGAAAACTCTGCGATGGAATGGAGGACGGAGAAGACCAGGAAAAGACTTTATTGAACGACTTGCAGCAAAGTTTGATGAAAGTCAACACTGATCTTGGGTATTATTTTTGTTTCATGTGTTATATTGACATGTTTGATAAATTGTATTTACTGTTCAACCAAGTAGACTGTCTATTAGATGATTTAATGTTTTGCAACTATAATGTATTTCTATGTTTTCTCAATCAGTCAAATCAATCTTTGAGGGATGTTGTGATTACGAAATTCAAAATTAACTCCTTCACATCCTCCTAAGCAGGTATCCAGAATCCATACCTGCTTCTTCCCCCTGCTATAAGCAATTTGGAAGCGCCCGATTTAACTGAATCACATGATCTAATTATGCGCAATGACTTGTACATGATTTCTGTTGCAGTGTTGCGACAGCCAATCAGATTGCGAGTTCTTAATCAGGGTAATGCTAACTGCTTATCGCAGGGGGAGAAAAGAAAGAATATATTCTGGATTTTGAAGCCCTGTGATCGGAGGATGCTCCTTCTGGACTGGTCACTTTTTGGAAAAATGAAAATATAAAATGTACAAGAATCTAGAAGCAAGAAATGGTAGCAAGATACAAATATACAATTGTTGACCTCTCCTGAGGTCAACCGGCAAAATTGTATACCGAGACTGTAAACCGAGAAACTACTGTTGAGACCGAAGGTCGAGGCCAACAGTAGTGTCAAGGTTTACAGTCGAGATATATGATTTTGACGGTTGACCGAATGGAGAGTCTACAATTGTTTTGTTAGTCAGAAGAAACTAATAATACACATATAGACGACAATCATCAATCATGGCTTCATTTCACAATCTTTTCTCCGAACCACGCCAGCAATGATTTTTTACGAAAGCTAAACTCTCTGTTTTCGGTACATCACTGCGTACTCACTAGTAAATTAATGTTAATTTTACGGTTCTATTTGTATTTTTGCTATACTTGTCGTCTAGTAAAGTCAAAAATATCACTTTCATCAACGTTTACAAAATATCCGTCTACCATGTTTTTTCTGTAAACATTATGACGTCATATTCCCCATAATTCACAAGTGTAGTACAGTAACATACGCGGTCAATAATATGATAACCTATGATGCACATCATGGTGGGGTACAGGCAAAAATGTTGACCGCTAATTGACCAATCAGATACGAGTATTTATACTGAGGTACTAACAATAAGTTATATATCATTTTGAAGGGCTCCCATGCCTTATGTTTTTTTTGAAAAAAATATGAATATACAAATGAGATACTGTCATTGTGACGTCATAATTTAAGATGGCGCATTTGGATTTTTATGTCACCACCAAAAGTGGTGACATATTGTTATGGTCTCCGTTTTTTTTTTATGTCACCACCAAAAGGGGTGACATATTGTTATGGTCTCCGTTTTTTTTGCGACGGCGGTTGGTGGTTGGCGTCCGGCGGTTGGCGTCCGGCGGTTGGCGTCCGGTGTCCGGCGTCTGTAACAATTTCTTACAACTTCCTATAACTTAACAAATACTGTTTAGACTGACTTCAATTTTTTTCTAAATCATCTACATGTTCTCGGAAGTTCAAATCTGACTTTAGATTTGACATTTGACCTTCAATGACCTTCTCAAGGTCAAAAAGGTCTTTTTTCAACTCGCTTCACATTGACTAAATTTTTTTTCAAAATCATCTACATGTTCTCAGAAATTCAAATCTGACTTTAGATTTGACATTTGACCTTCAAATCTGACTTTAGATTTGACATTTGACTTTCAATGACCTTCTCAAGGTCAAAAAAGGTCAAAAAGGTCTGTTTTCAACTTGCTTCAAATTGACTAAATTTTTTTTTTCAAAATCATCTACGTGTTCTCAGAAATTCAAATCTGACTTAAGATTTGACATTTGACCTTCAATGACCTTCTCAAGGTCAAAAAGGTCTGTTTTCAACTTGCTTCAAATTGACTAAATTTTTTTTTCAAAATCATCTACATGTTCTCAGAAATTCAAATCTGACTTAAGATTTGACATTTGACCTTCAATGACCTTCTCAAGGTCAAAAAGGTCTGTTTTCAACTTGCTTCAAATTGACTAAATTTTTTTTTCAAAATCATCTACATGTTCTCAGAAATTCAAATCTGACTTTAGATTTGACATTTGACCTTCAATGACCTTCTCAAGGTCAAAAAAGGTCAAAAAGGTCTGTTTTCAACTTGCTTCAAATTGACTAAAAAAATTTTTCAAAATCATCTACGTGTTCTCAGAAATTCAAATCTGACTTTAGATTTGACTTAAGATTTGACATTTGACCTTCAATGACCTTCTCAAAGTCAAAAAAGGTCAAAAAGGTCTTTTTTCAACTTGCTTCAAATTGACTAAATTTTTTTCCAAAATCATCTACATGTTCTCAGAAATTCAAATCTGACTTTAGATTTGACATTTGACCTTCTCAATGTCAAAAAAGGTCAAAAAGGTAATTTTTCATCTTGCTTCAAATTGGCTAAATTTTTTTTCAAAATCATCTACATGTTCTCAGAAATTCAAATATGACTTTAGATTTGACATTTGACCCTCAATGACCTTCTCAAGGTCAAAAAAGGTCAAAAAGGTCTTTTTTCAACTTGCTTCAAATTGACTAATTTTTTTTTTCAAAATCATCTACATGTTCTCAGAAATTCAAATCTGACTTTAGATTTGACATTTGACCTTTAATGACCTTCTCAAGGTCAAAAAAGGTCAAAAAGGTCTGTTTTCAACTTGCTTCAAATTGACCAAATTTTTTTTTCAAAATCATCTACATCTTTTCAGAAGTTCAAATTTGACTTTACAAGTTCTCAGAAATTCAAATCTGACTTAAGTTTGAACTCATAATATTGTGAGCAACTAGGTGGTGACATTTTGTCATGTTAATGCCTTGTTTAGAAAATGTTATTATTTTAGCATTTAATTTTTTATTGAGACTTCCATTCAAAAATCTGAATTGACAGAATTGTAGATCTTTTTATGCTGATTTCAGAGGTATTTGTACCGTGGCATAAGTTCTCCTACAAATAAATTTTTTCGATTTTTACGATTTCACAATTTTTCGCAACTTTGTAAATACTTAACGAAAAGTCATGAATTTTTTTAAAATGTTTGTACAGACTTCAAGATTACAGAAATTTATAAACCATTCATTTTTATCATCAGGGTAACCAGTCCTGAAGGAGTTAAACAGTCAGCTATTTTTTCACTTCGAATTTTTAATTGCAAGTTTTGGTCTTATACATAACAAAATATTGTAAATCACACAGTACAGGAAAAGATCAAGATATTAGATTCTCCTACTTCAGGAAGGGGTGCGCGGGAGAGTGCATCGGCTACTATCAAATCTTTCCCGGCAACATGTGAAATCGAGTAATTGAACCTGCTCATCCGGAGCTTGAATCGCTGAATCCGGGGCGGTAATTCACTGAGAGTCTTGGTACCTAGCAATGGCACTAATGGTTTGTGATCTGTTTCAATCTCAAATTTTAATCCAATCAGATACTCTGAAAAGCGTTCGCATGTCCACGTCAAAGCAAGCGCTTCTTTTTCAATTTGCGCGTAGCGCATTTCTGCTTCACTTAAAGATCTAGAAGCAAACGACACCGGCCGCCATTCTTTATCTGACTGTAATTGCCATAAACAGCCCCCTAGACCATAACTGGATGAATCCGCTGAAACTCGCGTATCTAAATTTGGGTCGTAGAGTGCTAAGACTGGAGTCGATTTTACCTCGCGTTTAATTTCATCAAAAGAACGCTGGTGATTTGCTGTCCATAAAAATTCAGTACCTTTACATAAAAGTTCACGAAGCGGCTGACTTAGAACAGCAATTTTCTGTGTAAATTTGCTCAACTGGTTAACCATTCCGAGAAAACGGCGGACACCACTGACATCCTTTGGACAAGGCATATCAGTAATCGCTCGGACTTTGGACGGATCTGCGGAAACTCCATTTTGACCAATCAAAACTCCGACGAATTTGAGCTCAGTTTTTCCAAAATCACACTTCTCTTTGTTGAGAGTGATTCCCGCCACTTCAAGTTTTTTCAACACTTTGTGTAAACGCGAGTCGTGCTCGGCTTTAGTTTTCCCGTGAACAACAATATCATCCATGAAACATTGAACTCCCTCAGAATCATCTAGTATCTGGGAAACACGCTTCTGAAAATGCTCGGGCATTGATGCGATACCAAACGGGCAACGTTTAAATGCGTATCTGCCAAACGGGGTTATGAACGTTGTCAACAACTGTGACTGGGTGGACAATGGAATTTGGTAGAAACCAGAATTTGCGTCAAGCTTACTGAAATATTTTGCCCCTGCCAAATTTCCTAAAACTTGTTCAGTTGAAGGTAAAATGTATTTCTCAGTTTTTACATGTTTATTCAGTTTGGTATAGTCAACACATATTCTGACATCCTCTTTCCCCCGTTTTAACACAGGGACCATGGGACTACACCAATCTGTAGGATATCATCATCCTCCATTTTCTGGAGTTTACTTTTACACAGAGAATACAATGGTATCGGTAGACGTCTAGGTGAATTTACAGCATAAGGTGTAGCATCAGCATCAAGAACTATAGTATACTCGGTCTCAATTTTTCCGAGACCTTGAAAAAGTTTCGGATGCTTCCGCTCAACTTCAATGCTGTTTACAACCTTGATAACATTTAAACTTTCAATAGCAGGTATACCTAACAATGCACATTTGAGATTTTTGGCTACATAAATGTCTTGGGTTGAACACTGAGAATGAGATTCTACTTCTGTAGTAAATTTACCCAAAATATCAATGGCAGTGCCACTAGCACCATACACTGGTACTGTAGATTCTTGCAAATCAACATTGCATGAAGATTGTAGACATTTGAAGGTTTTCTCTGGTATCACTGTGATGTCAGCTCCCGTATCAATTGAGAATAACACTGGCGAGCCACTGACACTAAGATTAATATCATATTTGGCACTGGAAGTACCATCACAATCAACTTTACCAATAAAGGCATAATCATCACTTTCTGAATCACTAGAATCATCATTATAATACACTTGATTCACATTTCTGCTGCGACACATCTTCGAGTAATGTCCTCTGCGGCTACATTTTGAACAGGTACGAGTATATGCCGGACATTTGTCCTTGGGGTGGGGTTGGGCACCACACCTGAAACACTCAGTCATTTTATTCTTGGATCTGGTTTTACCATCACTGGAACCATTTGATTTAGTTTTGCCATCACTGGAACCATACAGTTTTGGTTTACTCTGATGGCTTGAAGAATCCTGTTTACGATGCTCGTTACGATGGACTACTTGTACAAGATTACCTTGAAGTGATTTATTCTGAAGTTTTACCTTCTCAGATTGACGGACCATTGTCATGGCCTTGGCGAGGGTAAGTTTGTCGTCACACTGAAGTTTTTCAGATAAGCGTTTGTCAGTAATGCCAACAACAATACGATCACGGATCAATTCCTCCCGGAGGCCAGCATAGTTACAATGTTCACTTAGAGTGTGTAGGGCAGTAATAAATGTCTCACTTGCTTCGCCATCCTGCTGGAAGCGCTGGTTAAATTTAGCTCTCTCGTATATGACGTTAATGTGAGCATTAAAAAAGCTATCAAACTTTTGGCGAATGGTACTATATTTTGAATTGTCCTCACCTTCTTCATACACAAAAGTTGACGAAATTTCCTCCGCTTTTGGACCCATACAATATATAAGCGTGTCAATTTTGACAGAGTCCACATCCTCAGAAACTTTCGAAGCAGTCAGATAGCGATCAAATCGCTTACTCCACAGCTCCCATTCTTCCGATTTGAAGGAAAATGTTGAAGGAGGTGTCATTTGAAACGATGCCATAATGACCAGCAGCAAGTGGAATACAATAACACAGTACAGGATACAAAGTTTCGAAGTATAAATCCAATCAGGTAGCATGTAGATATATATATATATAGTGTCAATACAGCAGAATATACACGGTAGATAAGTTTATAACGAATGTAGAGCGACAAATGTTCAGCAATTTATAAAGTTTGTAAATTTCCTCCACGGAACTCAACTTCCGGTTCCCATGAGGTCCAATTTTGAACGATGTACTGGTCCAAATATTGCAAACGGCTCGGATTCTGTATCTCAAGTCGATCTGACACCATGTGGTGTTATATACTTAACACTAGACTAACAGTTTATAAGATTTATAAGACTTTATTGCTGGATAAAACTTAGGACCGCATGGCTTCTACATCCGGGCACTAGACAGCCCAATCTGATGACGTCACACATTAAGGTGGACGATGAGTTAACATTTAAGGTGTACAGAGTGTACTAACACTACAGTTAGAATCAAGAGTGTACGACTAATCTGCATATATTCTGTAGAAAGGCTAGGTATCGGAAGAAGTCTCACACACATGAAAAACAGTTGTATTTTTCCGAAACATTGGAATGTCTTTGAAAAGTGTCCCTGTGAAATCATTTGGGATATGAATTGTTTTGGTTGTTTCAATGAAGGTTTGCCTCTGACTACCCTCTATAATTATAATGACAACATCTTTTGGCAGAAGAAATTTAAATTCACCAGTGAAAGTTATAAGGTTTACAGATTTATTTTAGAGGAAAATCTCAAATAATCTAAGTGGCAAATCTTTATCAAGTGCATCATGCAAATACTCAATCAATTATACTTCTGGATCAGAAATCAAAACATTTTCATTTGCCTTAACTTTGTTGTGTATCTTACAACCGCTTTTCTTGAAACAAATAAAACAAGCAACTTAGGATTGTCTAGGCTGTCATCAAACCTTTGTTAAAACTGGTAAAACTTGATTGATAGTGAAAAATTTTGATTTTGATAAAATCATGGCATTAACACAGCGAAAAATGATACAATATCCTGCCTGGATATTTGCGAAATATTATAGTGATATGGAACGTATCCTTAAGAATCCGTGACAAATACTCTAAGTATCGCGATTTTGGAGATTCACGGATATTAGTGAGAGACGGAACACTGGTATCCTGAAATATCCATAGTTCTGGATACTACTGATATACATCACATCTTTTCGCGTATTCTTAGGGGTATGACTAATATATGATTCGAATACTCACAAATATAGCTGAATATTCAACAATTTTCCGGGATATTTAGGGATACAGTTCGTAATATTTTTGGGATATTCACGAATATGGTCGGGATTGCAAGGAGATTTTCGTTCATATTACCTAACAAACTAAACACGAAATGACGCATTTAAATACGTACAGTTTATTATCTCATCAATACAAATGAGATGTACGATAGGTGTAAGCATTAAAACATCTGATCACAAGGATGTATAACAATGACCACATCGATGTACTTAGGCTGTTCTGCTACTTTTACATCTCCTACTTGAAGTCCTTCTTCACTTAGGAAGTGATGTGGCTGCCATGCTGATCATTGTGTGTTCAATAATTTGAATTTCGACTTGTAGGAAAATGCTCGATGTTTAAATTAGGGGCATTGATAACGTTGTAAGTTGTAACGATATTTCGTCTCAATTTATTGATAGCGCGCGGACGTCACAGAGCAAACTTCCGGTTTGATTGCAATGTTTTAATGGCGACTAATATTTGTGTTTGTTACCTAATTTAAAAGCCATTTTCAGTGTCTACGAATATCGAAATGTAGTAAACAAAAGCTTCCTAGTAAAGTTCATAAGATTCTCTACAAGATGAATTCACGTTTATATCTTGAAAGTACGACCGAAGCCAGATAAAATGAGAAAACTACGAAATGTACAAGCTAAAATTCGACAGATTCACGGTATTATTGAAACAAATCAGTTGACATGAAGGAAATGTTGTTTCTACTTTAGTTGTTATAAACGTTAATATACCCTCCATGCTTAGAAGCAAACTTTTCTTCGAAGCGCAGCTTATTGTCGATGAAATCGTTGATTGAATTTCCCAAACAAACACAAGTTGGAGTACCCAAAAATATCCTTTCGAGGATATTTCCGGATATTCGAAGTATCGGTGTCTATGTCTATGTCGATAATCTGCAAAAGGCTCATAAGCCCATATGAAGCAGATATATGATTTAACAGTAATAGAATTTGAAAAGAATATAACTTAAAACCTTAACATTTAAGAATAGTTATATTTTAGACAATATCACAGCAACTTTATTTAATATTATCTTCCATGCTTAGAAGCAAACTTTTCTTCGAAGATCAGCTTATTGACGATGTAATCTTCGGTCATCATGAATTTCCTGTCTTACGTATGTCTGAATTTCCCAAACGCAAGTTTTTCGATGGCAGCCATTTTGAGCAGTTAAGATATCACGAGGAGAATGTTGTTTCACTGCAGAAATTCATACAAGATATTCCACATTCTATATGGCGAAACAAATGTTTCAATGACACTAAAATTGTTAATTGAACGTTATAATTTATGTACTAGCATAAGTTCCAGGAATCAATATTCCGGATACTTAAAAAATTTTCTGGATACTAGGGTAGTCAACTAAGTTGGAAACTTGGAGTATCCAAAAATATCCCTTTGAGGATATTTCCGGATGTTAGAAGTATCGGTATATTTTAGGTTATTCAAGGATACCTCAAATATCCGGGATTTGCGATACGTACGGAAACTATAGGATATTACACCATTTTTCGCTGTGTAACATATTGACAAAATGCTGAAATGAGTAGAAAATATGAATCTTGTTAAGTGACTGGCCTCTATATCGTTTGACGTTTACCTAATATTTGCATTATTATCTCAAAAGATGATCCATCATCAGGTCCTACACAGGGAGATATGCCGAGTACTAAATTAGTACAAAATAAGTACTAAATTAGCACTCATGCCATGAGTACTCATGAGTGCACTTTTGCCAGAGTGCTAATTTATTACTACTTGAGTGCTATTTTAGTACTAATTTTGTGAAAAATAAGGGTTTATTTTAGTACCGTTTTAGTAACAATATTTTAAGTAATGATTTAGTGCTAATTGAGTGCTATTTTAGTACTAAAAAATTGCTCATTTAGCACTAAAATATTGTTCATTTACTAAATGATAAGCACTCAGTAGGTATCATTGTAGCTGGTATACAATTCTCATGATACCTTTAGTTTTGTTATTTAGACTTACTATACTCCCATATAAGCTTATAATTGTAACACATATAGAACTTACATACCTTGCAATTGTTGGAACTTCTCATTTGATACAACTTACACAGGGAGATATGCCGAGTACTAAATTAGTACAAAATAAGTACTAAATTAGCACTCGTGTCATGAGTACTCATGAGTGCACTTTTGCCAGAGTGCTAATTTATTACTACTTGAGTGCTATTTTAGTACTAATTTTGTGAAAAATAAGGGTTTATTTTAGTATCATTTTAGTAACAATATTTTAAGTAATGATTTAGTACTAATTGAGTGCTATTTTAGTACTAAAAAATTGCTCATTTAGCACTAAAATATTGTTCATTTACTAAATAATAAGCACTCAGTAGGTATCATTGTAGCTCAGATACAATTCACATGCTACCTTTGTTATCTAAACTTACTTACCTTTAATTTTAGTAACTTCTCATTTAATACAACTTACCTCATCTTTCACTTATTCTAAATAACAAATCAATGTATATATATATATGCACTTTTCTCAAGAATGGAACAGTATAGTGTCTGTCATTTTGTTTCCTAGCTTCAACCCATTACATGAAATAGCTACAGGGATGGGAATTTTTGGAAAAACTCCATGATATATTTATCCATGTTTTAGTTTAATTTAAATGTAATTTATTACGTATTCTATATTTTACTTCATCAATTAAAAAAAATTTATCAACATTTTAATCTTTGAGTACTATTCTATCACTCGTGAAACATGAGCAATAAATTAGTACTCATAATATGAGCGCTCATTGAGTAATGAAAAGTCAATGAAATTAGCGCTATTTTATCACTCATCATATGAGTACTCATTTAGTACTAAAACATGCAATTAATTAGTGCTCATAGTATGAGTGCTCATTGAGTAATGAAAAATCAATGAAATTAGCGCTATTTTATCACTCATCATATGAGTACTCATTTAGTACTAAAACATGCAATAAATCAGTACTCATGTCATAAGTGCTCATTTAGTACTAATATTTGCTGAAATGAGTACTCAATTAGCGCTAAAATGCCATGAGTACTATTTTAGTACTCGGCATATCTCCCTGTGTAGGACATTTGCATCCTGTGCAGTTCTGATTCCCTTGTTGTCCTGCTGGACAAACCATACTGCAGCCTAAAATTTTATTTTAATTAGACTCCAGATGAAATCTGGAGTCTATTGTTTTTGCCTGTTTTCTTATTATTTTTATTAGACTCCAGATTAGAAATCTGGAGTCTATTACTTTTGCCAGTATTCTTCTTTATTATTATTATTATTAGACTCCAGATGAAATCTGGAGTCTATTGTTTTCGTCAGTTTTCTTATTCTTATTATTCTTCTTATTATTATTATTATTCTTATTCTAACCCAGTTTTCTCAATAACCATAAGGTTTTCAGTAAAGTCAGTCATTTGGTCAATTTAGGTCCAGAATCTAGTTCCTCGGAAATTGGGTCAAATTTTTATCTAGGTCAAAGGTCAAGAACTAGGTCAAATCCAGTTCTTTGTCACTTTTTTCGATTTTCTCGGTCGTCCTTCAATATTTTCAATCCTGTTTTTTTTCATTGTGTTCCTCATAAAAAAGTAGGAAATCTAGGTTCGATTTAGTTTTTTGATATCTCAAACCGAATTCGAGATATCAGTGTCCGAAAACGAGGTCCAAAAAAAAGTTCTCCGAATCAAATGCCAAGGATATTAGTCTTATAGGAAATTTTCTCAGGATTCCGAATCTGAAAACCAAATTCGAATCAGACTTCCGGTTCGGAAGTTATGGCGTTTTGAAAGCTCAAAAATCGCTAAATTTGGTGCCCATGTTAAGTCAATGGGAAAAAAGATTTTTTTGAAGTGGAAAATACGAAATATAGACTGAGTTCAGCTAAATATAATGAAAGCTTTTAAAAGAATGGGACCTCAAAAGCCATCTAGCTTCAAAATTTGGACACCAAAATGCATAGGTCAAAATCTAGGTCAAATTCAAAGTTTTTCCTTATTTTTGCTATTCTGACACTACAGATTAATTATATTCTTCGAAATTTTGTATGCATGTAGCCAAGAGTGTGCTTATAGTGTTAACCTTTTGCCGTCAGAAAGTATTTTGACCCACTTTTGAGATATGGTGTCCGAAAAGTAGGTCAAAATAAAAAGTTCTCCAAATTTAACGTTTGAGTTATGAATTAAGAATAGAATCTTCTCAGAAATCCGAATCTGCAAACCAAATTTCAATTCGACTTCCGGCTCCGAAGTTATGGCGTGTCCAAAAAGTAGGTCAAAATAAAAATTCGCCAAATTTAACGTATAAGTTATGAATTAGGGGTAGAATTTTGTCAGGAATCCGAATCTGCAAATCAAATTTCGATCCAACTTCCGGTTCGGAAGTTATGGCGTGTCCGAAAAGTAGATCAAAATAAAAAATCTCCAAATTTAACGTATAGGTTATGAATTAGGTATAGAATTTTCTCAGGAATCCGGATCTGCAAATCAAATTTCGATCCGACTTCCGGTTCGGAAGTTATGGCATGTCAGAAAAGTAGGTCAAAATAAAAAATCTCCAAATTTAACGTATGAGTTATGAATTAGGGGTAGAATTTTGTCAGGAATCCGGAACTGCAAACCAAATTTCGATCCAACTTCCGGTTCGGAAATTATGGCGTGTCCGAAAAGTAGGTCAAAATAAAAAATCTCCAAATTTAACGTATGAGTTATGAATTGGGGGTAGAATTCGGTCAGGAATCCGGATCTGCAAACCAAATTTCGATCCAACTCCCGGTTCGGAAGTTATGGCGTGTCCGAAAAGTAGGTCAAAATAAAAAAGCTCCAAATTTAACGTATGAGTTATGAATAAGGGGTAACATTTTGTCAGGAATCCGAATCTTTCTGATGGTATCCTGATAGAAAGTCAAGAGTAGAGAAGAAAATATTGAAAAATTCATCCATCCTTCCTATCTCATCCTATCCTATCCTTCCTATCTATCCTTTCTTCATATCTTTTCCTTCCTATCCTTCCTATCCTATCCTATCCTTTCTTCCTATTCTATTCTATCCTATCCTATCCTTCTTTCTTATTCTATCCTATCGTTCTTTCCTATTCTATCCTATCCTACCTTCCTTTTTTATTTATCAATCTCTTTCTAGATGACTCAGCTTATTCTGGATGACTCGGCTTATTCTGGATGACTCGGCTAAAAAAAGTCTAGATCTGGAGTCTGAAATTGAACTTCGTTCAATTTCCAAAATCTAGTTATTTTTCTCTACACGTTTTCTCAATAACTAGAAGATATTGAGTCAAGTCCTGTATATGGTCAATTTAGGTCCAGTATCTAGTTTCTCGGAAATTGGGTCAAATTTTTATCTAGGTCAAAGGTCAAGAACTAGGTCAAATCCAGTACTTTGTCACTTTTTTCAATTTTCTCAGTCGTCCTTCAATATTTCTGATCCAGGTTTTTTTCATTGTGTTCCTCATAAAAAAGTAGGAAAGCTAGGGTCGATTTAGTTTTTTGATATCTCAAACCGATTTTGAGATATGGCGTCCAGAAAGTAGGTCAAACCAAAACGTGCTCCAAATTCAATGTATGAGTTATGAATTAGGGGTAGAATTTTGTCAGGAATCCGAATCTACAAACCAAATTTCGATCCGACTTCTGGTTCGGAAGTTATGGCGTTTTGAAAACTCAAAAATCGATAAATTTTGTGCCTATGTTAAGTCAATGGGAAAAAAGATTTTTTTGAAGTGAAAAATACGAAATATAGACTGAGTTCAGCTTAATTTAATGAAAGCCTTCAAAAGAAGGGGACCTCAAAAGCCATCTAGCTTCAGAATTTGGACACCAAAATTCCTAGGTCAAAATCTAGGTCAAATTCAAAGGTTTTCCTTATTTTTTGCGATTCTGACACTACACTTCAATAATATTCTTCGAAATTGTGTATACATGTAGCCAAGAGTGTGCTAATAGTGTTAGCCTTTTGCCGTCAGAAAGTATTTTGACCCACTTTTGAGATATGGTGTCCGAAAAGTAGGTCAAAATAAAAAGTTCTCCAAATTTAACGTATGAGTTATGAATTAGGGGTAGAATTTTGTCAGGAATCCGAATCTGCAAACCAAATTTCGATCCGATTCCCGGTTCGGAAGTTATGGCGTGTCCGAAAAGTAGGTCAAAATAAAAATTCGCCAAATTTAACGTATGAGTTATGAATTAGGGGTAGAATTTTGTCAGGAATCCGAATCTTTAAATCAAATTTAGATCCGACTTCCGGTTCGGAAGTTATGGCGTTTTGAAATTTCGGAAAATCGATCTGATGGTATCCTGATAGAAAGTCAAGAGTAGAGAAGAAAATATTGAAAAATTCATCCATCCTTCCTATCTGATCCTATCCTATCCTTCCTATCTATCCTTCCTTCGTATCCTTTCTTTCCTATCCTTCCTATCATATCCTATCATATCCTTTCTTCCTATTCTGTTCTATCCTATCCTTCTTTCTTATTCTATCCTATCGTTCCTTCCCATTCTATCCTATCCTACCTTCCAATTTTATCCATCCATCTTATTCTGGATGAGTCAGCTTATTCTGGATGACTCGGCTTATTTTAGATGACTGGGCTTAAAAAAGTCTAGATCTGGAGTCTGAAATTGAACTTCGTTCAATTTCCAAAGTCTAGTTATTCTTTTTTCTTCCTCCTAACAGATTTTCTCTCCAACTATAACATCTTACTTAATCCAACTTACATGGTTAACTAAAGACTGTATCCAGCTTTCTGGGAAATTAGGTCAAATTTTTATCTAGGTCAAAGGTCAAGAACTAGGTCAAATCTTACATTTTCAACATTCTTCATCATATCTTCGTCAATATTCTTCGTAACTCCTTCATCTTTTTTTCATCGTGTAGCTTAGAAAAAGGCGTATCAAAGATATGACATCAGAATTTTGATTACTTTTACCGATTTTGAGATATGGCGTCCAGAAAGTAGGTCAGAACAAAAAGTTCTCCAAATTCAACATGTGGGTTATGAAATAAGTGAAGAATGATCTCAGGAATCAGAATCTGCAAACCAAATTTGGATCGGACTTCCGGTTCGGAAGTTATGGCATTTTGAAAGCTCAAAAATCGCTAAGTTTGGGGCCTATGTTAAGTCAATGGGAAAAAAGACTTTTTCGAAGTGTAAAATACAAGATATAGACTGAATACAGCTTAACATAATGAATGCTTATAAAAGAAGGGGACCTCAAAAGCTACATAGCTTCAAAATTTGGACACCAAAATGCCTAGGTCAAAATCTAGGTCAAATTCATTTTTTTTTCCTTTTTTTACGATTCTGACACTACACTTTAATAATTTACTTCAAAATTTTGTATACAGGTAGCAAATAGTGTGCTAATAGTGTTAGCCTTTTGCCGTCAGAAAGTATTTTGACCCACTTTTGAGATATGGTGTCCGAAAAGTAGGTCAAAATATAAAGTTCTCCAAATTTAACATATGAGCTATGAATTAAGGGTAGAATTTTCCCAGGAATATGAGTCTGCAAACCAAATTTCAATCCGACTTTCGGTTCGGAAGTAATGGCGTTTTGAAAGCTCAAAAATCGCTCAATTTGGTGCCCCATGTTATGTCAATGAGAAAAAGATTTTTTTGAAGTGTAAAATACCAGATATAAACTGAGTACAGCTTAACAATCTGAAAGCCTATAAAAGAAGGGGACCTCAAAGGCTATCTAGCTTTAAAATTTGGACGCCAAACGCAAAATGCCTAGGTCAAAATCTAGTTCAAATTCATAGTTTTTCCTTATTTTTGCGATTCTGACATTACACTTTCATAATTTGCTTCGAAATTTTGTATACAGGTAGCAAAGAAAGTGCTTATAGTGTTAGCCTTCTGCCGTCATAAAGTATTTTGACCCACTTTTAAGATATGGTGTCTGAAAAGTAGGTCAAAATAAAAAGTTCTCCAAATTTAACGTATGAGTTATGAATTAAGAGTAGAATTTTCTCAGGAATCAGAATCTTTAAACCAAATTTCGATCCAACTTCTGATTAGATAGTTATAGCGGTTTGAAGTCTCGAAAAGTCGATATGATGATATCCCCATGTTAAGCCAATGGAGTCGAAGATAACATTCTTAAGAGTTGTCTAAATGTCTATATTCTAGCTGACTCAGCTTATTCTGAATGACTCAGCTTACAAGTATTTGGATGACTCAGCTTAAAAAAAGTCTGAAATCTGGAGTCTCAAATTGAACTTGTTCAATTTACATGTCTAGTTATTTATCTGAAAGCGAATTTTATATAAAATGCCCATTCTAACCTACCTAACTGGTGTTATCATATGAATTTAATGAAGTAAATGAAACAGATTATTGTGAATAATAATCTGAACATCCGCCATTGTTGCATGCTCTAGTGACCTCCTCTGGACCATCACAGTCAACATCAGTTGGGGAAGATTTCTGGCAAACACGTGTTCTTCTCTGTACCCCCTCTCCACAAGTCACGCTGCATTGTCCCCATGCAGACCAACTGCTCCAGAGGCCATACACAACTAGAAATATTTATGTCAACATATCATATGATACTTTTATTTTGTTTATATTTATTTGCAGATTTATGGAATATTAATCATATAGTAGTTCACATTCTTTGTTATCCCATCGAACGAAGTTCGGAGGGATATAGGGAACGCCTCCGTCCGTCCTTACGTATGTCCGTACGTCCGGGCAATAACTCAAATACCGTTGGCCTGATTTTGTTCATATTTTGAACACATATACCCTATGGGGATAGAAGTTCTGCTTGAAAGCCGATTTTCAAAATGGCCGCTCATTTAAAAATGGCGGCCATTTTAGTGCTGATTTTACAGTAATTTAGTTGCAATATGTAAAACTGTATAGCAATATTTTTTAAATGTAAAAAAATTATATAGGACATTGATAAAGCTAAAAATGTAGATATTAAAGAAACACATGGCAGCCATCTTGAAAAATGTCAGCCTTACTCGTTATTTTACGATTTTTGCTGTAACTCAAGAAGTAGTGGAGCGATTTTGTTCATATTTGGTATGTGAAAACTATAAGCATGGCACACTGTCTAATGACACTTTTTGTGTCTAATGGTGGCCATTTTGAAAAATGGTCGCCATTTTAACGTATTTTGCTGTAACTTGAAAAGTAGTGGAGCGATTTTGTTCATATTTGGTATGTGAATAATATAAGCATGGCACACTGTCTAATGACACTTTTGGTAGAAGGTGGCCATTTTAAAGTATTTTACTCGAAAAGAAATGAAGCAATTTTGTTCATATTTAGTATGTGAATACTAAAAAAAGCATATTACTTCTTCTGATGACAACTTGGCTAGTGAGCAACCATTTTGAAAATGGTGGCCTTTCTTATGTGTGTTATTTTATGATATTTGCTATATATTTCGTTTTTAAAACTGCCAGCCATTTCTGTTCGATGGGATTCGCTACGCTTTGGCGTTGCCATTGTTCTGGTTTACCTATTCTTGCTTCTAGTCCACCAGTTAAAACTGTTTGCATTGTTGTTGTCATAGGAGTTGTGATTGTTACAGAGGCTGATGTGATTGTTACAGAGGCTGATGTGATTGTTACAGAGGCTGATGTGGTTGTTGCAGGGGTTGTTGTATTGTTTAAAATAGTCGTTGTATTTGTAGAGGTTGTGGTTGTTAAACAAGTTGAATGGGCGCTCATCCCTGAAAGCGTTGAACCCAAATCTTTACAATTCAGAATATAAGAGGAACAATTATAAACCCAAAAAATTAAATGGATATTCCCAGCAAGCCTATTTCTCTCTTGATTATGATAGCTATCCATGCATTTCATATCCATATTTAGCAAAAATGAAAAATATGTTTTAATTTAGTCAATTTTGATCATTTAAAAAGACTGTCATCTATCTAGATTATAAAAGTTTGCACTTGATTACGTCACCTCTTTTCTGAAAACGTACTTTAAATGGGGACTGCATTTTTAAATAATTATATTGATTATATCAAAACTTTTCCCATGTTTTACTAAATATGAAAAGAATGATTATGATCAATAATATTGTTTACCTATAACATATCCTCCTAAAAATCCTCCCCCAAATGTAAGAATGACCCCTACTATGCCTCGTATAGCCAGAGCACAGCTTGAAACCCTTCGTTCAGGTTCTCTGGTTTTCTCAGAATAGTCATTGTCAATGTACCTCTCATGTCTGGGAGTAGAGGGTAGAGGCCTAGTATAAAGGCCTAGTTTAAATACTTTTGCAATTTTTTCCTTCATTTGTCAATTTTTGCCACGGTTTTACTGGACTATAGAGGTTGAGGAATTCTCAGGGCTGAAACATAGAATATAATGATTTGGACTCATTTTGTATTGTTGAGTGGTTATCCAACTGATCAAACATGCGGGGTTAGAGAGAAGTCATCCATATGTTTGTTTGTCTCATTGACTGATGGTTGAATTTGGTTTAAATCTTTTGTTTCAAAGTTTTATTAATTTCTGGCTATATTGCATTTTACTATAACTTAAATATTGCTTAATTTTATAATTCATTGTTTTGGTCAGATCTTAAACCTTAAGCTTTGGACGATGTTATGCCTTATTATGTTTGATGGTTTTTACCATATCATTTAGATCTTATGTTTTGAAGAATCTTATACCTTGAGTTTTGGATGATCTTATACTTTATGTTTTTGATGATCTTATACCTTATATTATTAATGATATTATACCTTATGCTTTGACTAATCCTACACCTCATACTTTGGAAGATCTCATTCTTTATGCTTTAGATGATCTTATACCTTTTTGGAGGCTTGTATACCTTTTGTTTTGGAGGATCTGATAACTTTTATTTTGGATAATTTGATACCTTCTTTTCGTAGGATTTTATACCTTATATTTTTGATGATCTTATACCTTATGTTTTGGATGATCTTATACCTTTTTAGTCTCATATACCTTTTGCTATGAAGGATCTGATACCTTGTGTTGTGGATAATCTAATACCTTCTTTTTGAGGATTTATACCTTATGTTTTGGAGTATGTGATACCTTCTGTTTTGGATAATTTAATAGGCTCTTTTTGAAGGATTTATACCTCATGTTTTGGTTGGTCTTACCTTATGATTTGAATGATCCTATACCTCTTTTGAGGCTTTTATACCTTATGTTTTGGAGGATTGATACTTTCTGTTTTGGATAATTTAATAGGCTCTTTTTGAAGGATTTATACCTCATGTTTTGGTTGGTCTTACCTTATGATTTGAATGATCCTATACCTCTTTTGAGGCTTTTATACCTTATGTTTTGGAGGATTGATACTTTCTGTTTTGGATAATTTAATAGGCTCTTTTTGAAGGATTTATACCTCATGTTTTGGTTGGTCTTACCTTATGATTTGAATGATCCTATACCTCTTTTGAGGCTTTTATACCTTATGTTTTGGAGGATTGATACTTTCTGTTTTGGATAATTTAATAGGCTCTTTTTGAAGGATTTATACCTCATGTTTTGGTTGGTCTTACCTTATGATTTGAATGATCCTATACCTCTTTTGAGGCTTTTATACCTTATGTTTTGGAGGATTGATACTTTCTGTTTTGGATAATTTAATAGGCTCTTTTTGAAGGATTTATACCTCATGTTTTGGTTGGTCTTACCTTATGATTTGAATGATCCTATACCTCTTTTGAGGCTTTTATACCTTATGTTTTGGAGGATCTGATACTTTCTGTTTTGGATAATTTAATTCCTGTTTTTGGATGATTTTATACCTTATGTTTTGGATGATATGATGCCTAGTGTTTTGGAGGATTTTATACCTTATATTTAATCTTATGTTTAGAAAAATAGAATACTTTGTTAGGAATGATATAAGTAAAAAGCTCATGTTGGTCTTTTCTTACTTTTATCAATGACAACATTGTGTTTACATTTCAACTACCTCATTTATTTGAAATAAAGATTTCTTTTGTGTGGATGGTTAACTGACATATTTCATTGTCAGGTTTGCTATTCAGAAAGTCTACATTGAATTTGGTGATTCATATAGAACAATTTATCTTTAAAAACCTTTTAATATCATCTTCAAAGACCATCTTGGTCTACTGCTATGTCATTTTAGTACCCTGTAAGAGAAGATACCAAACGTCAAGATAACATTTAATCTAAGTATTGTTTTCAAAAGAATTTACAGGTAGCTTGGTTTATAGATCAACAAATAAATATCATAAAGTTAAGTTGAACTCTTTTTAGTATCTAGTTTGAAAATGGCTCGCTTTTAGTACCATGTCCATATTCCAAGATAATAGTTTACCTTATTGCTTTAAAGTCTGTGTAGATGTCACTTGAGTCAGGATTGTATTCTGTTTTGTAATTGCTCCATCTATTATCAGAAGTCATTCTGCAAGTGGAATTGTGAGAAATATACATGCAATCATAAGTTTTCTCTTGAAAGCCCATGCTCTAATCAAACATAAACAAATATATTTGTCCCTGTGCACTTTTTTGTCATCTTAATTCTTTCATTATTTGGACACAACACCTTTTTAATCACACTTTTTCAAAGTGCTACATTGTCATCGTTTTGTTCTGAAAGCCGTCCTAAAATCTTCACTTTCAAGACTTGTCTACAGGTTTCCAGCCAAACCATTTGAGGGATTCATCTGAAATTTTCAGGGATGTTTCTACATATCAACGTCAAGAACTGATTAGTTTTTGGGCATTCTGGGTAAATTTTAAGGTGGCCATTTTGGATTTTCCGTCCTAAAATCTTTACTTTCAAGACTTGTCTACAGGTTTCCAGCAAAACCTTTTGAGGGATTCATCTGAAATTTTCAGGGATGTTTCTACATATTTACGTCAAGAACTGATTAGTTTTTTTGGGCATTCTGGTTAAATTTTAAGGTGGCCATTTTGGATTTTCTGTCCTAAAATCTTCACTTTCAAGACTTGTCTACAGATTTTCAGCCAAACCATTTGAGGGATTCATCTGAAATTTTCAGGGATGTTTCTACATATCAACGTCAAGAACTGATTGGTTTTTGGACATTCTGGGTAAATTTTAAGGTGGCCATTTTGGATTTTCCGTCCTAAAATCTTCACTTTCAAGACTTGTCTACAGGTTTCCAGCCAAACCATATGTTACACAGTGATAAGTTCTAGAGCTGATTAACTTTTCTGCGGCCATCTTGCTTTCTTGGTCAACAAGACCACAATGCTGTGTTTTAGGTACGATATTGTTCACGTCTGTGCCTTGTTATTTAAAAATGTGGTTTTTGAATGATCTTTTGCTTAAAACATTTTGAATTTGATGCATTTCTTAAAATCTCAAGCATTAGATAAACAATAATAAGAAGAACTCTTATGAATTTACAAGAAATTGAGTGAGAAGCATTAAAGACTTTCCCTTTCACTTATTTCTTTGGTCACTTGATACAAATAGACCAATTTCAATATTATGCTAAAAACTAATAACAATTTATTTCCACAAATGATCAAATGATCTCTGTTGAGCCTTTTAAAAGTTTTATATGAAAATGTGTTAAAGAAAGTTTAAAAAACCTTCCAACAAGGAAGTTCACAGTACAGTGTATATGTAATGATGAATTTTTTTTTTATTCTTTAAGTGCATAAACAGTGCATATACAATTATTTTATACTTTAATTTCTAATTTGATGCTTTTTATAAATAAAGATGTAATTTTAATAAAACAAAACTAAACGATTGTGTAATATTTTTGTTGGTTCATATTATAAAACTATCTATAAGCTTAGGTGTGTCATTATTATCCCACCGAAAGATGTTCCTACTCATAGGGTAGGGATATAGAGAAACCGTCCATCCATCAGTGCGTGCATTCGTCCATCCGTCCATTCATTTAATAACACAAATATCGGTTGACGGATTTGATTCAAATATAGGATTATGCCTATAAGTATAACACCTCTGCTTGAGAAGGAATTTTCAATATGGCTTCTCAGTTCAAAATGATCACCTTTTTTGTGAAAAATGTACTCTGCTTAAATACTAGTGGATGGATTTGGTTCAAATTCTATATCCTGATGCCTAGGGACAAAGGAGCTCTGGGCGAGAAGAAATTTTCAAGATGGCGGTTGATTTTTCAAAATGGTACCTTACATGCTACCTTTTACCTACAAATCTACAAAATTACCCATTTTGTTGTTGTATTTGTATGATGTAAAGGCTGCATATGTACCAGTATATAATGTTTCTGGTAAACATTTTTCATTTATATTTTTTATACCATTCTTATTTTTTTTTATTTAGTTCTGTTGAAAGAGAAAGAGAAAATAAGAAAAGCAAATCTCCTTTTATTGCAAGAATAGAAAAAGAAAGTTTTTCTCTCCTCATCAGACAAATGTATTTATTATTTATTCTCTAATTATTTAAACTTTAATATAAAGTAGAAATATGTATGCGAACAGCCAAACACCTCTCAAAGTGAACACTCTAAGGTTTATTTTTTATTTTCCCATTAAATCCTCTTGGGAGAACTTCCAGAACTTCCGTACATATGAACACAAGCTAATCCCAGGTCTTAACCAATCACATTGGATACATGGCCTTATTAGATATCAGATAATTTCTTATCCTTAAGCTGTGTAGTTCAACACTTTTGTAGAGAACTGGAGAAGATGGGGAGCAGTATTCAGGGTGGATCTCAACTGGTTATTGGCAATACATCGTATCTTAGTCTAGACCCTGTGGTAGATAAAACTCCAGCATATACGCAACTTTTACAGTCTTATAAATGGTCAAATAAGGTAAGGCTACACATGGTTCATAATTCGTAAAGTTTGTCATCATAAGATTAGCCTTTCCAAGAGATTTGAATCTCTTAAATTAACACTGCATTTTGATTGCTACAAAAAAGCTGAATGACCTAATTTAGTAAATCATGAAAGATAACATTTCTATCAGATATATATTATTTCCAAGACATAGATAGTCAGAGTATCATAATTAACTACATGTTTCTGAGTATCATAATTAACTACATGTTTCTGAGTATCATAATTAACTACATGTTTCTGAGTATCATAATTAACTACCTGTTTCTGAGTATCATAATTAACTACATGTTTCTGAGTATCATAATTAACTACATGTTTCTGAGTATCATAATTAACTACATGTTTCTGAGTATCATAATTAACTACATGTTTCTGAGTATCATAATTAACTACATGTTTCTGAGTATCATAATTAACTACATGTTTCTGAGTATCATAATTAACTACATGTTTCTGAGTATCATAATTAACTACATGTTTCTGAGTATCATAATTAACTACATGTTTCTGAGTATCATAATTAACTACATGTTTCTGAGTATCATAATTAACTACATGTTTCTGAGTATCATAATTAACTACATGTTTCTGAGTATCATAATTAACTACATGTTTCTGAGTATCATAATTAACTACATGTTTCTGAGTATCATAATTAACTACATGTTTCTGAGTATCATAATTAACTACATGTTTCTGAGTATCAAAATTAACTACATGTTTCTGAGTATCATAATTAACTACATGTTTCTGAGTATCATAATTAACTACATGTTTCTGAGTATCATAATTAACTACATGTTTCTGAGTATCATAATTAACTACTTTTGTAACATGTATTCTCGTATATAATCAACAAGTTTATTGCATTAATTTGAGCCATCCTGAAATCATTCTCAAAAGATATTTGGTAATTACTTAGTACATAACGAAAATGTTCTCATTAACCCTTCCCAAAAGCCATCTTCAGAAAATTTGCTCAAGGGTAAGAGAGAACATTTTCCTTATTTTCCTCATGCACTGTCCCTCAATCTTAATTTTTGAACTTTAATGTTTCTATATTTATTATTTTAGGTATCAGAACATGCTGGCTTTGCTCATGCACTATTGCACCAGAATTCATTAAAAAGGTCTCATCTGCCATCATCGGGCCAAGCAAAGAGGCTACGTAAACATCCACCAACAATTCATACTGTACCAGAAAAGTGAGTACAGTAAAACTTGTGTTTACAAGTCACACCGTTGGGAACACAATTAGTGCCTCACGTAAAAGATGTTCCACTTACAGAGGTTCATTAACATGAAGTCATTGAGTCACAGTGAATAACTGTACCCCATTATAGTAAAATATGACAGTGGTTTGTGGATTTATTTAATCATCGGCCCTCTATTTATAAAAGGGGAAATGAACCACATTGTAATATGAGTCCAGGCGTAACTTAATCTTTTATCAGACATCGAACCATTGTATCTTTCATCTGATGGCTTCAGGTGTTTTTCATGATCTCATACATTGTATAATATTCTACTTTCAGAGTTGTGGATACCTTAGTTGCTAATTTGGACCAAATGTTTCCGGACATGTCCTTGACCCTGAGTAGACCTCTGGGGGCTAGTGGTATTATACAGGTGAGTGTTTGAGGGGGATATAGAGAAGCCGTCCATCCGGGCGATAACTCCAATACCGGTTGACAGATTTGGTTCAAATTTTATAGGCTTATGCCTTATGAGTGTAGGACCTCTGCTCGAGAAGGAATTTTCAATATGGCTGCTCAATTCAAAATGGCCGCCATTTTTCGTAAAAAATGTAATCGTTTATAAGTCAAATACAAGTTGACGGATTTGGTTCAAATTTTATATCCTGATGCCTAGGGACAAAGGAGTTTCGCACAAAAATAGATTTTCAAGATGGCTGCTTAATTTCAAAATGGCGGCCATTTTTCGTAAAAATATGTAATCTTTGATTACTCAAATACCAGTGAACGGATTTGGTTCAAATTTTATAGGGTTATGCCTTATGAGTGTTGACGGATTTGGTTCAAATTTTATATGCTGATGCCTAGGGACAAAGGAGTTTGGCACAAAAAGAGATTTTCAAGATGGCCGCTTAGTTTCAATATGGCGGCCATTTTTCATAAAAATATGTAATCTTTGATTACTCAAATATCAGTGAACGAATTTGGTTCAAATTTTATATGATGATGCTTAGGGACACAGTAGCTATGTTCGACAAAAATTTTTCAAGATGGCCGCTTAATTTCAAGATGGCGGCCAATTTTCGTAAAAAATGTAATCTTTGATAACTCATTTACCAGTGAACGGATTTGGTTCAAATTTTATATGATGATGCCTAGTTCACAATGGTATAAACTAACTTTGTGCCAAATTTCATGCTTCTATCACAAAGTGCACAAACATTTCAACATTTACACTAGCTATAATAAGCATAATATGTTTTGTTCGGTGAGATTTGCTACTCCGTGGAGTTGCTGTTTTTCTAGTTTAAATTTATGTTTATGTATAGGTCACACTAAGTAGGACGTTAAAGGCAGTGGTGGTACTAAGGGGTCTACTTATAGAGTCTGTGATTGTCAGGGGCTATGGGGAGGAAATGTACAAGGAAAATGGAAAGGTAAGTGTATGTACACTTGAGAATGTGGCTTCCTCTCCAATACAATTCAAAGGATGATTTTGGACCATAAATTCATTTATAATAATAGGATTTTATTAGTACTGATGCCCTTTTAGGTAAATATAGCAATAAAGTAAAAAAATAGGATTACATTCTTCAAATGACATATAAAATGTTACTTTGATATAAGAATCCTGTCTCTACCAATCATTAGACATGTTAGATACTTTATCATGTCAGCAGATTTTTTAAATATGATCCCCTCACTCGTCAATAGAAAAATTGTCTTTTGGTGGTCATTCATGTTTTTAAAATTACTACACAGGTTTTCAAGTTTTTCAATATGGGATTTTCTGATAAACTCCAATTTTTTACATTTGAATAAAAAGTGTGTTTTTATTTTATAGCTTATTGGGCCTAAAAATGGGCCTTGTCACAAACTTAAATGACAGAGACAACCTGGCTCTATAATCTCTAAAACATTAAATGCATTGATTAAACTGTTGACAATTTAGTCTTTGACAATGAATCAATCAATTAATATACAGGGAGTCCTCAAAGTCTCTTTATAATTGCAATTCAGTCTGTGTAGAGTGTAAAGAAACTTCATGGACACCCTGTGTGTCCATGAAACCAGATTATATGTTTGAACAAATTAAGTGAAAGAATAAAATTGTTTTTATCTTTATATGATTTTAGTTGGACATTTGGAGAAAATCTAAACATGCAGTTTTTAACAAGGTAAGTCTGTTGTTTCTTGACAACTTGGAGTTTTCTCAAGACTTTTAGCCTGACAAGCAGACATTTTTTGTTATTTGATTTTCTGCTTTAAAGCCTCAAAAATACCTTTGCATTTTACTTTCTTGATTTTAACAAGATCATTCTATGATTGATTTGGTTTTGGTCTTGGTTACCTCGTTAAAAATATTACATTCCTATTTCAGATCACGGAGAATGCCAGTGCTGCCATGCTGCACTTCTATGCCCCTCTAATGGCTGATATCGCAGTAAAATCATTCCTTGTAAGTAATTGCAGCTAGTTAACAAGATCATTTTTATGTCACCACCAAGAAGTCTGTTTTTTGTGGCGCCGGTTGGTGATTGGCGATCAGCGGGTGGCGGTTGGTGTCTGTAACAAATTCTTAAAACTTCCAATAACTTAACAAATACTGTTTAGACTGACTTCAGTTTTTTTCCAAATCATCTACAAGTTTTCAAAACCTCAAATCTGACTTTTCATTTAAGATTTGATCTTCAATGACATATTCAAGGTCAAAAAAGTTAAAAAAAAGGTCAAAAAGGTCTTTTTTCAACTTGCTTCAAATTGACCAAATATTTTTTCTCAAAAGTTCAAATCTGACGATTGATTTTACCTTCAACGACCTCAAGGTCATGAAGGTCTTTTTTCAACTTGCTTCAAATTGACTAATTATTTATCTACAAGTTCTCAGAAGTTCAAATCTGTCTTTAGATTTGAGATTTCACCTTCAATGACATTCTCAGGGTAAAAAATCTTACTTCAAATTAATGAATTTTTTTTCAAAATCATCTACAGAGTTTCAGAAGTTCAAATCAGACTTAAGATTGAACTAATAATATTGTGAGCAACTAGGTGGTGACATTTTGTCATGTTAATGCCTTGTTATTCTTATACAGTTTCCCCTTATGAGTTGTTATATTGTTATAATTGTAAAGTAATGAATGGTAATACTGGACTTTGATGTAAGTGTATGCATTTCTATGAAAAAATATCCCTTTTTACCTCTTACATAATTGATTATCCCTAAAACATCATGCTGGCTATTTCAAAGCCTTGGCTAGGTCAAAATAGCCATATTGCAATAATGTTACATTATAGGCCTTTTAGAGTAAAAAATAAAAGAACTAATTTTATGATTTCTATCCATTTTCAGACATGGCTTCATAGCTACAAGAAGTTATTCTCAACACTATGTGTAAAATGTAACAAATATTTAGTAGACAATCTACCTCCAACTTGGAGAGATTTGCGGAATTTAGATCCTTATCATGAGAGTTGCAGACCTTGAAACTGTATACATAACAGTAATAATTGACCAGTATGTACTGGAAAATACCATGGCTGGTGTGGTGACTGGTGAGAGACATTTGCAAGATTTGATACAAAGGGATAGTCAAATTAGGTTTACTTCATATTTGTTGCGGTTTGATAACAAGTAACCGTTGGACCGCAATGACAGCATGAAAGACTGCATTAAGTGTATTAATAAAAGATGAACTCAAAAGGTGGCTTTTTGTTGCCAATGTGAGGTTTGTTGTATGGGACGAGATTCTACCCTGAATTCTACCTTAGATTCTACCCGCTTTACCCACTGACCATGACAAATGATTTACCAGTAAAGGTTTTACTGTTCATAAGAGGATCTCAAATTAAATGTAAATTCCAATGTTAATAACTGGCAGCTACAAAATCAAAACTGAATTTGGATTCTCAATAAATAAATGTGGTTCTGTGCAATTATATGGTTGCCATCTTTATAATGAATGGAAGTCATTAACAGAGCGAGAAAGCATCATACTAATTCTCTACTATGTGATCATATGAACAACATGAATCTGCAATTGTGCTGTATGGCATAATCTGTATACTTTAATAAGAAAAATACAAAAACAAAGAATTAAAATATTATATTTTTGTTCCATTTATTGTAAACTATGTGTGTATAAATATAAATGTATAGTAGGTTATAGGAACATCAACAAAAACTAATCTAAAAACTAAAAAATAATCCCATACCACTGAATTAAAACACTACAAATCTTTCCCACATACCTACATCTTGCTCATGTGACTTGAATGTTAATTTCAATTAAATTTTAATTTCAAGAAAACACCTTGAAGGAAATTGTACATATCCAGAGACATATCTGGTGTAGTTGAGCAGATGTTAAAGTAAACCAAACAAAGGCACAAAACTATTCACCATCCTTAAGGTGGTCTACTGTCCTGGCATGTCTAGATGAAATACCGGTAACAAGGTGTGTTATGAATTATGGCCAGGTATAGGAATTTTATATTTTCAATAAACAATCCAAGACAATAAATACTTATTTCTTTGGTAAAATGGAAAGATGCAATTTTCTAAACCAGATAATAAACAGAGTGACAGTCCGACAGACCTATTCATTAAACTATATATACTAGTTTACCTTGGTTTCAATTTGTCTTTACCCAACTTTACTACCCATTGAAATTTATTTGGAAAAATATTAATTTCCTGTTTGTAAATTCTATTGTTTTCAACAGTTGAAGAAACAAAATCAGCCTACCCCTTCCTGACACATTTTCCACATGTGTACACTGCCTCAAAATAACAATGAGACACTAATCTCACCACCATCACACATCAAATACATGATTAAAAATCTATCTTAATCTTAATATCTAAAACATCAATTCTACTAGGCCTGTAGACCTATGCCTAGAATTATTCCATGATGTATTTTAAGTTATCCTTACATTATTTGGTCCAAGCTATTTAAAATAAAGAGAATTCTTAAAGTACATTTATGATGCATTCACTGACAATATTTAAAGAAATGATTCCAACACACCACTGGCACATTTTACAATGTATTTGGCCTCACTTTCTAATATGTGAGCCTTTCACTCAGGCTTTAATGTGGTAAGGTCATTGCATGATGGGGTTTGGATGGCACATCTCAATGGCCAACTTTTTCTGAGAATAATTCAGATAGGTAAGATGTTCTACATAGCAGTTTCTAACACCAACTATTATTTTCCCCTTGATTGTAGAACCTTTGGTGTTTAACATTTTGTAAAAATAGCATTCAATTAATGAGTACACATATGGTATACATAGATTCTACATATTAGTACTAATTCATCTAAGTCACATAGGCCAATCCTCCTATAGAGGTCAAGCCTAATAAATCAAGAAGCCTGCTTGGCCTGGCAAGCACCATTCTCCAACTGCAGGGCTGCAAGATCCAGATTATCTTCTTTATCATTCCCTATAAAGAAGGAGGAATGAGTTCTGCAGCCCTGGATTTGGAGAATGGGCCAGCACCTACCTATAAAATCACTATATCTGTAGTTTCTCTGCATTTACTATCTTAGCAATTAATTGTGTGATTGTGTGTGAAAGACCATCCTATATGGTGAAGTTCCTACATAACACCATTTATTTTACTTCCGAATCATATTCAATTTTGCATATAATTAGCAGCATATCCTTATTTTGGTAATCATCCTGTCTGCATTGTTGTCCATTTCTCATCTTTGAATGCAGTCACTTCTACTTGATGAGCAAGGACTCCATTAGCAAAGATGGTAATTAATACGACATTGCGTATCGTAATTTTGATCTTCAATTTTGTGCCACTACATCCACTCACACTGTGTTATTGAAGTCATCTGCTAACATATTCCATGTGATTTTGACCATATTATGATTCCTAGAAGAGCAATACCAACTTTTAGATGAACAATGATTTTATACCAAATCAATTACAACATACAAAAATGGAACCCTGATAAGCATGATGCCTCCTCCCATTCTACTTGATGCCCCCCCCCCCCCCCTAATGCTGTCAAGGCTCACTGGGCCTACACGGTCTCCCTGCCCTTTGTTTAATGAAGTCTGGTTGGTTTTTTGAATTGATCCCGTGAGTCTCCATCCAATATTTTATGTTAATGTTGTTTTTGAAGTCTCGTTGCAACAGCTGCTACAAATCCTGCACCTCGACCACTCCCATCTTCTGCTAATATTAGCTTGCACTGAAATATATCAAATTACACTGAAATATATCAATTTACACTGAAACATATGAACTTACAATGAACCATTAATGAATTCATTATTTTCAATGTAGACAATTAGCTTTCTTATTAGAGCAAACAATAATGAATGGAATCGATAAATATTTACATGAATAACAGGGGCGGATCTGGAAACCAACAAGGGTGGGGCCCAAATTTCAGGTTAGAGGAAAAAACTTCCCCGCTTGCGCGGAAAAAAGATTTCGGGCCCCTAAAACCCAAAAGTGGGCCCAAATTTTGAGGCCCATTTTCTTCAAAATTTGGCATGAAATTAGAAAATAAGGCCCAGTAATGACCAAAAAGTCCCACTTTTTGGAGCCTGAAGGCCTTTTTTGGCTCAAAAATTTTTTTGGGCCCCCAGCCCCCCCCTAATCCGCCAGTGAATAAAGTATAGTTGCTTAAATGCTATTTGAATTTTTAATGGTGTAAGTAGAATTTCTATTATTTACACTTACTTTTGTGGAGGGTGATAGTTTGGAAATGACCCCCATGAGGAGGTCATGTAGCTTAGGGTGGTATTTGTAGAGAGAGCCATCTATAGCAACTGTAACCTCTGGTTTAGAGATGTGGTTTAACAGAACTGCAGTAGCTACAATAAGAGATACACAAAAATTCACTAAATACTGAAATTGATTTTATTTAGGGGAAAACCTGAAAACACTCGCGCCCGCAATACCTGTGGCATTCTTAGTGATTTTTGCATGAACGTATTGTTTTCACTCTGTAGGTTGCAGGCAATAGACTCTTCACAGAGTATATTGCCCTTCATTGAATTGAGAAACATGTTGCCCTTCATTGAATAAAAAAACAGGCATGCCCTTCATTGAAAAGAGAAATATATATTGACCTTCATTGAATAGAGAAATGGGTATTGCCCTTCACTGAATAAAGAAACAGATGTTGTCATTCATTGGATGAAATGTGTGCTTAGTATGAAAATACAATCACAAGTGGCTAATACAATGCTATAGGCAAAGCCGCTACAAGTGTTCATGTTTTAGTCATGACGAAAAAGATTCCAAGGATAAAAATAAACAAATAATACATTAACATACCTGCACCAATTATCTGAGCTGCCCTGAGAGATACAACTGCACAGGTGTATTTTATTACATCTTTGTCACTCTCACTGACCATATTCTGCATGTCAAGCTCTTTCAGCACCCCATCAAGCTTTTCTGAGGTGCCCTTGAGATTGTCTCTGATAAACAGGTGAAAAAAACAAAGATTCATTGCTGTTTTAAATTATTTTATGATATGGGGCTGTGTAAGGAGGGATGGAGAGGGTGCTCAAATTTTTCACAATGAACCTTTGTCAGTGAGTTGGATGATTTTATCAAAATGCACCAGAAAAGGTTCACTTTCTTAAAAGTTTCAGCTCCCAAGACAACAAGAAACTTTAACATGTGTCTGAATAAACCTTTGATGTAGTCAAGGAATCAAAATTGTCAATAAAACAATTCTGCACTAGTCCCACCATTTTCTTAATTAGACCATGGGCTTTCTAGATTAAAAAGCTCAATCTCAATATGAGATTCGAATTATTTTTAACTAAAACTAAAACAAAATGACTTACTCTTCTATCACAGAAACGTGAGATGCTGTGAATATCCAACGATTGCTGAATTTATCAGACACACCCCCTTTAAATATCAAGCCATCTTTTTGTAAGTGCAACAAACAGAGTCGCACTATTTCACCGATATACATTCCTGAGAACAGCTTTTCAAATCTGAAATGAAAGAATCCTACGAATGTATGACAAAAACTAATAGAAACCATACAAATGATGAACAAGGTATTAACATAACAAAAGGTCACCACTTGGTAAATAATAGAAAGTTGTAAGAAATTGTTACAGACGCTGAATGCCGACCACCAAACACTGTCCACAAAAAAGTTGGAGACATTAACATTATGTCGCTACTTCTGGTGGTGACATAAAAAATGATAATAATTGATGTAAATGATCCCAATTATGTTTCTTCTTCAGTCAAGCTTCTATTAATCAGTGCCCTCGATCTGTTAATTTTGAGGAACTATTAAATTATCTCCCCGTTGTTGGTGTTTGTTGGTGTTGGCATGGCAAGGAATTTTGTGAGAGAAAAACACTGAAAAATTTTACTCTCAACACATCTCTAGTTTTTGTGGCTCCTTTGATCTGTAAGTAAATAAACTGAAAATAAGTGCACCAAGTTATGTGGATAAATACTCTCAATTGACCAAACACCCTACAGAGCACATGAACATATACTTACGTAAATGAATGTACATGGTTGGAATGTAGGTCAACCTCAATGTCATAGTCTGTTTTCAACCAATCAAGGCTACCATTGTCACCAAATGCTCCCCATTCTATATCTATGGCAACCTGCTGTTTGGGAGAATCTATTGGACCTTCCCATTTCTCCATGTGAGTTAAATATTCCATATAGGCAGCATTTGAACCAGTACCTATGGGTAAAAATAAACTTAAAAACCAATCAAGGCTGCCATTGTACCAGATGTCTACCATTCTATGGACATCTACATCAACAACCTGTCCAGTGTCCACATGAGTTCAAGGTTTGTCACCTAATGACCCCCCCCCTCACATTGCTACCCTATCTTACTACAACTACAACAGACAGGTCCAATAAGGACACATTTTTGAAAATCTGGATCATATTTTTCTTAGAAATATTGCCTTTAAATTATAACTTCTAAAAATTTTGCCTGTTATTTTCATGTTTTGCGTATGAAACCCCCGAGACATGACAATGATAACCTTATGTATTTAAATACCCACCTAATATCATTCCTATTTCACACTGGTGGTCGAGGTATGAACCAGCAGCTAAGGTTCCAGTAGTGTCATTCAACACAGCCACAATATCAACATTAATACCCTACAATAGTAGCACAAGTTGTACTTGTTCATGATCAACATTAATACCCTACAATAGTAGCACAAGTTGTACTTCTTTATGATCAACATTAATACCCTACAATAGTAGCACAAGTTGTACTTGTTTATGATCAACATTAATACCCTACAATAGTAGCACAAGTTGTACTTGTTCATGATCAACATTAATACCCTACAATAGTAGCACAAGTTGGACTTGTTTATGATCAACATTAATACCCTACAATAGTAGCACAAGTTGTACTTGTTTATGATCAACATTAATACCCTACAATAGTAGCACAAGTTGTACTTGTTCATGATCAACATTAATACCCTACAATAGTAGCACAAGTTGTACTTGTTCATGATCAACATTAATACCCTACAATAGTAGCACAAGTTGGACTTGTTTATGATCAACATTAATACCCTACAATAGTAGCACAAGTTGTACTTGTTTATGATCAAGGTAACATTTTCAGAAATTTCATAACCAGGCAAAGACGTCATAGACAAGTATTTGTGTTATGTTATGACATTTGGACCCCATCATAGTGTGATAGCTTTCTTCCAGGGTCATGGCTAATGTGAGGGGCTACACAAATATCAATCAATAATATATTAATCATTCTAAATTAAAATATACAATTTTATACTGTCTCAGAGATTAAATTGAATTAAATCATATCTACCACATGATGGGTCCAAAATACTGAATTGAAACTAACCCCTATTTTTGCAATAGCATCCTCTAGCATCTTCACAGCATCCTGGCCAACTCCATCAGGACATTTGAAGCTCTTGGTCCAGGTCACCAGAACACCACAGTTAAGTGCATTTTGGGTCATTGGGAATGAAAATGTGAATCCTAAAATGTGAAAGCACAACTCGGTACAATACGGTTAAGTGCATTCTGGGTCATAGGGAATGAAAATGTGAATCCTAAAATGTGAAAACAGAGCTTAATAGCCAAAGTTAAGCGTACTCAGGGTCATAAGAAATGAAAATGTGAATTCTGAAATGTGAAAATACAGCTCAGGGGTTATGGAAGACAACATGTGAAGGCAAAGGTTGAAAATACAACGTAGGTCTTAATATTTCACCACTTCTTAAAATACCTGTATTTTGAAATGCATACTTGAGTGAAGTCAAAACGCAAATTCTGAACATCTTCTTTCTGAAACAAAAGTAAATTAATACTCACCCAATGGTAATCTATTTGTTATGTTCTCCTCTTGTAGAAATTTCCCAATACTCCTTGCCAAATGATCAAACACCTAAAATGATAATTTTCAAACAACTATTGAACTCTATTAGAAAGAGAAATGGCACCATTCAATGGACTCACATACATGGTGATTCTTTATACGGTACTCATTTTCAAAAAATTAGTCCAAGTTGCAAGAGTAGGTCAAATTGCAATAGTAGGTCAAATTGCAAATTATCATTATCATAAGTATGCAATGATACAATAGAATAAGATTTATAAAATTAGCCCATCATGAAATTATTTTAAGAGTAACAAGTTCAAAAAGAGAATCAAACAGTCTTTTAAATAAACAGCATTGGCTTCTCAGTTCCAAATTCCCATTGGAAACATCCTAAGGGCATACCACACGCTAGAATTCAAATTTTCGTGTTCCAGGTAGTTAGTTCGGAAAAAATCATGAAAATATATGGTGGAGCAAGAATATGTGAGTACTGTACCCCTTCGCAAGGACCATGCAATTGTTCCTTGGTAAGATTGTAGTTCCGACTAATACTCTCAGCTTTTCCTTGGCGGAACTTCACTAGCAAAACTCTGAAGTTTGTACCCCCTAGGTCCAGTGCAAGATAGTCACCTTCCTCTGAAAATATGACAAAAACTGTAATAGACTATGACATAATAAATATAAGATTTGATCAACTCGTGTTTAATAAAGATTTTGCTGACATTGATAGATGCTATTTCATTATTCAATATTTCAAATATGAAAAACTAATGGAAACTAATACATCTAGTATTAAAGCAGCAAATATGGAACCCTGTTGATTATAAAATTACCTTGCACCCAGTCATCCCAGTTGAAAATCCATTAACACCCTAACCCAGTTGAAAATTTGAAAAATAGTTAAACTGGTTATTGATTAAATAATAAATTGATAAAATGAATTATGCCCTCCCTATATAAGAAAGAAATTGAGAAAGAAGTTCTAAAAATAACTCCACACACCTGTCCCATCAAGGAGTTGGGTCACATAAGTGTTTTCCATCTGGCATGAAGATGTTTTCCTTATACTTTCATCTTTACTCATCCCTTTCTTCATCTCTGATTCTAAAACACTCATCATCTTTTGAACTGCAGCATCATCCAATAGCATTGAATCTACCATTGATTTAACCTGAAATATCACCATATGTATACTGTACTAGTTAGTAATTTATTTGAATATCTGAACAATTTCTATATGAATTCATGTGTCAATTGTTCTCTTTGAAATATTAGAACATACAGCAAAATAGTTTATATTAATAATATTTGGAATAATTTCTGAAGTAAGCACTCGTTTTATGAATTTTTAAGTCTATTTTTCTCTTACTATGACATCATGACATGCAGAAGGTTATTTAAATGGTTCCAGAAAATCCCTCATAAGAATGATTACAGAAATGACACCCTTGTTAACATTTACATGGCTTCTCCTTAACTCAACTACAAGCATTTATAAGGTGTGCATTTCTGTTTACCTTTTCCATGTTCTCCCCAGTAGGTAACTGTGGAAGACTTTGAAAGTTTGTTCCAGTAGAATCAGACATACCTGAAACAAGGGAAATTCAAATGACAATGGAAACCCAAAACAGTTAATTGAATATTTAGACAACTTTGGCAGCCATATCCCTTTAAAATTGAGATTTTTGATGTATTAAAAAAAATATAGCTTCTCTCTTATTGCATTAATCTTAACAAAATTTTGACATAATATAGAAAATTATCTGAACTTTTTAGAAAAAAAATATAGAAAAAAAATATTTCGAATTAATTTATGCACAAATAGTGCTCCTTAGCATATTCAAGATGGATTAGTCTCGTAATTAACAATTTACAGTCATTTTAATATGCAGAGAATTTGAATTTTGAAAATTGTCCACTAAAAGATGCAGTTCACAGTGTGCAGAGTATCTCAATGAATAAAGTACCAATCACCCTAATATTTGGCCTACTGATCCATAAGAATACATGGAACAAGCCATGTGTGTTTGTTTTAATATTTTTGTGATATTTTTAACAACTGTATTTGGGTTGTCAGTTTCTCGTTGGCATAACTCACTAGATGCTTTCTTTGAGGAAGCCAGTGAAACAGCTTTAGTTGCAGGTTTTTGGCCCGATGGCATGTTCATGTTGGCAAGGAATCGATTTCCCTGCTCATGATTCTTTCCAATGGCAAACATGGAGACTGGGAATCTCCTGTTCACATCATATGGCCCAAAAGAAGGCTTTTGAGAGGTATGAAATGAACACATTTCCTCACAAGCATTACAGTAAATTCCAATTGTGGAAGCTAGTCCAACACGTGTCTCTGTGAATTGTATTTGCTCTGGATTGTTTCTGTTCCCGAATGAGGTGAGTTGCATGACGGGCAACTAAACTGGCGGAGGAACACAAGCAGTAGTTCTAAGTCCACAAAACGAAATCCAGTTAGTTCACTAGAGGGAGACTCAATTTCTTGATTGATATTCAGCTTTGCTGCTGATGCAGATTTAGGCTTCACTTCGATTTCAACTTTTGACTTTTTCACTTCAGGTTCAGCCTCAGATTTTTTTGTTCCGTGATATTTCCTCTTTTTAGGCCTACTAGCCCTAGAATACTTTTCTTTACCTTTAGCCATAGTATTAAGTACAATATCAACTTGATTAGAACTTATTTACTATGATTAAACTGGTATGATTCTCCTTCTTTATCCTTGAGACTGTAATGTTGTTGACTGAACACTTGATGCAGTTTATCACTTGATGCTATTGCATATGCAATCACTCGATGAACTAAAACATAAACATTAATGTTAAAATGTAACAGTTTCTTAAGTAATTAAGTCCAGCATGTCTTTAAGTTTCCATGCACTTTATATATACAGATTCTAATTTCAATTTATGTTTAGAATCTTTTAGAGTCCTTTTAAGAAGCTTCTAATATGGCCAACAATCTTGTTGTTGACTGAATGTTTTATGTCTGTATTTATCCCATTAATGTTTGTAGATCAATTTTCGGGTAATATCAATGGAATTAAAGTTTAAAAGTTCAGATTCCACTCCAGTCAGTTTAACTACCCGCATATCATTTACATGACCAGGATCACAATGTACATGGTCAGAATGACCCTAAACATGAAATAACTTTTTCAGCCCTCTGAAAATGTGACTGAAAAATAGGTAAAAGTAACCCTCAGGAAAGGTACTGAAGTACCTTTTGAGAAAATGTGCCCAATATATTGCTCTAACTGATACAATCCCAATCAAGCACAAAACAAGATTTTTTAAAGAAATGCGTTAGTTTTTGCGGTAGATTTTTTATAAAAACAGTAGTTTTTATGGTAGATTCTGTTTGTCAGGTAGATTTTGAAAATAAAAGGAGTTTTTATGGAAGATTTGAAATAAAACGGAAGTTTTTACGGATTATCTCCAGTTTTTCTTTTTAAAAAGCAACAGTTTTTGCGGTAATACTTGGTGAAAAATCTTGCTTGATTTAAAGTCTGATGCTCTAACACTACGCCATAAGGGCTAGCAAACATAGCTGAGCATGATCCCCGCCTGAAGGAAGACGCCCATTATCACCCAGGATATAGATTATGGCAAATCTAACTTCTGGCATCAATATAGCAACCTGAGAATGCCTCCGGGGAGCTGACATGTAATGAGCCAGATACAGGCACAGACATGAAAGGGAGTCTGCTGAACTCAATGCCCAGTGTGGGAATCCAGGCCTGTCAACTTGGGAACACTTAACATGAGTGACTTACAAATGTTGAACACCTACCTTCCTTCAAATTGTGGACACCTTGGTCCAAAACTGAACAGTGAACACCTTGTTCAAAATATCGGACACTCCATCAAAGTGGGGTTAGGTTACTCACGTCGAGAGCTACCATGTTAGATTTTGAAAGTATAAGCTATACTTTCAAAATCTAAGTAGCTCTCGACGGGAGTAAGGGTTAGGTACAAAAAAATTTGAAGCAAATGTGTGACATATACATAAATTTTGAACCAAATGTCAAATGTGCGACATATAAGGAATCCCTGTGAAATTTTCAAATGAAATGCGTTCATTTTTTCGGCGTTCGTTTTTTTATGATGGTCTCAGATAAAGACCTTGAATAAAATGTGTATTTGCAAGACATATTCTGTCATGCTAAAAAAGCTGGTGTGACTTCAATTTCTTCACCAAATGTGTGACAAATATGCAAATTGCTGGACAGTTGGATGGCCTGGGGAATCAAACACAGGACCTTATGGATCAAAAGCCTGATACTCTACCGCTTAGCAATAAGGGCTAGCGACCATAGCTGAGATGTAGTAGAAACTTGCTATTCATGGGCGTTAAATATTATCTAAAGAAATAAAATAAAAATAAAAAAGAGAAATCCAGTGAGCGATAATATGTTATTTTACGATAAAAGTAATAATATCACAAATACTCGTCCAATTAGGATTAAAAAATTACACATGAATTAAGTTAAATATAATATTAATATCCAGTTCTTCATGTATTTGTAAAGATATTCATTCTTACCCAATTTATAAAACAAACACTGGTTGCAAATGAACAAAAATAAAGGGGCCGGCCACGTAGCGTTAAATATGCGAACGTAGAAATTTGATGAGCCCAAATGAAACAAATTTCTAAATCTTGATTCAGATTCAAATGAAATGGGAAATTTTATCTTGAATAAGCACGACTGATAAAGTAAAATCTAATTTGCAATTTGCAATGATAATTGCCATTCATTTGACCTTGAGCTGGCTAGTTAAAATTAAAGAATGAAGCACAATGAAAAACAAAATCGTTCGTATTTAGGCCTACTCTGACCCATTTCAAAAAATTAAAAACGTAAAAGGCGCAAGATATGTGAGAATTCTGTATTGTATACAAAGTAGTAAGTTGTTAAAAGGTATGAATATATTTTATGATATCACTTTGTTCAACAATCTATACTATATTTTACTCAAACGCTTAAAATGTATGATTTTAGCCCAAGATATATTTGAAATTTCGATTTTCACTCTATTATCGCCCACTAATCTGGGAATACCATGTGTGATAGGGTCAAGATTGCAGTTAAAAATCCCATCGAGGACCATTATAACGTTTCATGTCGTATTATATTCATCTAGCTCAGCGAAACAGTGCCTAGTGTTCATTGGAGTCTTGGTTAGCTTGCCGTTATGATACGGTGACCACACCGTTTTTGAGATAACTGAGTCTGGAGAGAGCTACCACGGTAAAGCTACCTGTTTCAGAAAATTATTCTGCTCTACATAGTCTCGAAAATCACTCCGCCATCTCTAAAAATTCTGTTTTTAACCAAACTTGTAAATATTTGCTGATAGATTAGTACCTACCCTATCGAGAATACATGTAAACATTGATTCATTTATCAAACATTAGATGGCGCTGCGACTTGCCGGAAAAGGAGAGAAGGTATTTTTAAACAGGAAACCAAATAACCAACGGTAACCGCTAGTATCCCTACTCCGAACTATATTCATACTGATAATCTATTGTGAATACCAAATTAAAGGGGTATTCCTTGCCAGACCATCTCTCTCCTAATATGGTAGCTATAACCATATACATACTTTGCAAGTTTATCAAAAAACAGAAAAATGTTTTGAAATGGTCAATATTGATCACTTAAAAATGTAGTGCTCAATTCCAGTAAGCTGCCATCTTTTAAAATTTCACTCAGGAAGTGATGTCATCGACTCTCAACTTTGCATATAACATTAGGTAAGGAGCTATTAGAATTACTAAACCAGCTGAATATTTTTTTCAATTTGGTCTTTGATTAAAATCCTTTTGACGATCTCTTCTTTAGTTCTAAGTTGACAACTCCTGAAAATATTTTTACACATAAGATAAGGGCTTCTTGTTTAGAAGTGATTTTGTACTTCTTTCCTATACTGTAATAGACAAGGTTATAACAGGTGAGAGTCGATGACATCACTTCCTGAAAGAAATCTGAAAAGATGGCAGCTTACTGGGAATGAGTACTACATTTTTAAATGATCAATATTGACCATATGAAAACATTTTCCCGTGTTTTGCTAAATATGTAAAGTATATATATGATTGTATCTACCATATCAGGAGAGAAATAGTCTGGCAAGGAATGTTCCTTTAAGCAATTTGCAGATAAATCTGAATATTTTCATTTCCAGTTGTTCATAATTGGCACCTTACAATGTCCGGGTTCAATTTTGGAAACACAGCTGGAGGCACAGGTGGTGGATTTAGTTTCTCAACACCAGCTAAAACAACAGCATCCACCACAGGTTTTAGCTTTGGCACTCCCGCATCAACAGCGGCAGCCACAACGCCTGCAGCTGGAGGTTTTAGTTTTGGAGCTGCTCCAGTTGCAGCTACCACTACCACCAGTGCTGGAACAGGTTTCAGTTTTGGAGCAACTCCAACAGCAGGGACTGTTGCATCAACTGCAAGCACAACCGGAGGATTTGGTTTCAGTGCTACAGCTTCAAAACCTGATGGTAACAATGAAGATTTTATTATCAAATGATTTTTATTCTACTGTTATTTGTAAATCAACAGAACACATAACAATGTGCTTCATTATTATCCCAACGAACGAAGTTCGGTAGGGATATAGTGAAGCCCTCCGTCCGTCCGTCAGTCAGTCCGTCCGTCCGTTAATATAGTCCAGGGACCCAGTTATGTCTTATTTATTGAATCCATGCAGGGAAGGGGAGTGTTTCCATGGACTAAAACGTTAAACCCACCTATGCCCAGTCACAAGCCTGAGGAACCTGCTTTTATATCTAATGTGGATTTTTATCTTACCAATCATGACTTAAATATTAATATGGGTATTTCCTATAATTAATATATACTGGATTTTAACTTACCAAATATGACTTCAATATTAATATGGGTTTAAACCTATAATGTATTAAATACTGGATATGACAAGTAAATAAAATCAATTATAATCTACCTATATGATGTAGATATCCAAATGTTGGTCTGAATTTATCTTTGTGGAAAGATTGTATGCTTCAGTTGCTCTTTAACAAAACATGTGGGACAGTGTATCTATATATTACAAGACGTCCGTCTGTCCGGAAGATAACTCAAATACGAGTTGACGGATTTTCTTCATATTTAGTGGAAAGATGTATATTGGTGAATAGTTGTACGCAAAAACTTTTTTCAAGATGGCCGCCGCTTTAAAAATGACGGGACTTTTTCGCAACAATCATAAATTTTTCATTCTAAACCAAAGTAATTAATATTATTGTTTGAAATTTTGGTAGTATATTTGCAACATCTTTCTATTTCACATATATTCCGTGTTTTTCATCCTGACCCCCAGGGGCCGTGTATGGGGGGTCAGGAAAACAGTAATTTTCGCTAATTTTTAGATATTTCTGAAGTATAGCTTTATTATACTCAAATGAAAGGCAATTAAGAGTAGATTGCAAATATTGTATCTTTTTTCTGATTCGAGCCTCGTAAAATTCAAAATGGCCGTCTAATGTACGATTTCGCAATAATTTTTCGATTCCTTCAAAGTATGGCTATATTATACTCAAATTGAAGGAATTTTGGAGTAGATCACAATTATGGTATTATTCTTCAGATTTGTACCTCAGAAAATTCAAAATGGCTGCTTTGCAGGAATTCGCAATTCTAAAATCTAAATTTTTCAATTTTAACCAAACTAATGAGTATAATTGTTTGGAATTCGGTAATTGATATTTTGTTCGTTGGGATTTGCTACTCCGCGGAGTTGCCATTATATTAAATTATGAAAAAACCTCTTTAAACATAAAACACAGATTAAAAAAAAAACATGAAATTAGTTAGATATTTCAACATTGGTTCCACTTTTAGCCCCAAGTGGATTGAGCTTTGGATCAACACCTGCTGCAAAGCCGAATCAAAGTACTGGGTTTGGTGCCAGTGTACTGACTGCTCCTGCCCCTGCATCGACAGCACCTGCATCATCTGGTTTCTCTTTTGGTGAGTATGGAAATAGGAATTTAAAAGATCCTTCAGATTCATACCATCAGACACTGGTTATTTATTTTGAGAGCAAAAAAAGGGTAAGTAGAAATATGTGCTGTCAAGACCTTTTACGTATGGAACAATATATAATCTGATAATACACATGCCAGAATCTTGATCTTGGATAGATGATTGCCTTTAATTGGGACATGGGCTTTCAAGAGAGCCCATGATTGGGAGTAATTGGTTTCATTCCACCAAAAATTAATCTCAATTTAATTTCAAACTGTGCATATAATCAAATTGAAATGCTAATAATTCATTATTTATGTACATGTAGGAACTCCAGCAAGTCAGTCATCTGCTCCTGCCACTGGGTTCACTCTGTCGACGCCACAAAGTGCTGCAGCTGTGAAACCCACTCCCACTCTTCCTGCAACCACAGCTGCTCAGCTGTCATTTGGTAAGTTCCAGTACATCACGTACATAGAGATTATCCTATATGAGGTTCAGGATATTGGGATTATCCCGAGGCCAATATAATATATTTGCCTGAGGGCCGCAGGTCCCAAGGGAAAATATATTATATTGGCCAAGGGATAATCCCAATATCCTTAACCGACTATAGGATTATATGTTTATCCCATACCAATCTTGGTCATCTGGTTCTCATAGAATATTCATGTCCAGTTTTCTTGGCCGTGGGCGAATTTTCCTGTTCTCTCAAATATTCCCATATTTATTTTCTCGAATTTTTGATTGATTAAGTGGATGCTCCTTCCCTTTTTTAAACCATCAAACAGATCCCGGTTGTCTGTGTTTTCTCCATTGTCGTTTACAGTCATTACGCGAACGTTACAAATTATGAACAAATGTGCGAGCTGCGATTATGACGTAGCGGGCAGATATACTATATCTGCCCGCTCGGAGCGGGACGTAAAGCTATATCTGCCCGCTGATGAAAATATAAGTTTTTACAAACCGGTTTTATGTACCTGTAACACGTCCAAGTATTGGATAAATGCTGTTATTTCATGAAGTATGAACTTTTTAATATGGACACTATTTAATTTGTACTCCATAAGTAGATTTGAAAGTCTATATTCAGGCACATTAATCAGGTTTTTCCTCTTTTTGGCAAAAAATAGTCAAAACATCAACATTTTTAAATTGTCAAATATACTAAAATGGGTGCAGCATGAGTTGCTTCAATGTTGGGCAAATTTCTTCACATATTACATAAATTTATATTCTACTAAAGGTGGCTCTAAGATTGGGACAGCCACACCCCAGGTACCTGCCCCAACTGTTAGCGCAGCACCGTCACTAGGCTTAACCCTTGGAGCCCCAGCCGCAACAGCTACTACATTAAACCTTGGCACTGCAGCATCTCAAGCAAGCACAGCAGCTGGAGGGCTGAAATTAGGTAATACTAATCTTATTGCTTAAAGCAATATGAAATGGTATTTTTAAACTAAAGGAATCAATATAATTTTTGATAAATGTATTTGGACATGTTTTCTCATCAGAAGTGTGAAAATTATTTCACTCTAACGATCGTTATAGCTGCTTAACCTCTTGAATCCCAGGTTCTAAAATAGCTTGAAACCAGATGATTTTTCATTTTTGCCAGCTTTTGACATTTTACGACATACTACATATACAACAGCCGATGATCATTTCTCACTCTGGGTAGTCAAGAGGTTAATAAGCAATATTCGAATTGGTTGTGACGTTATTGGTCCCCACGTGATCTCTCACTGGTCCCCACGTGGCCCATTTTGGTCCATTAGATCATGACGTCATAATGCCAAAATGTTTTGTTATTTGTTTACACAACAATCCTATGGTTGCCGTGATGTTGTGATTACTAAGGAACCAATAAACAAAAGCTATATTTTGTATATGACGTTACTAATCATGTGGGGGCCAATTTGATCGATCAGTAGTTTTATTTCGTTATACTATGACCGTTAGCAGTTATCTAACATTTATTTTATAATGGCTATCGCAAGAACTCTACGTTGGGCTTACAATGGAGAAAACCGCATTTTTGTAGCTGCAAGTTGAGAAAAGCTATTTCAGTTGTCCTTTAAACAGTAAATTCTTAAATGACTTCATTGCAACATTGTTTTTGGCTCATTTATTGGGGTGGGGTTGTAATAGGCCTTTTCTTTGTTAAGTTTTTTGAAAAATATGAAATTATGTCATTTTACTCAAGACCTCCTACTCCTAGGTCCTAGCATATAGAATATTATTTTCTATAGGATTGGTAAAAGGCCTTCTCGTAACGTTTTTTTGAAAACATTTACTGTTTAAAGAGAGTATAATTTTGTAATTTTTACTAAGACTTCCTTGCATATAAAACATGAACCCTACTGTGTTTATTATAGGAACAGCAGTACCAGCCACAGGGGGTCTATCGCTAGGGGCCCAGAAGACAACAGCTTCTACAGGATTTGGAACTACAACCAATACAACCTCCAGTAGCCTCTCTACCACAACCACTACGTAAGTTATATTCTCTTGACTACAGTGACTAAATAAGTTCTATGACCACACAGGGTGCTTACTAGGAAAAGCACCTCAATCTTACCACTCAATACAGAATCAAAATTTCCATGGTTGACATACCATGTACTAACTACAATTACCATCTTACTGCCCCATATAGTGCACTATGTTGGTAGTTTCAGAGTGAGTATGAAACACTTTGGGGCAGGTTCTAAAGGCCCCCTCAAATGTCACATGGATTTTTTTCCATTTTAGAACTGCGGCTAATGCTGCAACACCCTCTATGAACTACAGGCAGTTAGAAGAGACTATCAACAAATGGAATCATGACTTAGAGGAACAGGAAAAGAACTTCTTACAACAAGCCACACATGTTAATGCATGGGATAGATTACTTATAGAGAATGGTGAAAAGGTATGTATGATTCATGCATTGCTTGATCTACGGGGACGTTTTTTGGTTCAGATCTGTCAAGTTTTATTATTTTGAAAATTGGTCTCGTTTTTTAATCTTAAACTAATCAAAATATTTGTAAAAACCAAAAGTAAAGAAATTTTAAGATAACCTCTTTACATTTTATTAAACACAGATGTTGAAAGAGTGACAGTCAGCCAGTTCAATCATTGAAGAAGGGCATTCATATCATTTCATTCACTTTTCCAGATAACTACATTAACACAGATGTTGAAAGAGTGACAGTCAGCCAGTTAAATCATTGAAGAAGGGCATTCATATCATTTAATTCACTTTTCCAGATAACTACATTAAACACAGATGTTGAAAGAGTGACAGTCAGCCAGTTCAATCATTGAAGAAGGGCATTCATATCATTTAATTCACTTTTTCAGATAACTACATTAAACACAGATGTTGAAAGAGTGACAGTCAGCCAGTTCAATCATTGAAGAAGGGCATTCATATCATTTAATTCACTTTTTCTAGATAACTATATTAAACACAGATGTTGAAAGAGTGACAGTCAGCCAGTTCAATCATTGAAGAAGGGCATTCATATCATTTAATTCACTTTTCCAGATAACTACATTAAACACAGATGTTGAAAGAGTGACAGTCAGCCAGTTCAATCATTGAAGAAGGGCATTCATATCATTTAATTCACTTTTTCAGATAACTACATTAAACACAGATGTTGAAAGAGTGACAGTCAGCCAGTTCAATCATTGAAGAAGGGCATTCATATCATTTAATTCACTTTTCCAGATAACTACATTAAACACAGATGTTGAAAGAGTGACAGTCAGCCAGTTCAATCATTGAAGAAGGGCATTCATATCATTTAATTCACTTTTCCAGATAACTATATTAAACACAGATGTTGAAAGAGTGACAGTCAGCCAGTTCAATCATTGAAGAAGGGCATTCATATCATTTAATTCACTTTTCCAGATAACTACATTAAACACAGATGTTGAAAGAGTGACAGTCAGCCAGTTAAATCATTGAAGAAGGGCATTCATATCATTTAATTCACTTTTCCAGATAACTATATTAAACACAGATGTTGAAAGAGTGACAGTCAGCCAGTTCAATCATTGAAGAAGGGCATTCATATCATTTAATTCACTTTTCCAGATAACTACATTAAACACAGATGTTGAAAGAGTGACAGTCAGCCAGTTCAATCATTGAAGAAGGGCATTCATATCATTTAATTCACTTTTTCAGATAACTACATTAAACACAGATGTTGAAAGAGTGACAGTCAGCCAGTTCAATCATTGAAGAAGGGCATTCATATCATTTAATTCACTTTTCCAGATAACTATATTAAACACAGATGTTGAAAGAGTGACAGTCAGCCAGTTCAATCATTGAAGAAGGGCATTCATATCATTTAATTCACTTTTCCAGATAACTACATTAAACACAGATGTTGAAAGAGTGACAGTCAGCCAGTTAAATCATTGAAGAAGGGCATTCATATCATTTAATTCACTTTTCCAGATAACTATATTAAACACAGATGTTGAAAGAGTGACAGTCAGCCAGTTCAATCATTGAAGAAGGGCATTCATATCATTTAATTCACTTTTCCAGATAACTACATTAAACACAGATGTTGAAAGAGTAAAGGTTGACCAACAGAGACTTGAACATGAGTTAGACTTCATCCTTGCCCAGCAGAAAGAACTAGAGGAGCTATTAGGACCTCTGGAAAAATCAACAGAACAACTCCCAGCCATTAGTTATCAGCAGCATGCTGACTTAGAGCGGGAACATACGTAAGGAAATCAATTTTTTTTTTTAAATAACTCCATTATTTCATAATTATTAATGTTAATTGTCTATTTTCTATGTCTTGTGAGAAAATAAAGTTTGTTCCATTATGGTTTAATCCACTGCACCATACAGCAAAAATTGAAAATGTTTCTTTGCCTTTCACTTAAGATTTTTTTTTAAATTAATATTTTTTCTCTTGTGAATTCGTTGTTTACTTCCTCCCTTGATAAAGTATTCTCAATTTTCCATTACTATTGGCATTTGGACACACTCCTAATCCTGGTATCTCTTTAGATGTTGAGCAATCCTCAAAATAATGTATTCAGTATAAACAACAGATAAAGTAATCTATCCGTACCTCAAGATCACGAAAAGTTGAAAACCCAGATAGTTTGCATGCCTGTATAGACAGCTCATTTAGTTCATTTATTGATCCCCATGACAGATCATATATGTGAACATATATAGTAGGTTGTCAATTGAGCATGCTAGAGTAACTTGATGTTACAGGGCTAGCAGTATTTAAGACTTTCCTGTCTAGTAGTATTAACATCAGACATACTATACATGTACAGGGTGTGCCAAAAAAAAACCACTTTTTTTTCAAGACACTACAACTTTTTTATTTTCCAACCTACATACCCCAAACGGGTTCTTAGTAATAATATAATGTAACAAGTCCTTCAACTTAGATTATATTTAATCTAAAAAGTGAGTTCGATTGGTGCGCCACCCTAATTGATGATATATTTTAGTTTTAGTCTCCTTGCTGACATAGCAGTATCAATGAAATGTTAGCTAAGTTTTTTCAACCTGTCTTAATTGCCAGCTTTAGTTGAGCAATTTTCTAGATTGGGTGCCTTCATACAATCTCCTGGAGACCTTCCCATACCCTATACTCACTGGGGTTTACACCAGGGCTATTAGCGTGGCGATCATCAGGCCGTATCAGTTCAGGAACATTTTGCAAATTATGCTTATTTCTCATGCTACACCACATGTTTAAGTGAGACACATCCATGGCTAGATAACAACCTCAAGTTTCATTTGGTATGCAAATTATGATTTTGTATCAAAAATTAAAAAAGTTATAGCATTTTGAAAAAAAAGTGGCATTTTTTTTGGCCCACCCTGTATATGGTTTAATATCAAGCATTTCATTTAAATCACGCAATTTGATTGGCTTAAATTTGTCACATATTTGGTTTTGCATTATATGTCACATCATCAAGAATTGTTCGCTATACAAAGGTCTTACTGTGCATGTATATCAGGCCGACCACCAAACTAACTCGTCTTTTGATTTTCCCAATGTTTCTTTTTTAAGGTATCAACTAGCAGAGAATGTAGATGGCCAGTTAAAACGTATGGTACAAGATCTGAAGGAAGTCATAGACCACCTTAATGCTAACAGTACGAACCAAGCCTCTACTGACCCGGTAAGTACAGTATAGACTAACATATGACATTCTAAAGACAAATAATATTGTGGTACATTCTGTAGAAGTGACCCTCTGCATACCTTCTATATGAACAGGTTGGTTTCCTTCATAGACCTCTGCCCAGTTTTCCTTCTGGTGATTTCTGTAGTAAATTATACATTTTAAAACTACCAAGGGAAAGATCTGCCTGGAGATCTGTGGTTTCCTTCTTGGGGGTTGAACTCTGTAGAGGAGGTGGGGGGTGGCTGTGAACATAGTTATATAGAAGGGCAGTTGAGTTGTCACACTTGTCAGGCATTTTTACCATTATCTTACAAAACCAGATGGCCTCATATACAGTTATAGCAGTTTTAAATGAACATTTTTCATTTATTTACTATAAAGGGAGATGCTCCGTTAAGTTATGGTCCCTTACGCAAGTTTTACAGTATCTGGATTTAGCTCATGCGATAATGAATAGATGGCATTGTTTAAGATTAATTTACTTTGAGCATAATGTTTATCGTATATGCATAGACATAAAATTCACATTGTTTTAATTCTAATGTGATAATAGGAAATAAAACAACTGAATTGGAACTACATAAATACAACTCCTGACTGAGCAATGACACTAGAATATGAATGCCTTTTCATGAAACTGTTATTTGGTTTTGAGCTGATCATATGAACGAGTTCACTAATACACATAGCATCTTGCCTTGTTATATCACTGAACAGACTCATGGTATTGTGAGGTCTGTTCAGTACAATTGTATATAGGATTATACCTTTACCAATGACCTCAAGTGTTATTCCAATGAGATCAGAAATCACCAGTCTAAGGCCATAAATAATACTCCAGGCCATAAATAATACTCCAGGCCATAAATAAAACTCCAGGCCATGAATTATTGAATCCTGTTCTTTATTACATTTATTTTTAAATATATCAACAATATCGTCTTATTATGTTATTAATATCAGAGCTCAATGCAATAAATATGTACATATCTGTCATAAGTGTTATTGATATTAAATAATAACAAAATTGTTCTTGCTCATCTGATCATTGTTAACTATAATAACAGTATGCTGTAATTTAATGTATACTTAGGTGACAATAATTTGTGTGTCATCAATGGAAATGACAAATGTACACTTGGTAAATAAATTGATCAATACAAGCCACCCCTCTCTCCCTCACAAAATGTTCCATGAATTATATAATGAAACAATATTTTTTGTTTTCTATTTGTAGATCAGCCAGATAGCCAAAATCTTGAATGCCCATATGGATTCCTTGCAATGGGTTGACCAGAATACAGGTGAGTTAACACATTATTCTCACCCTGTAGTCAATGGATGATGGATTAGGAATATGATGGGTTGGGGTTCTAGTTTTGGATTTATAGAAAATGGGTATGACTAGGAATGACATGATGTTTGTTACTGCACTGAGTAAAGGATGGTTTGCAATTATAACAGTTAGAACATTTCATTCTTTAAGGGGGGAGAATGTTGATTTTTATATCACCACAAGAAGTCGTGACATATTGCTTTTGTGTCCAATGTTTTTTGTGATGGTTGTTGGTATTTGGTGTTCCAGTCCATCCCTTAGACAAAAAAATATATGAAAGTTGCTCAATTTGTCTAATTCTAGCGAAGGTTGTATTACGTAGGTTTAGGTCTGATAGGTCAGGTCACTCAGTTAAACTGAAGGATTGAGGTCACCCTGACTCTCTATGACTTGAAACAATATTTTCATTTGTTATTGATAAATGAATATTCAATTATCAAGTGGCATTTCTTGCAAAAGGATAACAGACTGTAGACAGATTTTTAGTGCAACTAGTTGTCTTGAAATGTGAAAAGCACTCTGTCTCAAATATGACAAGTTGGGTCAAAATGTCAAATGTTGATTTCTTAAACCTCAGTCATATTTGCTCTGCAGCGTGCGTACAGCAGTAGTAGCCTCACAAAACCAATATAGAAAATCTCCATTGCATTGCTAATCCTTAATTTTATGCTGGATATTTATCTTAATTTTGTGAAGAGTACGCCCGGCGTATGGTTGCCGTAAATCAACTGTGACTGATTTTTAGGAAGATGGTAAATCTTGATTTCATTAGTAAAAGTAAGTGAAATTCGAAAAACAAATCAACATGTCAACATTTTATGATATGGGGTAGAGGGAGGGTTAAACCAGTAGAATTAACTTCATCTTTTCATTACTGTTGAAATTGGAAAATCATTCTTTATTAGATTGCAAACTTAAAACTACTATAGAAGGATGAATGAACTTGTTTTTCTGAAAAATCAGCTTCTTTTCACAATATTGTTTTTTAAGTGTACATCAACATTAAATTGAATTTGACTTCATAAATAAATGAACTGCAGCATAAGATAATTTTATCAGTAAGTGACATCTCATTAAACTAGCCATTTGGAGACATATGAATATTTATTTTTATGTCTCTTGGCCTATTAATTGACAGAAACTTTCAATTTATCTGACATTCGATACTGGGTAAATATTTGTACCTGGATCTGAACTCTATGCAATATAAACTTTAGTTGACTAATGATTGGCAATGAAAATACATGACTTTTGGATGTTATTTAAACTCTATAATTGAACAAGGAACTGGATTTCCTTCATGAATGAAACAAAGCGAAGGCCCATATTAATGTGCATCTTGTGGATAAGTATTAGCTGTAGAATTTTAACCCAATTTTCACAAGTGGTGACATATTGTCATGGTCCCCAACTTTTTTGTGGATGGTGTTTGGTAGTTGGTATTTGGCATCTAGCAGTTGGTGTTCAACAGTGGTTGGTGTCTGTAACAAATGTCAGGTGGTGACATTTTGCATGTTAGTGCCTTGTTTTTCCTAGTTATAGGAAAGTTAGGCTAGTTAGTTTAGTTTAGGGCATACAATATCAATTTTCATATCATCTTTGGTTCATTGATACCACATCTTTATTGGTTCATAGATACCACATCATCACTTGTTTGTTGATGCCAGATTACCATTGGTTCATTGATACCACATCATTTGTCCATTGATACCACATCTTTGGTTCATACATGTAGATACCTCATCATCATTGGTTTATTGATACTACATCATTGGTTCATTGACATCACATCTTTGGTTTATTGATACCACATTATCATTGATTCATTGATACCACATCATTGGTTCATTGATACCACATCATTGGTTCATTGATACCACATCATTGGTTCATTGATACCACATCTTTGGTTCATTGATACCACATCATCATTGGTTCATTGATACTGCATCATTGGTTCATACAAGTAGATACCTCATCATCATTGGTTCATTGACACCACATCTTTGGTTTATTGATACCACATTATCATTGGTTCATTGATACCACATCATTGGTTCATTGATAACACATCTTAAATTCATTGATACCACATCATCATTGTTTTTCATTTATTTGTTAACATTAATAATATTTTTATTCCTGAAAATTTGCACCGCATCATCATAGGTTTATCGATACCACATCATCGTTGGTTCAGCGATACTACCACATCATCATTAGTTCATAATGATACAACATTATCATTTGTTCATGAATACCACAGCATCATTGGTTCATTGATACCACATCATCATTGGTTCATCTTTACCACATCATCGTTGGTTCATCGATACCACATCATCATTGGTTCATCAATGCTACATCATTGGTTCATCATTCTTTGTTCATTAACATTGGCTCATTAACCCCATGTCAATATTGGTACAATGACATCTCATAAGCATTTGTTCATTGACACTGTCACAACAACTATGGTGTATTTATACAACCTTGAATGGTCATGTAGTATTCATAGAATACTAAGCTTGGCATCATCCCATATTTCACATTGTAGACCATGGAGATTAACCTGTCATCATTTCCATACAAAGCATACAAGTGAACTAACTGAATAAATAAAGATGTGTTTGGTTCATTTACCATTGTTGCTGCTATTGAACATCATCCTAACAAAATATGGACATATTTGTAATCCACCAGTGAGAAAAATACAATGGTTATCATGTTTTAAAATAGGGTAGAAAGAAAATTAGAATTGCAAGAAGAAAAGTAAACACTATGATCAATATTTTTTCTCATATTAGAATGTCAGAAGATGAGTCATGTCATTCAAATTATAGACTTAAATGGAATAAAGTAATAATAGCAGAGAGAACTTAAAAACATGACGCAGTTTATGGGTAAGAATTTAATAAAAAGAAAACCATTTATTTTAATGACAGTGTCTTAGAGAAGCACAATAGGATAAAACAATCAATCTTAGTTTTATGAGCAATTTATTTATCAAGTAAAAAAATTTTTTTATTTACATTGTAAAAAATCGCATAGATTAGGTTTTAAGGTCAGTGGTCTCTACAACATTAGAGCAAGCGAATGCCCACAAAGCCTGTTGAAAATGTGCCAAAAGGGCTGAGGTTACGAGATATTTTTTAATTAACTAGGTGAATAAATAAAAAGAAAATTCTATGTCATCCTGTTGAAACTACAGTGTATGTTAGACAAGATGAAAAACTAAGATATTTTGACCAAAATATTTAAAAAAGAAAATTGCATGTCATGATGATGTCACCCTGTTCAAAATCGGTATTTTTACAACAAATGTGGCATTTTGTTAACATAATCTGTCTCTTTAGAGTTCTTCATAATTGACAGGATGTATGTTGTCATGCACTAGCAACCCCACCAGCCACTGTTGTTCCCATATCAATCAAAGTCTAAGCACAATATACACCAACTGCATAAATTACTAACTGAATGCTTTTTGGTCTGCACATATCTAGAGAAACTTTTGGACAGATTGATTTGAATTTTCAGGGATATTGCTTGAAAATCTAGAACTGGTTGGCTTTTTGACATTATGGGTAAATTTTAAGGCAGCTAATTTTTTTTTTTTTTTTAGGTATATTGTTTACCACGTGTCTTGTTCAAAGAAAAAAGTAGAAAAAGTTTTGTCATTCACTATAATTTAGAACAATGTAGGAGACAAAGAGAGTGGGTGTTTTGTCTGGTATGATGTATGTCAAATAAAGCTGAGTCTTATTGGTCGGATATTGAACATATGTCTGGAAACAGATATTTATGTAAATGTTTGAAAATGATTTGTTTTACAAAAAAAGCTTTGTCATTGTATGTATAGGTTTGTTCATTCAATCTCTGTTGATCCCTGGACTTAAAGATATGTTTATAGCTGATTGTCTTTATTAACTTGTGTATCTTTTTCTATGGGGAAGTAACATCAGAAAATATTATTTCTTCATCTTAGATTTGCAGACACCATCAACATAGGATTATAAGTAAAACATTGTCATTTGTTTGACAGTTTTATTTTTACATTTTATAACCTCTTCTCTGCTGCCACTTTAAAGCACTTTAAACATTATGAAGTATGATATTTACAAAAGATTCTCAATGGGGAAATAAGATGTTTTAATTTTATGAATATCTAGGAATCCCTTTTTTGCTGGACTTCATAATGTCTTGCCACATGCGTCACTTTTACACATCGTTTGGTTTCATTTATCTACTCACATACATGGATGGAAATTGAATGCATATATTAAGATACACACATGTCATATGAAATTAATATTATCCTCTCTAACAAAGGCTTTAATAAATGTCTTCAAAGTACAATAGAAGATTAAAACAGGTCCCTAATCACTTAAGATCTGGAAGATTATTATTACAACTTTGAAATGTTCATTCAACTGTTGAGCTAACAAACAATTTCCCCCAGGAAAAAATGTCACAGCATTATATAACAAGAATTAGCAAGTAATACAGTAGACATTCATGTACAGTCAGCTCATTGAGTTGTATGGACATTAGGAAATGGAGGGAAATAAGGCAGTTAATCTAAATTTTTAAAAAACTGTACATGTACATGTAAATTGCAGTGAAACTGAAATGTTTCTTTTAGGTGCAATTCTCTGGTTCATGACATATAAGATTGATATTCTATTTTGATCATTTATAGAATCAGCATACATATTTTTGTCATAAGCAAGAATAACAGAAGATGATTTATTGATAATAGATAAGAAATAAAGAAATTGTTGTTTATTCTAAACATTCTCTCACTAGATCAATGATAATATCAACCATAGCTTGTAATATGCAAACGTAGCATTATACATATTAAAATGAGGACGTTTGAATTGCTGATTTTGTCAGCTGTTGTGATAGTAATTAAAACAAAGAAGAGTGACAACTCAGTTGAAAAGTCTGAAAAGTCATGTTCCAAAACTGAGTTGCCGCCAGCTATTAATACGTTTTCGTTGGAATTATATAAGAAACTTGCCGCAAAAGACAAGGGAAAAGATGTCTTTTTCAGTTCATTTAGTATTACGACAGCTTTGTCGATGCTCCTCCTAGGGGCCGATGAAAATACAAAGGAGGAAATGGAGGAAGTTCTTCATGTTGCTGGAATTCAGTCAGATGATCTACATTCAATGTTCAGCTGCCTCTATAGCTACCTTCAAGATGGTGGTATCCTGAAAATGGCAAATAGACTCTATCCAAATATCACTCTTGATGTAAAACAGGATTTTATCAACAATATCCAAAAATATTATGGTGTTACATTGGAGCCACTCAATTTCAGAAATGTTGAAGAAAGCCGCAGAGTTATTAATAATTGGGTTGAAAAGCAGACCAATGGACAGATAAAAGAGATGTTACAACATGGAGATGTTGATGCTCTTACCATCAATGTTCTTGTCAATGCTATATACTTCAAAGGTGAATGGAAAGAGAAATTTGATGTTGATAAAACAAAACTGTTTCCTTTTTCTGTTGATGACAAAACAGATATAGAAGTATTTATGATGGCTGCTTCTGGCAGATATAACTTTGAATACAGCCAAGAGCTTAGAGCACATTTCCTAGAAATACCCTACAACCAGAATGGATCTCCAAATTTGAGCATGGTGTTACTTGTTCCTTACGATAAATTTGGACTTGAAGAATTAGAAGCAAAACTAACCAATAAAAATCTGAAGCAGAACATTGATAAAATGTCCCCTGGAAATGCACGCTTATATCTCCCAAGGTTTAAGTTAAATTCGAGATATGATTTGTCAAATGCACTGGAGGATCTGGGATTAAATGACCTCTTTTCATCCCATGTTGATCTTTCACATATGACAGACGATTCTATGGTTGAGGTGTCCAAGATCATACATGAAGCTTCAGTTGTGGTCAATGAGGAAGGTGAATATCAGTTTCTTTATTACAAGACTAAATTTACAATTAGAAAACAATTAGAGACGACAACTCTTGACAGATACAGTTTATTTGCATTTTGTATACTTTATGAATTATTTTAAACCCCTTATAAATGAGTTAACTGGATGATCAAATTTATCTAATGACAATGATATGGCCTTAAGTTAATAAATATAATTCAAACATGACTGTATTGATCGTAGTAATGGCGGACCATTAAATGAATATTGGAAAAGAAAAATCTTGGTCAGTTTTCATGTTCGAATCGTAAAATAGACCACAGTGCAGATGTAATATTGACGAATACACTCATTAGGGCTAGGCACAACTTTCGAAACCCCTCACTCCCTTTGGTCATCCAGGGCTCAGAAAACTTTTGTCCCTAGCCTTACGGGGTATATGCATCGATATAACACCTGCTCTGAGGTCTATATTTCTGAAATAAAAGTACTTCCTGTATTGAATCACATATTCTTTCAGGTACAAAAGCTGTTGCTGCCACGGGTGTTTTAATGTCAAGAACAAGCCCACCTGCCATCATTTGTGACCATCCTTTCATATTTCTTATCCGTGATGTCATCTCAGAAACTATTGTGTTCATGGGAAGAGTGATTCGTCCCGAATCTGATCCAGTTACTTTACAACCACCACATTTAACTAAATCAAGGAAAAACCCATTTGGCAGACAGCCACAATTAGATGGTAAAATGCTTCATTCTAGTAAGTGTTTTTTATGTCACTACCAGAGGTGATGACATATTGTTATAGTCTCCTTCTTTTTGTGGATGGTGTTGGACATCTGTAACAAATGGCAGGTGGTGGCATTTTGCATTTTAAATGCTTTATTGATCATTGAAATGTCAGAAAAGCGAGAGCCTTATATGATTCCTGGAAGTTAAACATTTATGAAAAAACAATTACACATATATTTTTGACACCAAAAAGCAGAGAAAAATTCATATAAACATAGCCACATTTTTTTAAATTATGCTCAAAGTAAATTTATTTTATGTGTATAAAATTTCAAGCCTTTTAAGGATTTTTTTTGCTTTTTTCAGCCACAGATGAACATTGCAAAGGGATCTGTAAACCACAGTGTCGTATTAAATGTTTTAAGAATGTTCAAAAACAGATGAATATAAAGAACATGAGCAAAGCCAAGAATCAATTCAATAAAGAAAAACATTCAAGACATTTTGGATACATTGTGATTCCATACAGAAAGTGTAGAAGTGACTGTAAAACTTCCTGTGTGCAAAAGTGTAAGAAGAGATCCTAGATGATTTACTTTACTGTATACAAAGTTGTTGGAATTGTTAGTACATGAATAAATGGTATTTATTAAACCAATTGTATTTGATTTATCCATAATAAGACAACAATGAGAGTTGCATAAAATATATTTATAATACTTGAACTGTGTACATCAACCCTTGTTACTGTTCTTTTAAACATCTCACTTTTAGTTTATTTTTGAATTTCCTTTTCTACTTTATTTTTCTATACAGAGGAAGTGTTATTGTGTCACTAGAATTAATACACAAAAACATTTAATGACTCCTAAACTGTGCAAAATAGAGTCGACTTCCTTTCTTTGTAAACCATACCTTATTTTAATTTGCATGTTGGAAATTTTAACCTATTTAAAGGAATTGATAAAGTGATAAAAATGACTAAATATTGCTTCTGGAGCGACATCAAATGACCTTGACATATTGTTCACCCTACCTATTTTGTAGTTTTAACAATCAACACAAAGGATAGGTATCGATATGGAGAACTGAATTCAACAATGTTTTTCTCTTAAACCAATCATTGAAAACATTCTGTAAAAAACATGGTATTTTATGTAATGTTGACTGATTGACCACAATTTAATGCGAAAATTATTTAGAAATATTTTATATAACTGTTTTTGTCAACATTTTTTTTTTTTTTAGTGCAATTGTTTTTGCTCCTTTCTACCAATTCTTGAGAATGAAATAAAATGTCTTTCTGAACCTTGTTGGAACAAAATAGCATATACAACATGTTTTTAGACCTCTCAATATTAAAGTTATACAAAGGAATTTTTGGTTGATTTTAAAAAAAGTGTTAAAAAAATTAAAACAAAATCCCCCAAAATAGATAAAAATCAAGAAAAAACTTTTATTTCACTAACAAGATACTTTTTTAAAATCAACCAAAATTTCCTTTGTACAATTACAATATTGAGAGACCTAAACATATTGTGTTTATGTTGTTTTGTTCCAATGAGGTTCGGAAAGATGTTTCATTTCACTCTGGAAACATGATACCAAGAACAAAACAAGTGTTTGATGTGTTTTTTAAAACAATATAGATGACAGTATGTATATCTATTTCAAATTATATTGTTACCTTTCAAAAGATGGCCATTAAATTGACAATTTGTAAGATTTTCAGAAATTTTTGATGACTGGTTTAAGAGAAACATGTGTTCAAAAAGTTCGCCATATCGATACCCATTCTTTACACACAAAATTTAAGCAGATATAAGGCAAATTTATAACATATTTTTAGATAGACAAGACCATCAGTTATGAAAATAGGAAGTATGTTCTCTGACGTCAATGTGCTAGGATTTTATTTACAGATTTCAGATTTTGCCTTGGATCCAATTTTAAATGCTTCTAAATGTTTTTCATTTGATTACTATGATTTCTGTTTGACTTCCCCACGACATAAAAAGAGCATTATCACCAATTATTATTGGTATTAGCATTGTAGAAATAAAGCTGAGCTGAAAATTTGTGCATGGCATTCACAACTTCCAATCCTGAAAAACATGGCTTTTAAAGGTTCAACAGATCACTTTGAATGGGCCTTTCTGCATATTTCGAACATAGAATTTTCATAGATTACCATGCAACCATTAATTTTAAACCCTTTTATCTATATATATGCCTTTAGCCAAATAAAATTCATTCTTATTCAATTTCCTATTGAAATTTGTGAGACATGATATAATCAATAATCAATAGATGATACCAAAATATGATAACAAACAAACCATAACACCTCAATAGACATGAACACCTAAGTAACTCATTAAGATATGATTCCTCCATAAACAATGAGTCTCCAGCCACAGACTTAAGATCACTATGGAACCCATTATAGAATTTTAAACATTCCAGTTTTCTTAGTGGTGATGTTAACACAAAATTATTGAATTTTATTTCATTTCAAATTGATTGCATTAAAAACAATGGAACTAAAAGGAGAGGTTGAGATACAAGACAGGTGTTGTCAGAAGGATGTTTTTGTTTTTCAAACCAATTCTCTTTTATAGATATGTTGGATTTTGCATAGAACTAACAGACTCAAGATCACTGACAATTTCCCAAATAGTATTTTATATTTTAAAGATTTTGAATGATCTTCCCAAACTGCCCAAACTGAGGATGTGCATAAGGTTCTCATTTATCTTTTTTGTAATGTGGAAATTGAATGAAATTTTATAAATATTATATACTCATGTTATTGTTGCATGAAATTGATATTGATTGCTCACCAAGGCATGACAAAATTACCCTCAAAGTACATACTATTGACAGGTTTCCCAATCCCTTATATCTTTAGGATTATTACAACTTTCAAATTATTCTGGTAACAAAAATGCTCTATAGAATGATATGGAAATTAGGCGGTTTATTCAAATTTTATAGTGACGTGTGTAGGAAGGAATGACCACAATTATTGCTTCTTATCAGTCCAGCATTCTGGTTTATATCACTGCTATTGATCATTTATAGAATCAGCATACATATAATTGTTGAGGCAAGAATAGCGGAAAATTTTCTGTTTAACATTATAAGCAGGAAAAGAAATTAAGTTCTTGTTTAAAAATAAATTGAAAGAGATTGTGTGCAATGCAAACATATATGAAACATTAAAATGAGGACGTTTGAATTGTTAATTTGGTCAGCTGTAGCTGTAGTGATTAGGACAAAGAGCAGTGAGAACTCAGTTGAAGAGTCATGTACAGAAACCAAATTACCAACAGCTATTAATTCATTTTCATTGGATTTATATAAGAAACTTATTGCAAAAAGCAAAACTCAGGATGTCTTTTTCAGTCCGTTTAGTATCACAACAGCTTTGTCGATACTTCTTCTCGGGGCTGATGAAAATACAAAGAAAGAAATGGAGAAAGTTCTTCATTATACCAGTATGAATTCTGATGGTCTGCACTCAACATTCAGCTGCCTTGATAACTATCTTGAAGAAGGTGGTATCCTCAAAATGGCAAATAGACTATACCCAAATATCACACTTGAAGTAAAACAGGATTTTATGAACAATATCATGAAATATTATGGAGTTTCAATAGAGCAGCTCAATTTCAAAGATGTTGAGGAAAGCCGTAGAGTGATTAACAATTGGGTTGGCAAGCAAACCAATGGACAGATAAATGATATGTTGAAACATGGAGATATAAATGATTTAACCATGAATGTTCTTGTGAATGCTATATTCTTCAAAGGTGAATGGAAAGAGAAATTTGATGTTGAAGACACAAAGCAGATCCCATTTGTTGTTAACAGTAAAACTACAGTATTAGTAGATATGATGACAGCTGCTAGTGAATATAACTATCAGAAAAGCTCAGAGCTTCGGACAGATTTCATAGAATTACCATACAACCAGAAGGGATACCCAGATTTGAGCATGGTCCTACTTGTACCACACGACAATTTTGGTCTAGAAGAATTGGAAGCAAAATTGACCATTGAAAATCTGCAGCAAAACACTGAGAAAATGTCTCCTATGAAGGCACGCATATTTCTCCCGAAGTTGAAGTTAAATTCTAGATATGGGTTGTCAACCATATTGACGGACCTTGGAATGAATGACCTCTTTTCTCCTCAGGATGTGGATCTAACTCAGTTGACAGATGATCCTAGGATTGAGGTGTCCGAGATCATACATGAAGCTTCAGTTGTGGTCAATGAGGAAGGTAGTTATTAATTTTTTTATTTAAGTTAAAGGCAGAATCAGAGTTATAGGGGCTGATAAATGACAAGCAACCTGTATAATCAACCTGCTAATTTATTTCTTTACCCTCGCAATTATGTTACAATTATCCCAGAATATAATATATCAAATGGCGAAGTTATGTAAGATTCAAAGTGCAAAACTATGTAAATTCTCCCAAGTACTAAATAAATATGGATGGGTATCCACTTTTTTTAAGAAATGAATACTAATCTAAAAATTATTTGTTTTCCAAGAATAAAGGATAGATTTTCAGGATTTCCCCAAAAATTATATGACAAGTAATGATGTTAGGCAAAGATTAAAAAATGGAAAGGTCGCTTGCTAGATCTGATTCTGCTGATCACAATAAGTAAATCCTAAAAGAGCATTAGACAAACCCAAAACAATAAAATCCTTATGAAAGAATTTTTAAATGTATAAAGATTTTAGCTTTGTACATCTTATTTGTAATATGTCTATAAGTGTCTGGAATCTTCATTAGCTGACAGCTTAATACAAACTGAATGCATTCAATTCGATCGAGATCAATAAAGTATTGATTTTAGTTATTGTAGTGTCTGTAAGATGAAATATCAAATTATTTATATGTTTTTCATTTCTCTCTTATACCTCACAACATCAACTATGAATGTTAATGTTTTGGCTGATTTAATAAAAGTGTGTGCTTATTGATAAAGCTAAATAAAGTATTCTTTATAATATTTTAAGGTACAGAAGCAGTTGCTGCTACATCTGTTATTGGTATGAGACATGCAGGGCCACCTATAATCAGCTGCAACCATCCTTTCATATTTCTTATCCGTGATGTCCTCTCAGAAACTATTGTGTTCATGGGTAGAGTGGTGCATCCTGGGTCTACTTCAAGCAAATCGGAACCACAAACGGATCCATCTAAATCCAGGGAAAGTCCTGTTGTGTTGCCAGAGCATAAGCTAATGGAAGAAGAAGTGCAAGACCCTACTGATTCAGGTAGATGTGCTTTCAGGGCAAGAAATTGTACATTTATGGTTGGACACATATTTTTTTAGATTGACATGCAACAGCTCACCAATATCACTCTAAACTCAGCTTCCATTTGGGGATTAAGAGAATAGTTGGTTGGTATTAGGTTTTTGAAGATAGAGGATAAAAGAACTTCAGGATTTATTGTGCATTGATATTTCATTGTGATCCTGTTATTACAGACAGGAAATAAGAATAATGTAAAATGATTCAATGACATCAACAAACAAAGAATCAAAACATCGTCATTTGAAATATGGAGCCAAGTTGAGTGACACTTGACATTTTGTTAAATATTTGAGTTGCTGCTTTCGTCCATCCCTCATTCACTTCAAATTATAAATAATTGTCATTTTGAAGACCAGAAGTGTGTATTTACAAAAAAACAGATAACAATACAATATTCAAAAAATAATAATGAATAAAATTGCCATAGCCAAAAGATTGTTCATAGTTATATTGGCCATTGGAATCTTTTCATTTTGGCTGCATGTAATGAATATATTCTTCTTTTCAGTCTTAGTTCAAAATTGCAGAGAGAACTGTAAAGTGGTATGTCGTGCTGAGTGTTTCAAGGATGTGCAGAAACAGTTGAAAATAGGAAAGACAAGAAAAGCTAAAAATCACTTTAAGAAGAATAAGAAGAATTTTCTGAACATATTGATGCTATACAAAAAGTGTAAAGGTCTTTGCAGAACTCCCTGTGTACGCAAGTGTGGAAGGAGAGCCTTATAAAAAAGTCAATTTGTTGTATAATGTGCATATATCTTGGGGGATTATTGGTGCACTAATAAATGCTTATATGCTTATGAGATATATTGTCTTCTCTGTTAATTGATTTAATTGATTTATCAACCATAAGATAGCAATGATAATGCCAGAACTTGGTTTGCATAAAGTCACCATTAATTGCTATAAGATTGAGAAATAATCCTATTGACATATTGGCGTTAACCTTTTGAATTAAGTACATTTATTAAATTATAAATGTTCTTTTATATGTTTTTAACATGTTAAACACATTTTAACTTAAATGATGATCATTTTGGTCAATTGATGATGTCACTTGCACTTTTCATGAAGTTGGTCCAATAGACTAGATGCGAGTAGAAATAACCCTACTTTCATTGTTAAGTCAAAAAAGGGGACAGTATGATTGATTTTAAATTTGATATTATACACAAAAGTACATATTTAATTGTGTCTTTCTAAATTGTTTCTGATTTCTAGGTGAGTTAGATTTCCCATGTCATAAAATCATGAATGAATTTCCATTATTTCAAAAAGGTATTCCATTCTATCTGATCTGAGTTACTCGCCTAGTGATAAAATTGACCTACTGGCTGACTGGTACACAGTAGCCCAGACAGAGGGTCACTTTTTCTTTTATAACTTTTTTCATTTCAGTATTATGAAAACTAGAGTACGGTTCTAACATATAAACTATGGATGCTGTACCCATTCTAGGCTCTGACTGCTATAGCAATCTTAGATTCTGAATGTTGTATCATCTTGGACTCTGGATGCTGAATACATATTACACAATAGAGGCTGTATAATATTAGATTCTTGAGACTGCACTAATCTTATACACTGGAGACTGTACCATCTATATACTCTGGAGGCTGAACCAACTTAGGCTCTTCTGAACTATTTTATGGTCTCAGGTTCTACCATTGGATGATATGTTCTTGGTATTGAAGCACACATTATACAGGTTGAATCATATTCCATGTTATAAAATAAGTATTTTCAGAACATATGCACGGCACTATTAGTGTTTATTATGCTCTGTTTCTGTGGAAACCCCTTGAGCAATCATGTACAGACTCACCATATTATTAAAGAATACCATCAGTATCCATGAGCCCTATAAATATAACTATGACTGATTTTGTAAAAATAACTGTTTTAGGAAATTATCACTGAAAAGTGCAACGCCCACTTTTGCGTAGATAGAGAGGTAGTCACCTAATAGAATAGAGTCCAGAGTCAAGGATATCATATAATTCATCATATTTATCATGTTATCTTATTTAAACACTCCCAAATATGTTTTTAGGGTAACTTAATGTTCATTTTCAAATGATTTGAAGAGAAATGGCAACATCTGTTATTATAAGAAGCTTTGGATTTACCTGAAATATTAAAGATTTTGAACAATTAAATTGTGTTGCTATGGTAACCAATTGACCAATTAATGTCAAAATTGTTGTGACAACTCACTATATATAGGTTCATGATCCCTAAAGATTTTATAGTGATTGGAGTTATATAACAAAAATGATTAATGATTATCATAGTACCCCCTCATAAAATTACCCCAAGGGGTATAAATGGTGATTTTAAGGTTTTCCACTACAGTAAAACCTGTGTATAGTGAACATTTTTTTGCCGAAGAAAAATGTTCACTGTTAGTAGGTGTTCACTACAGCAAGGATTTGATTTCGCGGCATTTTGCCATATTATATAAAGAGACCAGATATTAAACAAGCCTAAATAGAGGAGAGAATAACTGATTTAATTTGTATTTTATACCTATGATAACCCATGACACTTGCAACAAATTTTTGTTTTTTTTGTTGTGTTATACAAACTTACTTATTTTAGACTGCCTGAATGGTTCATCCTTTTATTGTCAAATTTTAATCTCTTTATAATTCTTTAAATAGTGGAATTCTTAACACATTTGAGTCAGTTAAAGGACTTCATTGAAATAATTAAACTACATGATGGAGTCAGTTAAGAGTGATCTTATAATTTCAACCTTATCTGGTTTTTAAAATGATGGAGATGAGAAAAAGACTTAGTTGGGACTTGGCAGATAGAGATAGAGGTAATAATAATTAACCAGATTATCTCCAATTAAGCAATCAATGCTTCTAGACACTGCTAAACACAAATCCTGCCTAATAAAAACAAAGCTTACTAAGAATTATAATTAGTCACACCTGTTTTAATACAAGAGATCAAAATCTCAAATTGACCTTTTAATAATTATTTTTGACAGGTAATAAAAGCATAAACTGCTTAACTCTGATAAGGCAGTTGCAGAAAATCCGCAAGAAATCTTATGTATTAGATTCAATGTTCACTAGAGACAGGATAATTCAATTAAATTTGCCAAGATTAAATGTTCACTGTTCATAGTAGGTAGGTGTTCACTATAGGATTGTACTTTAACATGGGAGTCAATGGGAGAAAAAGGTTTTGCCGATAAAAAATGTTCACTGTTGATAGGTGTTCACTAGAGAGATATGTTCACTAACACAGGTTTTACTGTACTTCGATTTTTCTAGATTATTGATATGTTGTTTTACTTACCAGTGGCTATTGATTACACTAGGTTTACTCTGTATTGCAATTTTCTCATTTCTTTGTGAATATTTACAACGGTTTTACTGGAGTAATATATATTATCTACAATGAGTGTTGATGCTTTGTGATTCCAGTTCTGCTACAGAGGAAGGTGGAAGATGTTGCTAAGCAAGCAGAACTAAGAAGAAAGGAACAAGAGACAAGCTTCAGATTGGCGTATGACTGATATATGGACATTGTATATTGTAGCTACATGTACATATGACTGATGCCTGGACTGCAGATAAATGCATCATCCACTAGGATGCAGTCTAGCACATAGCCTAGGCAACTGAATCCTGTAATGAGATCAATGTGTGTGACATAATCATTACTGGAAATAACATAGCTACCCCCTTTCCAATTGCATTCAGAAAAAATCTGACCTATCATTTCTTGAACATTAAGATTTTATGAAACTGTTTAAAACATGGCATTAAATAATCTTTTCCAAAAGATTTATCAAAATTGGCATTTTCTAAAAAAATTAGCGAAATATGAAAAAATTGGGTCCATTGAAAGAAGCTGGTTACAGGTATGGCTAACATGCTAACAACGCTTGTCTGAAATACACACATGATTTAGTAATAAATGTATATAAAACTGAATAGAAAGGGCGTAGTAGATCCATACACCAAAGCCTGTTATTGAATGACAACAGATAATTGAGAAAGATTACTTTCACGCAATAGATAAATAGCTTAGTATGAGACAATGTTGTAAAATAATAAATTACTAATGAAAATATTTGTTATCTAGTTTGTAATAATTCTCAAACATGCATTTAAGGTTATCAGCTGGTCATATATTTTTTCAATGTCACCTGGAATACATTTGCAAACAAACTGCTTTTAAAAATGATAAATGTACAGAGTTGGGGTTAAGTTTCAATAACTTGTATACTCCATTCATAAATTACTTCTTATTTTAAATAAAATTGCAAAGAAAATCATAAACTGACCATCTTACTACATTAACTGCATCAAATATAGGCAGGTTTACCAGGCCAGGCCCATAGCCTGATGGGTTCAAGCAAACCCCCCACTTGCCAAAATATCTTTCAAAATCATGCAGTTTTTTACCATTCTGAGCACTTTTTAATTGATTTTGAAAATTTTTGGACCAAAATTGTCACAAGTGAATCCCCCCTGGAATTTTTCAAAAATTGAACCCCCCCTTGGCAAATCCTGGCTATGGGCCTGAGTACATCTTGTTTTGATTGACCTTGGGGAGAATATATTGGAGAAATTAATGAGGCATTTCATGATAATGTCAACTTTATTAGTATGAAGAAAATACATTGATGGACATCCTGGATTAAGATCATGAATATGGAAGAAAACAAAATACAAGATTGTTTAATTAATATTTTGATTTATAGTACCAAAGACAGAATTATGTGTAACAACCTTTTCATTTCCCAGACAAATATTTTCTTGTTCTAAATGTTATATCTTTCATTTGATATCAAAGTATGAAAACATTTTCTCAATATGTATGTTTCTGAGTCCATAAGCTTCAGCACAAGTACAGTGTGTATCCTCTATAGTGAATAAAGTAAACATGAATAATTTTGAATTCTAATCTTTTAAAATATTTTTAAATCATGTAATTGTAAATTCCTAAATAGATGCAAAATATCATGAATATATTTTATCTAGAAACAAACATTAGTTCTGTTTTTGTCCATGTAGACAAAAGTTAACATTAAACAGAGATAACCTTGGTTACAGGAACATGTAGCATATTTTTGGTGAATCACTACATTCGCTTAGATTGGAAGAAACATTCCTTTAGAAACTATCCACTTGGTTCAAAACATTTCTCAACTATTTTGTTTATGATATAATGACATAGCGACAAAAATGACAAAATATTGCTTCTGGGAGAAGATACATACCATATTTGAGCAGATATCGGACAAATTCATAAAATCCATAAAAACATCGTCCACGAAGAAGACGTATACAGATTTTAGTTATTTCAGTTTGCCCTGGCTTAACTTTAAATGCTTCTAATAAAATGATCTTCAAATGCTTACTTTGAATTCTAATAGTACTGTTGTGACTTCCCCGCTTCATAAAAAGAACATTATCACCATTTACTCGACTTGTGAACTTACTTCTGGTTTACCAAGAAAAATAAGAGTCCTTCGAACTTTTTCAATCCTCTGTCTAAAGGAGTGGTATTGATATGGAGAACTGAATTCAACAATGTTTTTCTCTTAAACCAGTCATTGAAAACGTTCTGTAAAAAAACACAGTATTTTATGTAATGTTGACTGATTGACAACAATTTAATGCGAAAATTATTTAGAAATATTTTATATAATTGTTTTTGTTAACATTTTTTGTTTTTTAGTGCAATTGTTTTTGATCCTTTCTACCAATTCTTGAGAATGAAATAAAACCTTGTTGGAACAAAATAGCATATAGAACATGTTTTTAGACCTCTCAAAATTATAGTTATACAAAGGAATTCAAAAAATTAAAACAAAATCCCCCCAAAATAGATAAAAATCAAGATAAACCTTTTATTTCATTAACAAGATACTTTTTTAAAATCAACAAAATTTCCTATACAATTACCATATTGAGAGACCTAAACATGTTTTGTTTATGTCGTTTTTGTTCCAATGAGGTTCGGAAAGATGTTTCATTTCATTCTGGAAGCATGATACCAAGAACAAAACAAGTGTTTCATGTGTTTTCTAAAACAATATAGATGAAAGTATATACAGAGTGGGCCCAAAAAAATGCCACTTTTTTCAAAATGCTATAACTTTTTTAATTTTTGATATTAAATCATAATTTGCATACCAAATGAAACTTGAGGTTGTTATCTAGCCATGGATCATAAATTATACACTTTTACTTGAATAAAATATGTCACCAGCGTCTCACTTAAACATGTGGTGTGCCATGAGAAATAAGCATAATTTGCAAAATGTTCCTGAACTCATACGGCCTGATGATCGCCAAGCTAATAGCCCTGATGCAAACCCCAGTGAGTATACAGTATGGGAAGGTCTCCAGGAGATTGTATGAAAGCACCCAATCTAGAAAATTGCTCAACTAAAGCTGGCAATTAAGACAGGTTGAAAAAAGAAAAAAAACTTAGCTAACATTTCATTGATACTGCAATGTCAGCAAGGCGACTAAAACTAAAATATATTATCAATTAGAGTGGCAGACCAATTGAACTCCCCTTTGAGATCAAATATGATCAAAGTTGAAGGACTTGTTACATTATATTATTACTAAGAACCCTTGGCACTGTATAACTGCAAAATGTTGGGTATATAGGTTGGAAAATAAAAAAGTTGTAGTGTCTTGAAAAAAAAGTGGCGTTTTTTTGGCACACCCTGTATATATTTTTCAATTTATATTGTTACCATTGAAAAGATGACCATTAAATTGACGTTGTGTTAAATTTTTAGATTTTTTTATGACTGGTTTAAGAGAAACGTGTGTTCAAAAAGTTTTCCATATCGATACCACTCCTTTGGATTTTTAAGGGTCAAACGTCAACTTTGAATGGATCTTCATGCATATTTTGAAAATAAGTTCACCAAAGAAGGTATTAGACCAGGAAACCATGTCTATAGCCAGAAGAGTGTTATTTTAAACCGTTTTATCCTCTATAAATCGCAATATCCCTTTAATTACTTCACTGCTAAGACCTTTTCTCCTATTGTCAATATAAAGTATAAGTGTCTTTGGTAATCTCATTTCAAAACTTAGCATTTATTTCCACTTTTTTATTTTCCGTATTGACATGAAATAATAAAAAAAATTCTTGTTATCTTCATTCCTTTACAATTTCACACATTTGCAATATAGCCTATTTTGAATTTTTTAACACGACAACTATTATTCACACATTCCAATCATAATTCATTTTTATATCAAATTCAAGTCAATTTATTCCATTTACAACCTTCTCGAAGATTATTGTTAGATAATTCTGTCAGTAAACTGTCAAGCAGATCATCTTATTGTATAAATTGGAATTCATTCAAGTTGAAGAGATATTTAGGTCTTGACCTTACAAATTAATATCTGTTTAACGGAATTTATTGAACTTAGTGTCTGTTAAGCGGAATTTATGGAACTTTATTAAATATTCAGGCCTTTACAAATTGATATCTGTTTAGTGGTGTATTTTTCATCATTTTGAAAACTATAGGTGTCTATCAGGAAAACATAGTATATGAGTATAATGAGATATGTTTTATGGGATCATATGTTACTTTCTTCATGTCTTTTTTACCAAAAACAACAAATTATAACATCATAATTTAATCTTAGACTTTTAGTAGCTTCTCATATAGACATATACTTACAAGACAGTAAAAATCCTAGACTCCCCCCCCCCTCTCACTCATATAATCTTTTCAACCCTTTGATGAATCAGTTGAATGCCAAATAGACCAGGATGCCAGTCTGTTGTTTTCCCCATTTATTACCTAGATGGCAATAGTTCCACCACCAGGGGTATATAGTTAGTCTCAATTTGAAGACAAATATACACAATTGTGATCAAACCTTTTTGTATGATAGATATACATGTATAATCTAAAATGTGTTGAGTAAATGAAAGATATTTCATTTTTTGTAGCAAGTCAGTTTCAAATATTCTGTTGAACGAGTGAGGAATTTCTTCAGATTGAATGGCCTATCATTGTTCCAATGCAAACACAAAAATGAAGAAAACATTGTTCAACTTGTTATCATTCTACAGTGGCCATTCCCAGACAGAATCTCAGATGTGACATCACAATACAATGCAGATTCACAGATGTGTGTAATGCCCAGACAATCATGTATGGAGAATTCAAACATGACCGTGCTCTAATTGAATTTCTCAACCAATCAGAATGCAGCATAGCCAATATAGAACGTTCTCTAATTCTCCATAGATGCACGACCGTGCTCTATCCAATCATCCGGGAATCTACGTATTGTATTTGCATTGTGACGTCACACCTGGGAATGGCGAAAATAACAGCGAGCTCGAGTTTAGTGTATCTCATGTAGCCCTAATCCCCAATTCTCTGAACAATGTTTTCATTTTTTATATGTTTGAATCGGAATAAATAATGATAGGCCATTCAATATGGTGAAATTCAGCACTCGTTAGACAGAATGTCAGTACAAATGCACTCACCTTCGGTTCGTGCTTTGTACGACATTCTGTCCAACTCGTGCTGAATTTCACCATATTGAATGGCCTATCATTATTTATTCCTTAATTAGAGAATGGCTATGCTGCATTCTGATTGGTCGAGAAACTCAATTAGAGAACAGTCTTGTTTGAGTAATTTATACTACTGTCATCTGGTCTATTGGTTTGCTTGAGAAATAAAGGAATGTACTAGTATATTACAGGTCACTGAACATGGTTAAATGTGATATATTAATTGAAACAGACTTTCATCAAAGTGAGACGACATTCAAACCTCAATTAGCCATGTTAAAAGTACATTTTTCACTTTCCATGAATATACAAAAAAACATTTTACCAAGATCAAGAATAGGAAAGCCATCACATTTTATGTTATTAACACAATTAAAAACACATCTCTCCACTTTATTCCCATTTATTTACACTTCCATCATTACATATTTACATTTTGTTTAATAAATAGATTCTGTTTAATGGTTGTAAAACAATACATTCATTGTATGGCAATAAAACTATTTACAATACCATTATTAATCTATTTACTTAGCTTTGCTACAAGGCTCTTCATATATTTTATTATTTCATCTAACTTGGCTTTAATTCATGAAGCAGGGAGAAGAGATTGCCACAGTATATTGAGAATAATCAATATAAAAAGTGACATGTCAGGCTATTTAGCCAAGTATCAGATAAAGATACAGCAAACCCTATAAAATCATTAAGGCAATGTTCGTTTTACCAATTGCGACCCCTTAGGTACTTCAATTGTGACATTGCACTTGACATTGACTACATCGTCGATGTTGATTTTCCCAATTTCTTTACATACCGGTAGCTTGTTTGGAAAATGCTTAGGTGATTACCCGCCATACTTTTCCACATCCGTATTAATGCCAATGCTTATGACCTTTGAACTTGGGACATATCAATGGAGAAAAATGAGGTCTGTCCAGTTGATTTTAGCTACGCCACTTGTCTTGAATGACATTTTCTTCTGACAGAGTATGTAAAAATACTCTGATTTGTCCATTTCAGATCCTTTATACTGTAAGACAATGGTGGTAATAGTAATACACTGTTCACATTTGAACATTAATTTCCCACACCAGAAAAATATGAAAATATATTTTGTTTTTTTCTGGGGTTTAAAGAGGCAATATGTCAAATTCGAAACAATACTTTCATGAATATACAAAACAATTTTATAATTCATCAGATGGCAAACCCTAATGACTGTGGTAAGATGCAATTCTGCGATGATTTCAATGAACAAACAAAACATTCATTTGACATATTACCCTTTTAAGACCATGGCTTGGAAAATGGAATAATTATCCAGTTCTTACACGCGAGATCAGAAAATATGCGATGAAAAATAGTCCGACTAGTCCTAGAATAATATAACACTGCATTTTCCTGTTGCCTTTTCCCGACTGTACCATGTGTGTGATGCGGCCAAAACTCCCAGAAAGTAGTCCGGTTGTACTGTTAAAGTCATCATCCTGGAAGAAGACAATGGAATCCAGTGAAATATTACAAAATAAATCAAATTATTTACAAGATGAAATCAGATTTATTTTTTGATGATAGATTATGTTTTGTCAAAGAAAACTTGGCCCATTTAAATTAAAAAAGAATGACCTCTTTATGAGCCAATGTGTTAAGACTGTATGAATGTGTCAGTATGTCAGGAAGTTGTTCTTAACTGCCCATTCAAGCTTCACTATATAGGTCAATACATTTACAGAAAACAATTGAAGTTTGAGAATGCATCTTGATTGTTTATTCGACAATATGTGTGGATTTTATACGTTTGCACACACTGACTACACATTTGACCATAGGGAGTCAAAATGAATGGAAAGGCCAATGTGATCACCTCAAAAGCATCATGTGCTGACATCTTTTAAATGACACAATCTTTTCAAGGTTTGTAGTAAAATAGTGAATTCAGTTTCACAAAGCATTTTCATATAACAATTATATGTCAAAAAAAATATAAAAATGTACTCCCTATCTTCAAATCATTCTACTAGTTGAAAAAAACTTTTTTAATTGGCATTGTGAGCTAAGCAAACCCTCCATGTTGTATTATACTTTTTTCTCAAATTAATACAACTTGAAATGCTACCAATTTCAGAAAAATTATGATAAAGATATACATACCACACCATCTATAAATCTGTTCTGATCTTTTGTTTCTGATTCCATATCAAATGCAATCTACAATTTAAAATTAAAACATTATCAATATATCACCCAAACAGGGTGGTGTAAGAGTATAAATGCAAACCTTTTCACTAATACAGAATCCATGTATCAATTGTTTCTGTGGCAGCCTGTGGTACATGACACATAATAATTACTAGCCCACAGTTTGTCATTATCCCATTTCTTTTCAATTTGTTAAGTTTTAAAATATATGTACATGAGATGTGGGAGACAACTTACATTATACAACATTTGATGATTTTGAGCATGACACATCAATAACTATCTAACATAACAGAAAAATCACTGCCCAAGTGGAGCACTTTTTGGATGGACCAAAGGCATTCCACTTACATAGACCTCTCCACTCTATATGTGAGGGAAGAAAAGATAAAGAATAATAACTTACCCCTTTTAGTCTATTAACCTTCTGGGCCAAATTTTCACTCATTCGCTGATTTTCATCCACCAAATGGTCCTCCATTGACCCTGGTAAGAAAAAATACTTGTTTAATTTTCAAATAGGGAATATATGATTTATGAATGATATTATGATTTTATCTACAAATGGATATCATATGATATCTGCATGAATAAAAAAGTGCAGATATCATGACCCATGAGTGGATAAAAATCATATCATGAGGAAATCATAGGATATTCTTCTTATTCCATAGTTAAAATGATTCAAATCTACCGGTAACTTTCCAAATGATCGTTTTTGACTCAAGTAGCATTTAACCATTAACAATTGGATAACTCAGTGAAAATCTGCAAAAATATAACATTTACAAAATGAATTTTTATTTCAGACATCTTATAAATTGATTATCATAGAAACTAAGGGATATAAAGGATACTTAGATGAAAATTAATTTAATGACCAGTCATGATTATCTGAAGATAATAGCAATCTATGATTCATCAAAAAGAAAACCCCTAATCTAACATGATGCTTAAATTTCCAAATGCAAGTTTACATTTAAAAGATTAGAGTACCTTTTTCTGAGATTGATGCCATTGTCTTCAGATAGACAGTAGACCAGGTTGATTGCTTGAGGTTGTTATATGTGATTGCTACTTTTTCCTATAGATACTACAAGGCTACAGATTGGATGGGTTAGTACTACTTCAGATACACATTAACCTGCAATTAAGTCAAATGTTATGTTTTAACTTGTAGAGCAGAAAGTATTTCTATGGAGTTGTATGATCAATTACTGCACATCCTCCTAAGCAGGTGTCCAGAATCCGTACCTCCCTCTTCCCCCTGCTATAACCAATTTGGACACGCCCGATTTAACTGAATCACGTGATCTAATTATGCGCAATGACTTATGCATGATTTCTGTCGCAGTGTTGCGACAGCCAATCAGATTGCGAGTTCCTAATCGGGGAAATGATAACTGCTTATCGCAGGGGGAAAAAAGAAAGAATATGTTCTGGATTTTGAAGCCCTGTGATCGGAGGATGTTACTGCAGTACTTCTACTTAATTTGGTGGCTGTTTTAATTTGGTGGATCCGGCAAATTGTAAATTGGTACGTTGTTATATTGCAAGTTCGCAAAATTAAGTACGGTAGCCACCATATGTTTAAAGTAGAAGTACAGTATTAGGTACAGGTGAACACAGTGTGCAGAAATAGAATTACTCGAGTCTCTACCCAATACTTGGCTAGAAGACATGGTATATGGACCACCGGCCGGGCAGTAATTCAAACATTTGTCCTGGTGTAAAATAAATTTGAATGTTATTTTAAAAATCGTACTAAGAGAATATTTCATCAATTAGAATTGAAACGAACACTGTCCTTTGTGAGTTATTGCATACTTTCGTCTAAAATTAAATCAACAGCTCCAAGAAAAATGGTGGATGTCCGGCAACAAGGACAAAAGCTGGATAAAAACGTTGTTAATGTCTGACATTTTAAAGGTGCAACAATTTGTGCAGGGGTCCATTCAACGATCATCAACCGGTAGGTCTTATTTTTTAATTCTGGTCAATTTATAAAAAGAATGGGCCCAATTTTTGATTTGAGGTGCCCAGAAATTTGTTTTTTCTGACTTGGAAGTGTGCCCCTCCCCCCTTCTTTTGAGAAAATATATATGATATCTTTATTCTTTTTCAGATAACCTGTCTCCTATGCCCCCCCCCCCAAACCTGTTAGCTTCTGGGTCAACAAGTCAAGTCAGTATAATTACATAATAGGCAAGGCATCCATTCCAATACAGGTCGACTAGAGAAACATAAAAACTTTTTATATGTTATTCTGCAGCTTATAAACTCATAGGTGCATTAATGCGACTCAGAAAAGTGTGATCGAGTCATTGTAAATAATTTTTGTTGACATAAAAAATCTGCTTCAGATTTAGTCTAGTGCGCCGGTATCAATACAGCATTGAATTCTAAACAAAGTTTATAATTTGATAACCCATATATCTTTCCGTATTCCGCCTAGCACCTTAAGTTATCTAAGCCATTGATACCCGATAAAACGCAATTTAATACCTCTTCCATTTCGCCAATTACTCGCCATTTTTTCGATGACGTGTTTTACTCCTCCAATTTAAAGAGTTAGTAAATATTCGACCAATCAAAAGGCTTGTAACATATGTCAACCAATGAAATTTCTTTTCACATTCAGTTGGTTTTTAAAAATTTTAAACTTGAAAAATATAATTTTCTCCACACTATTTGATGAATTATAGTGTAATCGCCCATCATATGTTCGATCAGATGATGTAAGTATATGCATATCGGTTTACTTTAGCTCTTAGACTATTCAATGAATTCTGAATTTTCGATATCAATTGAGAAATAGACTTTTATAATATATTTTATCTCGGACCCCGGATCGGGGGTTTGTAGAAAAAACCGGGTACCGGTTAGTAAATCCTCCATGCTGGGTTCAAACTTGGTACCCGGTCGAAAAAACCGGGTACCCAAAAAACGAAAAATACGAATATATAACATAAATATCATTAGAAAACGTGCAAGATTTGTTTTGAAATTACAAAAATGTATGTAAGCTTTTACCTTCTTCTAAGGCCACTGTATTGTGGCCTTCCAGTACAGATATATTCCTGCATGAACAAATGGTCATGTCGTAATCATAAAATTTGAAATCATATGTCCGCCATTTTTCCACATCACAATTTGAATTGCGAGTTTTAGTCTTATTACCTCACCTAAAATTCCAAAACACACATAAAGTGATCAGTGTATTAGTTCACATCTTCTGGATCGCTAACTTAGAATTTACAGCCAGTTACTAATGTCAGACGTTAACGACATTTCGTCCAGTTTTCGAACATCGCCATTTTTCTTGGAGCCATTTTGTTGGAGCCATTACATGAATGACATTTGTATATTTCAGATTTTTTAGTTTTTTGTGCAATAAGCCTGTGCCGTCTTGTAATTTGAAGAATTTCAGCCATGTTAATCTTATTGAAAATAACATGGCAGAGAAACATCCAAATATAAGAGGCCACACACTTTATAAGCCAAACTAGAAGCAATCCAAGATATACAAATGTCATTCATGTACATTATGAATATACTTTTCCATATATTATTGCACAATGGTCTCCCAATTTCTTATTTTTGCCGTTCTACTGACGAAATGAACCAGTGAAATGGACTCTAGACTATATCCTCCAGTCTGAAATTTTTTCATTTGGAATGAAAATATTTAGACTATAGCCCTTATATGTTAAAATTTGGGATTGGAAATTATTTGTTTACGTAGGAAGTGCCATTCAAAATGGCCGACTGGGTAAATTAATTTGCATATTTGTTACTTCTCCTAGCTTTATTTCCATTTGACAATATGCTGTGTTACTTTTTATAGCATTTAATTGTACCTTACTACTTAATTGAATTGTTATAATGCTTATTTTTGGGGAGTGAAGTTTCCTAAAATTGATAATTGTGTGCAGGAAATTTTCTGTTTTTTCCCACAGGAGGGACATAATGATCAATAGACTGAATTCTTAGGAAATTCAGTCTAATGTATATAGACTAAATTTACACTTCAGTGGACGTTTCGTCGAAAATTGGGATACTGTAACTTATATTATGATTAATAATCAAAATCTTATACGTTGCATCGTTTAAATTAACACACGTCACCTCTCTGCTAAAGTAACGATAGTTATTTACAGATTTAAATCATAAACAAAACAATCCACATACGAACTATTGAAAATAGAGTAAGATTGATTTGTCATGTTTTTCAAATCGTCTTACAATGTCATAGGCGTAGCCAGGAGGGGGTGCGATGGGGCGATCGCACCCCTCCCCCATAACCAATGAAAATATGACCATAATGATAGAGGAAGAAAAGAGCCTTAAAATGCTTTTTATTTAAAGCTTCTAGCTCAATTTTGAAGGAAGTTACATACGTTTTTGTAAATTCAAAACAAATCTTACACGTTTTCTAATGGTGTTATATATTGGTATTTTCGTTTTTGGGGTACCCGGTTTTTTCGACCGGGTACCGAGTACCAAGTTTTAACCCAGCATGGAGGATTTACTACCATGTACCTGTTTTTTTCTACAAACCCTCGGATCAGTTGGCCTGAGTGTCATTCAGTCTCTTACTCACTGACTCTACAGTGTCAATCACTGCTGTCTGTGTATGTGCATTTAAGCCTTAGTAAATATGTGAAATGTAATAGAAGAAGAAGGATAATGATGTCTTTTAACCCAAATTGTAATCTTGGCCTCAAATGAATAAATGTTCTACAGTGGGGAACATAAAGAATTACTAATAGCTATGAAAAATACATGCTGTCGCACATAATGATAATATTAGATTCTTACCTCAGTGTTTTCAACGCTCTATTTTCCACGTCCTAGTAAGTCCAAATATTGTGGAATTTTTGCCCATAATGACAAATAGGAACTCAAAAATTTGAAGTGGATATTCACATGTGATGCCGACTCTTCAAATGTTAAGGTGATTTTGGAGCTTGATTACGCCGCAAGGAGGATTGGCTCCCAGAATGCAACATGACACGTGCCAGCTTTCAAAATGCTGTTCCGCCGTTTTGAAACCTGTCACGAGTAAATAAGGTGAACTGATGTTGCATTTTGGGAGTCAACCCTCCTTGGATCACAAACATGGCGATTCATGAAAACATTCATTCGATTTGGTAGGAATTTATCCATCATTTGCAGGTATGAAGCTTTGGATTCATTTATTGTGCTACTTAAAGTGAATAAATTATTTTCTACCGCTTGGGAGAGTTTGAGACACGAAACTTAGAAGTTAGCTCATTGTGACAACTTTTGATGGGTCTCCCACTTTACCATCAAGATCAAAATCTTTCTGAGGGTGAATCACAAAAGCCTACCTAAAATAATTGTTGTATCTATGTGTTCCATGGATCGCTTACCTTTTTAGGTTTGACACTTGTTTAAAATAAGAAATTCATTTCCTGTCGTGTTTGATTTCAGATATCCATCTGTGTAAGATAAAAACATTGTAATTAGAACCAAATATACAACAAGGTGTTAATTTACCCCATTTGTAGAATATACCCCCAAGTTGATGTATTATACCTTGGTCTTTCAACAAAAAGTTTTTATGGAAACTTAACATGTACTTCCACTTAGCTTTTTTCATGACAACCTTGTGGAATCCAGAAGAATATTCTATTTCATTATGTTTGCTAATTTTGGTACTTTGGTTCACAAGTCTAAGCAGATGACAGTACATGTAGTTACATCTAATTAGTTATATTCCAATTAAACTGTATTTCAGTTTGAGCTGTATTTGCTCATTAATGACATCTATGTCCAGGCTTGAATGACTACATGTATATGTACAGTACATACCGGTATATATAATGTAATAGTAAATCATCTTGTACACTGTAAGTAAATATTGAATAATCATGATATTAAGATGATCATTTTCACATTAAAATAGAGATGACTGAAAGGGAAAAGAATCAGAACACAATATAATTATATCAAAGATCTTCTAAATAGTTCAAAGGTTTTATAACTTGTATCATGGGCTTCTGGTGAAAGCCCATGCTTATGCTCGTAGGCATAAGCATGGGTGATTTTTTTGCTGGTTGTTTTCAAAATCATTTTTTGTTATGTGAAATGTTGAGAGTGTTTTCATGTTTTTCTTATAATTTTCAATAGTTTGCCATGTTGGTAGAAATATAATGAAACTCTGGAGGTGTACATGATACATATGTCACCTTGTGACCTTAGACAATTGTATTTAATTTATTTCATCAATCAAATTTCATCATCTTTGAAGCGCTAATGTATTACTAACTACTATCAGAATTTGCTTTTTTATTTCAGATGAAAGATTAAGAATTGTAAAACAATTATAGCAGTGAATCTACAAATGAAACAATGGAGCCCCAAAGAAAGAGAAAACTCCCATCGAGTTCTTCAAGCAGTGGCGCTAGTGAGAGTGATTGCATGGCAGAAACTGCAAGCTCCAATGTTAAAGTTGTCATAAGAATCAGGCCTGAGAATGAGGCTGAGCAAAGTGGTATGTAGCTTTTTATTATAAGGAAATTTTGCTCTTATGAAAAATGTAATTTCAGCATGATTTTAACAAAATACTATGAACATAATTTTTAACAAAATATTTTGATTTCGAACTGTTTTCTGTCATAACAACAATATTCAGACAGATAATTTTGAAAAACATTAATGTTTATGTTGTTACACGAATAGAAATATTTATTTTAAGTTTTGAATAGACCTTTACACGATATTATATTATAGAAAAATACTCAACTGTTGTGAAAGTCATAGATGAGTCTTTACTCGTCTTTGACCCCAAAGAAGAATCTTCACCAGGTTATTTCCATGGTAAACGCAGAAGAGGTCGTGACATCACCAAGCGCAAAAACCGTGATATTAAATTTGCATTTGACTGTGTATTTGATGAACACTCTACAAGTAAACTTGTTTATGAGAATACAACAAAAGTGGTGCTAGATGGGGTCCTGGATGGATATAATTGCTCAGGTAAATTTTTTAAATATTATTATTGTAAATCTTCAAGGATGTATGATTATGTCATGGAATCAAATGAATTCGCTTCACTGACGTCAACTTCAATAACATACATATTTGATCAGATATCTAAAACCTTTTTCAGATACTGAATTTAGGTGCTTTGTGCTAATGGGCATGTGTCTCAACATTTGTCCTTAAGTCCACATCTCTATGTCTCTCTTGGTGGCAATTTTGAATTTTTAAAGACACTGCATGTCTTATGAGGATTCTACTTGATCCATTGTTGCTACTTGAAATATGAAAATTCCAGCAAACCAGTCTTACAGTAAGCCTTGAAATATATGCTATTATCACATACTATGTATAAATCTAGTGATTTGATTGGTTGCTTTCTATGACGTATTTCCCGTATCACATAAATTTCATATGATACGAGCACACATACCACACGTTGTCTATGGTAACGAAATGACGTCATACAACTTTATTCTATTCTTTCCTAATTCAAAATGACGTCACATATAGGCTGTGTTACTATTTCTTAGAAATGATGAATTCGTCATATGAGGAACTAGAACTTGTAGAAGTTAGAACGACAAAGAAAGCTACCAATCAAATCACTAAATTTCTACATAGTATGTGGTAAAATCGTCATCACACGTTTCAGCGTATGTGATACGGGAAATATTCCACTCAGTAAAAAAGTATCACCACTCAAGCTGCGCTTTCGTGGTTATACAATTTTTACTTACGTATCACATGGTGAAACGTGTAATAACTGATATTATCACAGTGATATTTGATTTTAAACAATAGGTTTATTTCATTGCAAGTTTTCCATTCCTACTACGTATTACATAAACATTTAGGCAAATTGCTTTTGCATTTCATGTCTGCTTTCAACAACAGTGATATTGGATGTTGTTAATTCTCATTCCTGTGTATTGCAGTATTTGCTTATGGAGCAACTGGAGCTGGTAAAACTCATACCATGCTAGGAAAGCCTAACCAGCCTGGAGTGATCTTCCTCACAATGATGGATTTATATGCAAGGATCGAAGCCATGAGGGACGAGAAGATCTGTGATGTTGCTGTCTCCTATCTAGAGGTAAACATACACTGTATTTATAGATGGCATTCAAATGCAACAGTTGTAGAATAATGAAGATCATTTTAATTAATAATTCAGGTTAACAACAAATCAATGTTATCAGATTTTATTTCATGATTTTGATTTTATTTTACCTTGTTGAGTGTTGAATATGTATTCTATCTATGTTTATGTTTAGGTGTACAATGAGGAGATCAAAGACTTGCTGCTCCCAGGTGGATATCTGCCAGTGAGGGAGGACCCACAGAAGGGAGTTGTTGTCCAAGGACTTTCATTGCATAAGGTAAACATGTGGAATGTTACAATACATCTGATTAACTCTTGCAATTACCTGTCATACCATGATGACAAATCCATTTACCAGAGTCAGACTGCAAATTATAATTTAAGTTACTGAAGGGAAAGATGATTTTAATCATTCTACTTGATCTTCCTTGACATTATACTATTGTGCATTATTTTAATATGATATAATGCACTTGTCAAGTAAATTGAAAGAAAGGTTTTTACAAATTAACAAAAATATAAACTGTTTTTCTGCAGCCAAGAGATGCTGAGGAATTAATGCATATGTTGGAATTCGGGAATCAAAACAGGACGCAGCATCCCACTGATGCAAATAAGGAATCATCGAGATCTCATGCTGTATTTCAGGTAACTTCCATAAGACAGGTGGAATCAAGATTTCTCATCTTAAGCTATGTCAAAAGTAGTTGAATTCCTAAGGAGTGAACTATGTAAATCAATTAGCCAAAATTACACAGAACTGCCTGACCAATATTGCTGTTAGACTTAAAGGGACATTCCTCGCCAGACCATTTCTCTCCTGATATGGTAGCTATAATCAATAAATATACTTTCCATATTTAGCAAAACATGGGAAATGTTTTAATATGGTCAATATTGATCATTTAAAAATGTAGTGCTCATTTCCAGTGAGCTGCCATCTTTCAAGATTTCTTGCAGGAAGTGATGTCATCAACTCTCAACTTATATAAGCTTGCCCATAACAGTGTAGGAAAGTAGCACAAAATTACTTCTAGACAAGTGATCCTTAATTTCTGTGCAAAAACATTTTCAGAGCTTGTCAACTTAGAATAAAAGAAGAGAATTTCAGAAGAATTAAATCAGATACAAAATTGAAAAAGAATATTCAGCTGTTTTTGTTATTCTTAATAGCTCCTTCCCTAATTCTATATGCAAAGTTGAGAGTCGATGACATCACTTCCTGAGTGGAATCTTAAAAGATGGCAGCCTAGTGGAATTGAGTACTACATTTCTAAGTGTTCAATTTTGACCATATCTAAACATTTTCACTGCTTTGCTATACATGGCAAGTATACATATGGTTATAGCTACTATATGAGGAGAGAGATGGTTTGGCAAGGAATATCCCTTTAAGGCCCTTCACAACTATAATGTGCAGTATTAATGTTTATATGATACAAGTAAAATGTTTAACCGAAACGTCAAAAAGTAAAAATCAAAACTATCTGAAATATCTAATCAGAAATGATCAAGGATTATTGATATATTACTTTGTATAATTTAAAAAAATGTCACTGGTTGATTTTAAGTTCTATATAAGTGAACTTCTTGTTTCATGAGAACATTTCTTCATATCCTATGTGTATTTTCATTCCTAGGTATTTGTGCGGCAGAAAGACCGAACAGCAGATGTGAAAGCTGATGTGAGAGTGGCAAAGATGTCTTTGATTGACCTTGCAGGATCAGAGCGTGCCACTGTCACTACAAATCGTGGAGCTAGGTTTAGAGAAGGGGCTAACATCAACAAATCTCTCCTTGCACTTGGTAATTGCATCAACGCTCTGGCAGATGCACGGGTAGGTTTCTTGTGCTTTGTGTCCAGGCCAATCTCCCCTACAAGGCAATGAGAAGTAGATCAAAACGATACTTTAAATAAATGAATTAATTTTGTACTAGTTATTTGAACTCATACACTTGGCCAAGTCACACTAATACGAGGAAATTAGTTCAAAGCAGCACATGTTCAGCAACATATATATATATATATATTTTAAAGTCGAGTGTGACTTTACTTATATGCTCTTGTTTTACAGTCATCAAAAAGCCAGCATGTTCCATACAGAAATAGCAAGCTGACCAGACTGCTGAAAGACTCTCTAGGGGGCAATTGTAGGACTGTTATGATAGCAGCAGTAAGGTATGGATATGTTACAGTTGGGGAATGGAGAGTGGGAATGGAGGGGGGATTGAGGGGGCAATTGTTGGACTGTTATGATAGCAGCAGTAAGGTATGGACATGTTACAGTTGGGGAATGGAGAGTGGGAATGGAGGGGGGATTGAGGGGGCAATTGTTGGACTGTTATGATAGCAGCAGTAAGGTATGGATATGTTACAGTTGGGGAATGGAGAGTGGGAATGGAGGGGGGATTGAGGGGGCAATTGTTGGACTGTTATGATAGCAGCAGTAAGGTATGGATATGTTACAGTTGGGAATGGAGAGTGGGAATGGAGGGGGGATTGAGGGGGCAATTGTTGGACTGTTATGATAGCAGCAGTAAGGTATGGACATGTTACAGTTGGGGAATGGAGAGTGGGAATGGAGGGGGGATTGAGGGGGCAATTGTTGGACTGTTATGATAGCAGCAGTAAGGTATGGATATGTTACAGTTGGGGAATGGAGAGTGGGAATGGAGGGGGGATTGAGGGGGCAATTGTTGGACTGTTATGATAGCAGCAGTAAGGTATGGATATGTTACAGTTGGGGAATGGAGAGTGGGAATGGAGGGGGGATTGAGGGGGCAATTGTTGGACTGTTATGATAGCAGCAGTAAGGTATGGACATGTTACAGTTGGGGAATGGAGAGTGGGAATGGAGGGGGGATTGAGGGGGCAATTGTTGGACTGTTATGATAGCAGCAGTAAGGTATGGATATGTTACAGTTGGGGAATGGAGAGTGGGAATGGAGGGGGGATTGAGGGGGCAATTGTTGGACTGTTATGATAGCAGCAGTAAGGTATGGATATGTTACAGTTGGGGAATGGAGAGTGGGAATGGAGGGGGGATTGAGGGGGCAATTGTTGGACTGTTATGATAGCAGCAGTAAGGTATGGATATGTTACAGTTGGGGAATGGAGAGTGGGAATGGAGGGGGGATTGAGGGGGCAATTGTTGGACTGTTATGATAGCAGCAGTAAGGTATGGATATGTTACAGTTGGGGAATGGAGAGTGGGAATGGAGGGGGGATTGAGGGGGCAATTGTTGGACTGTTATGATAGCAGCAGTAAGGTATGGACATGTTACAGTTGGGGAATGGAGAGTGGGAATGGAGGGGGGATTGAGGGGGCAATTGTTGGACTGTTATGATAGCAGCAGTAAGGTATGGATATGTTACAGTTGGGGAATGGAGAGTGGGAATGGAGGGGGGATTGAGGGGGCAATTGTTGGACTGTTATGATATCAGCAGTAAGGTATGGATATGTTACAGTTGGGGAATGGAGAGTGGGAATGGAGGGGGGATTGAGGGGGCAATTGTTGGACTGTTATGATAGCAGCAGTAAGGTATGGATATGTTACAGTTGGGGAATGGAGAGTGGGAATGGAGGGGGGATTGAGGGGGCAATTGTTGGACTGTTATGATAGCAGCAGTAAGGTATGGATATGTTACAGTTGGGGAACAGGGGGGTAGGAATTCAGGTTGTGACAATAGGGTGCATCTCCATACCCTACATTATGATTAAGGATATTGCAGGGAGTAACATGTGAACTGGAAATAAAGAAAATCACTTATTTTTAGAAAATAGTGCACTGTTTGGTCATAATGTCAATATGAATATCAAGCCTATATATAATGTATCAAAAAATATCCAGATGTCTCACTCCACTCTGCCTGCCTGATTAATTATCCAAATAACTTATTCTACACTGCCCTCATTAGTCAAATAAATCATGAGAATGACATTCCATGTGTTTTGTTTTCAGTCCATCAAGTATGAGCTATGAAGACACCTATAACACACTGAAATATGCCAATCGTGCCAAAAATATTAGGGCTCGTGTAAAGCGCAATGTCATGTCAGTGGACCTCCATATGCATAGATACGTTAAGATCATAGATGAACTACGAGTAGAGGTGAGTCATCGAATTGTAATCTTCCCTTCCCACTAAGATTTTCGACATCTAAAAAGTCACTCGACTTTTTTGTGATTTTGAATCACAGAAAGCATTCTGAAGTTTCAAATTGGCGCCACGTTTAATTTTTGGCATCCGCCTAATGTATACCACTTACCTTTAAATTATTCTTTCATAAGTTTCGTCATAAACTCAGTTTGACCAGAAGTATCTTTGTTGCCGGTCGATTTTTAAAAAAAAATGTCCCTTTTCTAATCACCTGGATGTGCGGTTCACTTGGACTCGCCCAAAACGAGGGGTGACAAACGCAAGATGGTAGAGATGCAGACATGTCGCCTCTCAGAGAATCTATTCCATAATTTCAACATTACTATGCGGTTTTACAAGGGAAAGGGATAAGGGCAGGTTGTATATAGGACTGGACAAGATGAAAGTAAATATTCTAAATAGATGACACCCCTTTCGAAATAAGATGAACTGAACCTATCACGTCACTGATTTCTTAGAAGAAATTACGTCAGAAAAACAAAAGCGATGTAGAGAATTTTCGCTTGAATCGTTGAAAAGCAAGCCCAGTTTTCTATGGGAATATACGGTAATTAATAGTTACGTGTACAATATTACAGAGTTCGACGGTGCATAAGTTAGGCGGTGGATCATTTTGTAAGTACGACAATGTGAATTCATGCAACTGTTACTTTTTGGAAGGTTTTTTGCAAAAAAGTCGAGTGACTTTTTAGATGTCGAAAATCTTAAGTGTATTTTACAAAAAATAATAGTGGATTTAAAAAAAACCTAGTTTTTATTATTTTTATTTGCAGAAATCTATAAGATGTGGCTTATGTATTTTATTGAACAGGGATACTAGAATTCTGCACTACAAAATGTCAAATGGTGCAAAAATATCATTTTGTCGCGGCATTTTTTCACTGCATTTTTTTTGAAAAGTGTGAAAATCAAAATAAAACTGCCATGTTTTTTAATATGTACATGTATTTGAACAACAGATATATTAGTAACAATATAGAGATGATATATTGGCCAGAAGCAATACAAAACGAGTATGTAGTCACATATTTCGTGACTCGCATTAGGTGTCCCTTACAAAGCACTTAGAACTATTGGAATTTTGCGCAGCTATTATATTTTGCAAATTTTCCAAAAACCTCCAAATATACGCGAAAATAACTGGAAGTATATGATTATAAAGCATTGATGTTTTTTCTCTTTTTTTAGGTGTCTGAACTGAAGCTGAAACTTCAAACCTATGAATCTGACGATGTCTTCCCAGAACGTAGACTTGCTGTTACGGACCCTAGCCTTCAACATCAGATAGATGCGTAAGAAATACAAATTTTACCATTTAAGGTCATTTTAATTATGAGTGCCATGCAAACAACCAGATTCAGTCAGCATAATGCATCAATGCCACACTGTTGATGTTTTTATGTCACCACTAAGAAGATTCTGTGACTGGCATTCGTGGTCAGTGTCAGCAGTTGGCATTTGGTATCTGTATCTATCCCTTTAACCCATTTATCTTAACTTACTACTAAGAAGTGACATTTTATCATGTTAATGGCATGTTCATAAATTGTTGACAAGTACTCAACAGCATGTTTATCACTTTGCAGAACTGAAAGTGCCATGCATGCAATATTTATGAAGCGTCTCAGTTTGCGTAAAGAGTTCATGGAACTGGAATGCAAAGATAGACATCTGATGGCACGGATCTACAAATTCCAGAGATATCAAGAAAGACTTGGAATAGTAACACTTGATGAAGATGCTACTGAAAGGGTAAGACACTACTCTTAATATGATCATCTTAGAAGCATTTTGTGTTTATGCCTGAGTCACATTTGCTCCGGTTGATGAATCTGAACAAATGTGACTCAGTCAATAGTCTTGTATCTTCCAAACACTTTCAAAGTTGATCTATCAACCTTTAGCATGCTGCCTTATTTCAACAAATACATCCCACGCGACTGGCTAATTTTTCAAAGAGTGCAAAAAATTATATGCCAGGACTAAATAATTAATATCTCAATAACTACTGAATGAATCTGGATAAAATTTTCACAAAAGGAAGATACACTGGCATGGCTCATGGAAAAAATGTTCTCATGAATTTTTTTCGTAAATAAACCACGACTGGGCATAAATATAACATGAATGCTCCTCCAGAATCCGCCGCTTCGCCCCTGGGAAGATTCAACGTCTGGTCAGAATCCAAAACTGAATTTGCAGTGATCGAATGTACAACTTTTCAGTTCAGAAAATATTCTAATTTCTACTTTCGATGACCATTATCGGCGACCAAGAGCCTTTGGAGCTCGAAATCACAATCCATTTCCTCCACATTTTTGTTGTGATCGTATTTTGCCGCCATTTTGTACGATTTGTTCACTAAAACACTGTTTAAATTGTTGAATAGGGAAATATTTTTCAAAAGATCGCCATTTCTAGGTCAACAGGAAGTCACGTAATGCACTGAATAAATCATGAAATCTGATTGGATCATAAAAATAGCGCGAAAAAGTAAAGTTTTTAAAAGTTTAAACTCAGGTGGATGGATCCGCCGGCAGTCACTCGGGATAGTAAAGCATGGGTGGATACACTCGCCGGCAGCATGCTAAGGTTAAAAGTATCTATCTTCATATCTAGATCTTGGTGAGTGATTAGATACCAATTAGATACAGTATCGCAAACAATTTAACCCACTAATTTCTTAATAACTTTTTTCAATTTTGTGCTTTTAATATATTTGGATTTTGTTTTGTCACCACCAGTGGTGACATGTTGTGGTCTCTGTTTTTGTTGTGATTGCGGTTGGCAATCTGCGATTGGCATCTGTAACAAATGTTGGTGACATTTTGAATGTTGGTTGCTTAAGGAATAAATAATGATAGGCCATTCAATATGGTGAAATTCAGCACAGTTGGACAGAATGTTGTACAAAGCATGTACCGAGTGTAGAATTTCACCATATATTGATTGGCCTATCAATATCTATTCTGATTCAAACATAAAAATGAAAACATTGTTCAGAGAATTGGGGATTGGGGTCCATGAAATAACCAATCTTGCTGTTATTTTTGCCGTGAGTAGGTGTGTTGTCACAATATATAGGTACCTGGATGATTGAATAGAGTACGGAGAAATACAGAATGTTCATTATTGGTTATGCTGCATTCTTATTATCCCATAGAACGAAGTTCGGAGGGATAGAGGGAACGCCTCCGTCCGTCCGTCCGTACATACGTCCGTCCGTCTGTTCGTCCGTCCGTCCGGGCAATAACTCAAATACCGGTGGACCGATTTTGTTCATATTTTGTACACATATACCCTATGGGGGTAGAAGTTCTGCTCAAAAGCCGATTTTCAAAATGGCCGCTCATTTCAAAATGGCGGCCATTTTAGTGACGATTTTACAGTAATTTAGGTGCTATATGTAAAACTGTAATAGCAATATGTTTTAAATGTAAAAAAAATTATAAAGGACATTAATAATGCTACAAATGTAGATATTAAAGAAGCACATGGCAGTCATCTTGAAAAATGGCGGCCTTTACTCGTCATTTTACGATTTTGGCTGTAACTCAAAAAATAGTGGAGCGATTTTGTTCATATATGGTATGTGAATACTATAAGCATTGCACACTGTCTAAAGACACTTTTGGTAGAAGGCAGCCATTTTTCAAAATGGCCGCCATTTTAACGCATTTTACTATAACTCGAAAAGTAGTGGAGCGATTTTGTTCATATTTGGTATGTGAATACTAAAGCATGGCACACTGTCCTATGACATTTTTGGTAGAAGGTGGCCATTTTGAAAAAAATTTTGAAAAATGTCCGCCATTTTAATATATTTTACTATAACTCGAAAAGTAGTGGAGCGATTTTGTTCATATTTGGTATGTGAATACTATAAGCATGGCACACTGTCCTGTGACACTTTTGGTAGAAGACGGCCATTTTGAAAACAATTTTGAAAAATGGCCGCCATTTTAACGTATTTTACTATAACTAGAAAAGTAGTGGAGCGATTTTGTTCATATTTGGTATGTGAATACTATAAGCATGGCACACTATTTCTAATGACTCTTTTGGTAGAAGGTGGCCATTTTGAAAAATGGCCCCCATTTTAACGTATTTTACTATAACTCGAAAAGTAGTGGAGCGATTTTGTTCATATTTGATATGTGAATACTTTAAGCATGGCACATTGTCTAATAAAACTTAAGGGAGTAGTTGGCCATTTGAAAAATGGCCACCATTTTTATGTGTGTTATTTTACAAGTACACGTACGTGTGCGATTTTTCAAAAATTTTAGAGGTGCCTACTTAAAAGCATATTATTTCTTCTGATGACAACTTGGCTAGTGAGCAACCATTTTGAAAATGGTGGCCTTTCTGGTGTGTTGTTGTATGATATTTGCGCTTCGTTTGTAAAAATGCCAGCCATTTCTGTTCGATGGGATTCGCTACGCTTTGGCGTTGCCGTTGTTCTGGTTGGTTAAGAAATCAATTAGAGCACTGTCATATTTGAATTGTCTTTATTATACAATTTGGGAAATAATGTCAGGACAAAAACCAAAATTTCCTTCTGAAATATCCATATGAAAACTGGTTTATTTTATGGTTTGCTTTTCAGGCTAAGGCCAAGATGAAGGCTAATATCGAAAAGATGTCGAAGAGAAAGGGAACAGTTCGTAAACGTTGCGATGATATTCAAGTAAGCTTGGATGATAACACAAAAGAGCTGGACTCTGTGTTGGGTGAAATGAAGGACAATCTGCCAGAGGTATTATACGTACCAGGTCGTTCAATAAGTACTCATAATTTTGCTCTCATTTTAAGAGTTTTTTATATTTTTCCATGAAAATTTTACAGACGATGCAGAATGTATCTGTGTAACAACCCTGCAAAAATTAAGTTTTAATTCTAATGGTCGTGAAAATGGCGGTTGTTATAGTAACATGAAAAATGGGTAGGCGGGGCAGATTATTTGACGTCATAGTGGCATATAATTCAGTTCAACATTGTGGAGAGTAACAAGTGTTTTAATGTCATGTAGTCCCATTTATCCCATGAAATAGTATGGGGTAAATGTTTCTATTCCTACTTTAAATGCTCAAAATAATGTCCATTGGATGCGACACACTTTCGATGACGTTCTACCCAATCCTGGAAGATTTTATGGAATCCATCAGGAAATCTAGCTCTGAGAGCATTTTGGACTGCATTCTGCAAATCTTCTGTCGATGCAAATCGAAAACCTCTCAGCTCATCTTTCATTCGGCCAAACACGCCAAAGTCGCATGGGGCTTCATCAGGTGAATATGTGCCTGTGGGAGAACTTCCATTCCGAGTTCTCCTATGGTGTTCAGTACAAGTTCTGCCCGGTGACACGGGGCATTATCCTGATGAAATATTCTTGTCGCCAACTCTAGGAGGGGGCGTTTCTTTGAGAAGGCCCGTTTGAGATGCCTCTTGAGAACCTGAAATAGTCAGTAGGATAGGATACTAATGCCTTTAACATTTGTACTTAACCATTTTTATAGTTCAAATCTGATTTTAAATTTGATTTGATTTAATGTTTTTACTCTTATATTGATTAATTTATTAATACTGTAGATTGGGTTAATTTGGCGCTACTTAATTTGGCGATTTTGCCATTTTTGGCATATTGGCGGCTATTTAATTTGGCGGCTATCTAAAAATAAGTTGAACTTACTCACTGTTTGCATGGCCATGTTTGGCTATGTTCATTTTTTCTTTTGAGGACCACTGGTGATATTCACCACGTTTGTACATTTTTGTGAGATCATCCTTTACATTTTGCACCACGATCGATGCTGCTACTATACCGCCCTTTCCTTCCTAGTTTTTCCCTGAGTATTAATGAGTGACTGACCAGTTCTGTGCCAATTCATGAGACATTTTTCATATTTTTTTAAAAAACTAGACCGGAAGTGACCTAAATACACTGGAAGAAATACCCTAGATAATTCCCGGGAATTCGTTCTAAATTTTGGCGAATATTAATATTGGTGAATTTTTCAATTTCGCCAAATTCGCCAAATTAAAGCGGGCGCCAAATTAACCCAATCTACAGTAATGAATAAGTTTACCATTGCATAATAGTCCTTGTTTATTCTCTGACCATCAGGAATTGCATGCGTAAGCAGCACCCCAGAGCTATCCAAAAACACAATGAACATCACCTTGCCGTCATTTTTGGTCAGTTTTGCCAGGGTTGAAATGGGAGTAGGTGAGTTCTTAGTTCTCCAACCACTTGATGCTCTCTTCCCAAGGGGCTCATAATAGCTGACGTACACCTCGTCGCATGTGATAATTCGTTGAAGAAAACTATCCCCTTCATCTTGGTATCGTCTTAGAAATTCTTGGGAAACCTCAACTCTGCGGGCTCTCTGGTCACTAGTTAACTCCTTTGGCACCCATTTAGCACACATGAGGTTCATTTTAAGCTTCTCTTTCAGAATGAAGTGTGTTCTACCTATACTAATGTTCACATTCTCACTAAGTTCCCGTACAGAGATGCGGCGATCATCATCTAGAACTGTCTTAACTCTTTCAACAGCCTTTGGGTTGGTGACTTTTACCGGTCTGCCAGTCCGTTTTTCATCCATCACAGATTTTCTTCCCTCTGAACCAAACCTTTGATACCATTGGTATATGGTAGGTGTGCTCATTAACTCCTTTCCATAAATATCTTGAACTGCTTTTATTGTTTCTCCTCTTGATTTCTTGGATAACACACAAAATCTTATCACACTACGGATTTGAATTTGAATTTCATCTTGACTTTTCACAAGACCACAGTCAGCTGCCATCTTGGGTCTCTCTATTGAAACCTTTTCTGTGATGTCATACCTTTTTATGTGATGTCACAGTAATAACTATACTCAGAAAAGTTGCATCTTTCACACTGATGTCAAAACCTGTTTCTATGGTTGCAAATCTTTCAGATAAAACATATGACATTTCAAGATGAAATCTAACTACATCCATGGATTTTACGATCAAATAAAGTTGCCCCGCCTACCGATTTTTGACGTTACTATAGCAACCGCCATTTCCACAACCATTAGAATTAATACATAATCTTTGCAGAGTTGTTACACAGATACATTCTGCATCGTCTGTGAAATTTTCATGGAAAAATATAAAAAACTCTTAAAATGAGAGCAAAATTATGAGAACTTATTGAACGACCTGGTATAATAAGTAATAATTACATAAGCTTTGTTATTTCATATTGTTGGTGACTGAATTTTTTTGTGTTTCGGTTCACTGAGAGGTTTGAGGTTGAAACAGATTGTTATGTCACCACCAAATGATGGTTGCAATAATTTTCAAGGTGGTGAAATTTTGTTGTGGTAATGCCTTATTGGATATGTGACTGAGGTTAAATCTGAGGTCCTTGAAGGAAGAAATGAACTTAAATCATATGCAAACGTCAATGGATAGATTATGAATGCCAAACCGTAAAGTACTCTACATCAGTAATTGGGCTGCAGTGTTTGATGTAATGATGATTATTTCTGGAAATGTTTTTGATGAAAGTCAGGCCATACCTTATAATCCATATATATTACATCATTAGTCCTTTCGTGTATGTTTTCAAATTGTAAATAACATGTATTCTGCCTGCTTTTATGGGGGTTTTCACCACTTATAGCATTGAAATAACTGAGTTTGATTCATGCTACAGGTGTTAGAGGCGAGACTAAAAAGCCACCATCTTGAAGTTGAACTCAAGGACACCAAGCGCCAAGTGAAGCTGCTGCGCTATATTATACGGCAACAGGACAGGGAGATATCAAACAATGGCAAGTAAGTGTCATGAGGGAGTTATCAATGTATATTGGGTCAAAACATTTAGGTATATCAGGTCAAAACATTTAGATATATCAGGTCAAAACATTTAGATACATCTGGTCAAAACATTTAGATATATCTGGTCATAACTTTGAGGTATATCTGGTCAAAACATTTAGATATATCTGGTCAAAACCTTTAGATACATCTGGTCAAAACATTGAGATATATCTGGTCAAAACATTTAGATATATCTGGTCAAAACATTTAGATATATCTGGTCAAACATTTAGATATATCAGGTCAAAACATTTAGATACATCTGGTCAAAACATTGAGATATATCTGGCCAAAACATTTAGATATATCTGGTTATAACATTTAAATATGTCTTGTCAAAACATTTGAAACACATTTGGTCATAAAATTTCAGATAAAACTGTAAATAAAAACCAATAAAAGATACAAAAACATACATTAGAATAAATAACTGTGGCTCTGGTTAAAATTTTCATTTTTCTGCAATTTCAGACTGATAAACACCCTTCTGGAGACAGTAAGGCAGCAGTTTTACATCTTAAAGGGTAATGGTTTGGCAACATCAGGAACAGAGAATGCCTTTAGGTCAATACAGTTAGCCACTGAGGATGATCAAGGCATATCCTGGGCAGACCAGAGTGTTTCTGAGAATTCTGGAGTTGCAACGGAGTCACATATTGATTCATTAGTGAATTTACCAATTTGCTGCATAAAAACTACACGTATGTTTTATTTTACTTTTTTCTTTTCTTTCTTAATGAATCTTCTTGTTTCAAGAATCTGGAGTCCCCCTCTTGAATCTTTCTGCTTCCCTAAAAATGTGGTGTGTGTATGATGAGGGGGAAGGGGTCACCAAAACAGGCTATCGGGCAGTATCCACATATCTCGAAATGATGTAACTTCATCAATATTGTACCAGAAAATTGAAGTAGAGATTTGGTGAATTCTAAATCACAATATTTTAGCATCTTGTGTCAGAAAAAACGGCAATAATCAGCTGACTTATCTTTTGAATTCTGACTGCCTGGAACACCTTGGTCCCAGCAAAAAGTCCCCGAGCAGGAAGAAAAAATGGGTAATTTAGGATTTCCTCTAATAAAGAGCTATGGTCAGGAGACTAGTGAACTTGTTTTTTTGTGCATGAATCAAACTAAAATTCTCACTAAGTTCACCTATTTTCTTCATTTATAGCCAGCACCCCAAATAGTCAACGGAAATCACGACATAGGCGTAGTTCAACCCCAAAATGTCGAAGCACTCCCAGTGCGATGTCAGTCACTCCTAGTGCGCAAACAACTTCCAGTGTGCAGTCCAATACACCAGTTAAAGGTAGTTTTTGAAACTCATGTTTTTCTATGATATATTCATTAGTTCTTTTTTTATATTGAGGACACATGAGAATGCTCTAGAAATTATTTTTTGGGGGATAAGATGTAACTTACTTTATTTCAGTCATCTTCAATAATTTATGATGTTGATGCATTTCCAGGTATATTGACTCTCTCCAGTAAGGATAACCTTTTAGAAGCAGGTGTTGCTAGGTTACCAAATACACCTACAACATCTCACCGTAGCAGCAGGCAGCAAAATTCCCATAATACCCCAGAGACACCAAAAGAGAATCAACATTCGATCAATTTCAATATAAAATCAGAAAATACATTTAGACAAAATACAGTAAATAATGATCAGTCATTAGACAATACATTTACCATAGGTGGAGCCACCAAGGAAAACATTAAAATAGACATTTTATCAGAAGTGACATCTGGCATCCAAAAATCAAAAGCAGATGATTTGTCAGTAGTGACATCTGGTGGCCAGAATCATGAAAGGAATGAATGTAAATCAACAATAACAAATCCATATGAACAGATATCCAAGGGCAAGATTTCTACAGTGCTCCACAGTCCAAAGTCTCAACAAAATATGAAATTGCCTCAAGCTGAATCAGTATTTACAAACACTCATAAAAGTAACTGTGATGTTCAAAGAAATGATAATAATCAATCCGCACAATTGACAATTCCAGAAATACCCAATATAAATGTGTGTATTCTGAGCACTAATAAATCACAAATGTTGACAAACAATCATGAACATACAAACTCAAGACCAAGTTCTGTCAACAGTGGGACCGTCACAAAGGAGGGGAAGTCTACTGCAGTGTCTCCACCTAATGTAGATGGAGTGAAAAAGCCAGTTGTCCGTGCTATGGATTTCACAAACTTCTCTTCAAGTCCTGTCCCAGGTATGTATAGTGTCTACATGTCAGTATCTCATACTTGAGTGGGATTGGGGTAGATACACCTGGGAATATATATCATATCTGAGGAGCGGGCAGGATATATTGTATATGTCCTGCTCCAGGCCAAATGCGGGCAGATATATAGGGGTTATGCACTGGGAGGTTTTGGATACAGGGAATATCCCGAGGGATATACAATATATCTTCCCGAGGGACCGAAGGGACCAAGGGAAGATATATTGTATATCCCAAGGGATATTTCCTGTATCCAAACCGACCGTGCATAACTGCTGTATTCCATACCTGATGAGGTTTGAAATAATAAGCATGTATCCCATATGCTCTGGTGTGTTTACTTGCAAAATATATACTTTCAAATTTTCTTCCAAATTTGTTTTTAACTTTTTTCAAAAATGAAAAGAAAATTTCCAAAGTTATTTTTCACATTTTTTCAAACTTTTTTTCACACTTTTTTCCATAATTTTTTTTTCAGAATTTTTTTCAAAATTTTCTTACATAATTTTTTTCCACAATTTTTTTTCAAATTTTCATTTTCAAATTTTTTTCCCTGATTTATTTTTCAAATTTTCATTTTCAAATTTTTTTTGGAGCGGGACATATGATTTATATGTCCCGGAGCTCCGTTGGAGCGGGACATACAAAAAATATTTGCCAGGATATGGAATATATTCCCGGTTGATATGTCCCTGAAACCTCAACAGGTATGGAATACAATGTATCTATCCCACTTCTGGGAATTTTTCAAGATATTTGTTCTTTTTTGTGTGCAGTGTAATGATGCATTGTGCAACTTCTTCAGACGAAAAATTAAAAATAAATCTGAAAAGTGAGATACACCAGTTATGTACGGTCTGTTTTGGATATAGGGTATATTCCTCGGGAAATATTCATATCTCCCCTTGGTCCCTTCGGTCCCTCTGGGAGATATAGATATATACCCTATATCCAAAACATCCCAATACATAACCCTTATATATAGACTGCCCCCCCCCAAAAAATAAATTTTTAATAACTTTCTTTCATAGTTGATCTCTTGACCTGAAACTTCCTGGCTTTTCTTAGAATTGAATTGTCAGTAGTTAATATGTCTTGAAACAACCCCTGTGTTCTTATAATGTGCATTTCTTCATTAATAATGGCTGAATATAGTTATAAGTAAGCTCAAAATACTGGGACCTAAATAATTTCCAATGATACCTAATACACCCTCATATAATAGTTTGTTTCCGAGATCATAGGGGGCAGATCTGCCTAAATGGTGGTGTTAAAGGGTTAATATAAAAAGAGATATAGCATGATTTATGGATGATGTGATTTTCATCCCAAGTTAATATTAATATCTTCTTTAATAAAGTGAATGATATCGCAAATAAATCATAGGATTATTTTTTTAATAATTTTATTTCAAATTCATATCATATACAAAGAATATCATATCGTAAAAATTCAACACGGTTAATCACTTTAACATTTGTGTTGAAAATAGGATTATTTATAACATAGTTTGTGTAAATTTTTTAAAATCACAATATAAAATTAAAAACTGAATAATAGTACATGTATAGGTATTATTTGGAATATATGACTGGAAAATATCTCTGATTTGTGTCATTACTGTTGCAGGAAAGAGCTACTCTGCTGCCTTGAAATCACCAGCACCAATCAGACCCATGAGTGCCCTTGCAAGTAATTTACCACAGACTCCAACTCATACTCCTCAGCATTCTCAATCAAGCCTCAGAGATAGGTATGTTTTTACTTGAATCTTAATGTTCTTAACTCTTCAATATTGTTTTCGAATTATAATTTGGCCATTTGTGATAAAACCTAAGGTTGCCTTTTCTCATGAAAGCTTTTTTGATATTTCAGGAGGGTAACATTTGTTATGTCTGACGAACCTGCCAAAGAGCCAGAAAGACCCCTTGGTAGCTGTAAAAATGATGCAACCAAACAAAATAATACGACTACACCATCTTCATCTAAAAATCCTGGTTCGAGCCTCAATCAATTACGTCAGAAAATTAACCAAAATCGTGGGCAGGAAAAACAGCGTCCTTTACGAGAGATGAATCAGGGGAACCAGGTGCAAATGGCAGGGCACCCAACAAGAGTCGCTGTGAAGACAGCCACACCAAAATATATGAGGCTTACGGCATCTGCTGCCTCCAAGCAGAGAAGGCACAGAAGGTTCGTTGAGTTGTATTATTTCTAGAGTGGTTTTAGGGATGAGTTGGATATTTCCAATCGTGTGTTGGAGTTAATGTCCATTACATTTTGTTGAGTACATTGTCTTAATTTGAATAAAATTGATCTAAACTACACATTTCAAATTTTGACTTTGTAGTAGAAGTAAGAACTAAAATCATTAACTTTAAGTTGCAAATTGCAGGACATACATCTACTGGACATCAGTAATACATCAGAGTGATCATTTTGTCATAGCCTAACTTAGTCTAAGGAAAATAAAAACTCTCTCCAATTATGAATCATCTGTAACTACTAATAGACATGTATTTAATTATTGCAGAGCATTTTTTCTAAGGAAAATATGTGATTTATCTTCTTTAGGTCAATTTCTGCTAACAACAGTAAAGAAAATACACCACCAGTTGGAATGAATATAGGGGGAGCTGGAGGCAACACTGGGGGAAAGTTAAGACACGCAGGCACATCCTCAAATCCTCCCCGCCAGTTGAATTCGTACAGAGCATTTGGCAGTACTTTCTCCAATGCAGTCAGCTCAAATAACACAAACAAAAGATTGTAAGTTTTTTCCAAACTACATCGCTCTTTTCTTACACCTCTTCATGTGGATTCTGACTTTCATGACTATCATGTTAAAACTTCTGCTAATATTAGTACTTGTAGCCAGTCCCATTTGTTTTAGACATGTTTCATGCCATACATTTTAATTTACTCAGGTATTAGAAATCATTATTTAAATTTATGTTAAACTTATGGCCAAGTGTATTGGATTGATTTTTTTGTTGCTAAAACTATATTTCAAAGGTGACACAGGTACTAACCATATTTCAAAGGTGACACAGGTACTAACCAGACTTCGAGCTCAATGGTGTTATAACTAAGGCATGGGGTTATTTGTATTTGGTAAACTCAGCAATATGATAAGCCAGATTTCATTAAATATTTGAATTAGCCTCTTGGCCATTATATATCAATCACCTAACGCACTTCTTAAAGCCTGTTATATTATTTGCTCAAAAGTATTTCAAATAATAGGCCTACATAATAATTAACAAACAGGCATCCTATTCCAATGAAATGATGGAAAAGACCTTTCCAATAAGCCCTGTCATCTTTTGGTAAATCAAAGAAGCTTTGATTTATCGACTAGATTAATGATGTCATTGGTTGTTTGCAATTTGTCCAATCAAAAATAGGATCATTGATTATCACTAATATTGAAGAAGTGCAACCTTTGACATCATCAATCAAGTCGATAAATCATTGCTTCCTTGATTTACCAAAAGGTGGGAGGTTTATTGGAAAGCTCTATTCCATCGTTTCTTTGCAATAGTTTTTTTTTGTTTCTTTCCAAAACAGTAGTTTTTTTTACCAAATTAATTCTACCTTTAAAGATTTAAAGGTTTGAAATTAGATAAATGCAATATATTACAGTTTTAAGATTTTCAGGAATTGTATTTATTTTTCAATCATGGAGTCTATGCAAAGGTGAAAAAATTTGAAATTCCAATAATTTTTGCCTGGAAATGTTGGGGAATTTCATTGTGTTAATGATTTTAAGGACCCTGATAAGGAAATGCAGTAACAATGGAATAATAATGAAAGTGCCATTTTATCTGGAGGATTCATTTGTTTACTTTAACAGTTAGTATATATTGCTTCTCCTGGGGGGCAATTTTCAGGTATAACTATGTTAACATTTGCAATGTTTCACTCCTCACTGGATAATTACATAAAGGGAACTCCTAAATAAGGAAAAAGAAAATACAATCAAACCAATTTGCGGATAAAAAGTGTCAGTGAGTTCTCTTTTAACACCTTGACGATGGATTGCTATGGTAACCTAAACTTTATTATGGATTTCAACTTAGTGAATTGTTTCTGTTAATATTGCTCGTTTGTTGTCAGCTTGCTTTTTCCATTCTACCCATGTGTATTTCAGTGAAATACTGTCTAAAATAGGTATACACCGTCTCTTTCTTTTAGTGTTTTCACGTAAATTACAGCATGGGTGTTTTAGTCAGTTTTATTTTTTTTTTTTTAATTTCTGTCTCTTCACGTCTCTCCGACTTTTAAAACAGGAAATTATTGGCATTTATTCATGGGATAGGTGTCATTGTCTTAAAATCCTAGTAATTAGTTTGTTTTGGGATGTATGGCATAATAAACATTCCCAAACATTGCATAATGTTTGTTGATGATCATAGAGTCCACTCAAAAGCTCTCATGGTGATATAGGAGGGATTTTCCTGGAAACCTGGAAAAGTACATTGTAGTAGCATTTGATTCAATCTGAGCTTTGATCCTACTATTAGATTCAAAATTTGATCCCTTATCTGATTTTGATCCCAGTATATTAGATCCAGGGTCGAATCCTTGAGTATGACCTACTCTAAATCTTAAGTTTGATTGTTTATGTAACATCTAATCATTGATCTTTGATCTGAAAAGATTAATTCTACAAGTCAATGTGAAGTTTGATTGTTAAAACTAATAGATTTTAATATTTCTTTGACCTTCCAGGCATAATTCCATTTCTGTTTCCATAGAAACAAGAAAGTATATCAGAGTATATCGCAAACCAGCTAAGCTGTCACGGTCTGAAACGATTACTTAAAAATGTAAATGATAAATAAGTTAATAAGTATAAGTTAATTAAAGTTGGTAAAATATTTATGAGTTTAAATTGTTTATTGTTTTACTTTCCATTGAACTCTATCAAATGGTGAAACAATAAGAAAATTGTACCAATGGAAATGAATACAGTATATGAAAATATAAGGTTGTCAAACATTAAAGTCAGTGTATGCTAAAGATGAATAATTTGCTACCCATAAAATGCACTGCACTAAAATGCATAAAATACCCAGATACATGGTCCTTTGGATCACAATTGAATTGTAAGTTAACCTCAACACGAATCAGTGATATTATTGAATACACATTTAAATATTATTGAATACGGAAAGATGACTTTGTATTAAATGAATTAGGAGCTAGAAATTGTAAATTATTTTAAAGCTATCTTTGAAAAGCATTTTATCCTTAAAATCTGAACTTAAGATTATGCAATCAGTAAAAATATAAATGACACAACACTAAAAGATTCTGAAATCCTAGCTCACTATATTCTGGGAATAAGAAAACTGAATTAAAATGCTAAACTTGGAAATTACATGTCTGTATTTAAGAAAGTACAACTAATGAAACATTAGTTATTTATAAGCTACTAATTCCTTAGGGTAAAAAATTAGTAGATAACTGAGTAAGATGACTAATCCAGTCTTGTGCAGAGCCACAAGAATATGAGGCCAATCTTACTATATGAGGGGTTCCTCAATGTGAGGCTATAAAAGGGTAAAGATTTGTATCATACAATTTGAACTCTTTCTACATGCATATTTGAAAATATTGCGCTGTGAACGCTTCAATTTCTGAACATGTTTGATTTGACAATGTGAACATTTTGATTATTAGATGAGTTGAAAGCTAAATGCATAAAACAATATTTTCATTTTTACAACATTATGGACATTCTTTATCTCAGTGTAAAGGCTCTATATGCATATGTTTTTGTCTTCTGTAATATATTAATTTTGTATTTTTTGTTTTCTGTTTTTCAGTAACCATGAAAGAAGTAAATCTGAGTTGAATCTTAACAGGATGGGATGGCAGTACTATAGCAATATCTCTTCTTCTAATGTTTAAAGCTGTTGCCATGACAACCATATATTAAAACATGAGAGACTGAGTAAAATACTAGAATGAAATTAAATTCTCCAAATTGTACAGAAATGCAAGAAAATCAGGCAATTAATTAATATTCTATGAATAAGAAATCACTGAGAAATGAAGCGAAATAAACAAAATTAGTTTTTAAGAGAGGGTAATTAAGAATTATCCTGCGAGTTATATGCATTGTGGGATTTTATGCTGTCAATAAAATACTGTCTCGAAGGAATACGACAATGCGATAAATGAGAGTGTCGGATCCTGATTTCTGTTAATGACGTTAAAGATGATTAAAAAACGATGATGTGGAAATAACATTAGGGGTTTATATAGTCTTCTATTGTACGTTTCGAGCAAAGTATCTTTGTCTTGATTTAATTGCTGTCTATAAAACTGTGACTTGTCGAAAGAAATGCTTTGTAAAATTGCTTATAAAAAAATTAATGGAGTCATTGAGTATTGTGATTATTACATAATTATTCATGACTTACTCATCAATCCAAAAATGTTCTCCCTTTTGTACAATAATTTGTAAATATAAACGCAAAACTGCATTAAGTTGAATAGAACACTTCACACTTAAATGAATTTGTATCATGAATTTGCCACTTTAGGGAGACTCCAAGATTTATTATGTGAAATCTGAATTTTCATTGTTGAGTGATATTTAGTATGATCTGTTACTTTCTGTCAATATTCTGCAGGAGTGAGCTTATCAAACTCATTCTGGTATTGGTTTAATGTAATATATGATTTGTCTCATGATTGTTTTCAAAATGTATATTTGCAAAAAAATTATACAGTAATGTATATTTAAAGAAAGCTATACCCAAATGTTCTTTGTTCAGGTAACCTTATACAACTTACTTTTAAGCCTATATGAATGAACTATTGTAATCGCACGCTTGTCTGTCCATCTGTCCAACATCAATGTTCAACTCAAACAGCTGACAGGTATATGAGAAAATACCAGATGTCATACTTATGAAAACATACGCATCTAGATATGTATCTGAAGACCCCAGACGTATTGATGTATTTTTTCTCCAGATCTGTTAGTGTTAAATAGGGTTTTTGTGACATCCATTTCGCAATCATGAATTCAAAATGGCACCCTTCAGTAGGCTTCTTTATATCTTGTGACTACATGTATTTAAAACCAGAAATATATATGGCAGTAAGTAAAATAACTAAATCAGTACTTTACTCTGGCAAGTTTTCACTAGAATTTCTCACACCAAGCTAAATAAATGAAGACAACAAGCAAAATTAATGGAAATCATGAATTTAACATGGAAATGTTGAAAATTCTCTAAAAAACAGATTGCCTGCTGCTAATGAACCCCTGTCTGGGTTGTTTAAACAACAGCTTTAGAGAATATATTTGGACATTATATTCCTTTAACTGATATCACCACTGGTGCCCAGGAGGATGACACTAACTGGAGTTAGTATCATCCAGGATGGTGGACAAGATTTGTTTGATATCCAATCAATAAACCTTGGATTTGAACTAAACCAAGTAAAACATGGATTCCAAATATTTTGCAATGCAGACTAATAGACGTAATCTCAAATGGATGATAACACTCATAATTATAATGTACTATTCACCATTGATGAAGTTAAATCAATACATTCTTCTCATACAAATAGTATCAACTGTCATTCACTGAGTCAGTATTATCACTGTCGAAAATGTAATTTGAGTAAGTATCATCCTAAGCTGTTCTTTGAAGTTGTTTACAATCATAACTTTATTAGTTTGCATAACAAATTATTTTGAATCCAGATTTTATTTCAATTAGTGACATCAAAGGTGTATCAATATCAAACAAATTTTGTCTACCATCTTGGATGATACGTAAACTCCAGTAAGCGTCATCCTGCTGTTGACCAGTGATCTGCATCCATATGGAATAGACTAGATGCGAGTAGAAATAATCTTGATTTACGTCATTAAATATTCAAAATTCAGTCAAAGTGATCTCATATTTGAAATCTGCATGTAAAAGTGCATCTAGAAATATGGTTTCGAAAATTGTCTATCAACTTTGAAAATTTAGTTTTTTTTGAAAATGTGACTTCTTGTTCGGGTTGATTCCCCATAGACCCCATGTTACAAAATCACAAAAAGTGAATTATCTTCTCTTATATTGGACAGATAACATTTTCTTTTACTGGACATATTTTAATTTGCATACCTATTAGATACATAAGGGTTATATGAAAACTGAACCACGCAAATAGATGTAATTTAAGTTAAAGGGAACTTTCTACTATACCCGCCATGCTATCTGACCCGAACGAGCCACCTGGTGGTGAATCTGGTAACTACCTACTCGCATCTGCGTTATTTCCATATGGCATTGAAAGTGATGTCAACTAAATCACACTCATATGTGGGGAATCACCAATAGCACTAATTATACTAATATCAATTGTATTGCCATATCATATGATAAAATAATATATTATACCAAGACTTGGTTTGTTATTTTTCCCAAAAGATATCAATTTGTAAAGTTTTAAAGCTAATGCACTATTAAGCTGATGCACTCCCTGAATAACTGCTGTTATTAGATCTTTATTAGATCATTTAGAAGGCATGGGAGTATGTGATATATAGTTGTTCCCTTGAATGAAGTATCAGAATATGGCATGTTTTACAAACCAAAATGTAATGAAGAGATACGATACAGTATTCAATAAATACACAAAATCATAATAATATGTATGTTGAATCTGGAAAGGCCAGGAGATCAACCACTTTGTAATGTCTAGGAAAGAAATGCTTTGAATTAGCTGGCTTAGAATGGTATTTTAAAATTGGGTTTAGAGTAGGTGATTTATGGAATTGTCAAAGGCTGATAACTTTCAGTAAATCTTAGACCCATTTCTTGTTCATTGGGAATATAGTGAACATAAGCTTTATTGTCTCTGTGACAATTGTATGCATGAAGTGGTATATCCTCTTTATGTAGCTTCCACGAGGTCGTTACTTATTGTTAAAACATCATTGAATCTTGTTAATGTCCAGTTTAATTTAATTGTGAACATTGCTTTCTATGGAGTCTTTAAGTGCATTCTGGGGTGCACATCTTATATTATTGTTAAAGCGTAATGCAGTCATACATGTATATTGGCGATTTAGACCCCTTCTAAGCATTATCATTTGTCCATAAGGAACCCATTATGTAACAGTTGAAAGTGAGCTTTGTTTGAAAAGTCTTCATGTAAACATCAGTGAAGCTTCACTACAGTTTCATCGGGGGGGGGGGGGTACATCAAACAGTGGTTAGTGTCAAAGAGAAACAGGTGAGAGTCCTTCAATGCATCATCAGCAGGCATCACAGTATTTATATATTTCACTCCTCCACCTGTATGCTTTGAAGCTCTTTGAGTGTAGTGGACAGTTATGGTTATTCTTAATCACAAAATTGAAGGACAATACTTGTCTCTCCTCTTGACCAGATCTAATTGGTTTGATGCATTGTGCCGTGTTGTTGTTTAAGAATATTATCTGTGGTAAATGTTAATGCTCTTAGTCCCCAATATGTTTCGTTCTTTTCATGTTATATAATTTAATGCTTTTAGCTCCAGACTTTTTATTCAAGATCGTATCAAGTGTTTTCAGACTTGGCACTGTTGTAGTTTCTTCGTCATTTTCATTCAGTTGGATTCCTTCAACAATATCTGCCATTTGAAAGGCATTTTCATTGTCAGTATTTTCTAAGGATTTAAAAACGAATGGCTAATTTCCTTTGTAATGTTCATCATTGGTATTAAAATGTTAGCTAATGCCAGGATCAAGCATATAACAAGACATATTAGCAGAAATTTCTTCACAAACTGTTTCATTTTTATCCAATATTGGTCCTCTGTCTGTATGATATAAGTTATTGGGTAATTAATTCCCAATATATCAATTCATTATTTTCTACAGCAATTATATACATTGTATTCCTATTGTTTCATTTGTATCCTTACTTTAGTGTACTGATTTCCTATTTATGGTTGTTATTTAATCAAAATTGTTTGCAAAAATCAAACTGAAAATAAAGTTATTTTGGTGATATGTTTAAAAATACCAGGAGGTGGGGACCTTCCTTAAGATTCTTGGGAGACCCATTTAGAGTTAAGGAATTCTTTCCTAGGGCCATGCATGTGGATAAGGACCATGTGGATAAGGAGAAAAAACATTTGGTGTCTAACACTCCTATCTGAATCTATGCCGAATGGATGGACTATTTTTACAAGATTCAATGATTGAAAATAATAAGTCCCCATGTGCAAAGTTATAATGACTGGTCCCTTATTTAATTCAAGATGATACATAAATAGGTATCTACCTGCACAGTACTACATAGCCACAAGAAAAGCAACAAGGAGGTAAATGTAACATGTAAATGAAAGTATATTTTTGGCTCTGTGCAGCATACTGTACTGTGGCTATATGGTTGACCTGGGATGTTTATTCAAATGTGTCTAAATGGTCGGCAATCCATGCAGAAAAGAACACCATGCACAAGATACTGTATCCTTTTCAAAAACAAAATATTGGAATGAAATAAAATCGAGTGTTTTTCATAATACACCTTCACAAAAATGAAAAAAATATGAATTAACCAAATTGAAATGAGAATTCCAGTGAAATTGCAGTACATGCTATTATGGCCATTAATGAACTCTCTATTTGTATAATAAGAAGTGCAGAAGACCAGTTAGGATTTTAGGTAAAGTTCATGCATATATAAAATTCTCATTTGAAATAATATGTAAGGGAATTGGACTTTTGCCTGATTGTTCAATGTTGTCCTGTGTGAAAACTATCCCTCTAGTCTTTTCAAATCACTTTAATTCAAGCCAGTAGTCTTGTTAGGCAGTTAAATAGGATAAAGTTTGAAGATGAAGTGAAAATGTGTCAATAATAGCATATCCTCAGTGCATGGTGTTTTGAAATTTTATAGATTTAGTGTAATGGTGTAACAGTAGTGCACACTCCTCTCAAAAACTTTGGCAATACCAGTGTGGGAAACAAGTTAAATTTCAAACATAAACAGACTACCCAATGGTGAGTGTTGCCAAACATTTGGAGGGGAGAACACAATTTAACACAGTTCTAAAATTAGGTGATTGACTCATGTGAAATGCACCATCTCAGTTTGAGACATTTTGGTGGTCTTTGTGTGACTGTTTTCTAGAATTTACCTGAACTAAACATGTTGACATTGTTGAGTCAACTTGTTCAACTTGAGTGAACTTACTTGTAAATCCTTTTGTTTTGAGTCAATTTGTTCAACTTGAGTGAACTTACTTGTAAATCCTTTTGTTTTGAGTCAACTTGTTCAACTTGAGTGAACTTACTTGTAAATCCTTTTGTTTTGAGTCAACTTGTTCAACTTGAGTGAATTTACTTGTAAATCCTTTTGTTTTGAGTCAACTTGTTCAACTTGAGTGAACTTACTTGTAAATCCTTTTGTTTTGAGTCAACTTGTTCAACTTGAGTGAACTTACTTGTAAATCCTTTTGTTTTGAGTCCACTTGTTCAACTTGAGTGAACTTACTTGTAAATCCTTTTGTTTTGAGTCAACTTGTTCAACTTGAGTGAACTTACTTGAAAATCCTTTTGTTTTGAGTCAACTTGTTCAACTTGAGTGAACATACTTGTAAATCATTTTGTTTTGAGTCAACTTGTTCACATTGAGTGAACTTACTTGTAAATCTGCTTTGAGGCAATTTGTTCACATTGAATCAACTTGCTTGTAAATCTATTTGTTTTGAGTCAACTTGTTTACATTGAGTGAACTTACTTGTAAATCCTTTTGTTTTGAGTCAACTTGTTCACATTGAGTGAACTTGGTAATTCTATTCACTTTGAGTAAACTTTTTCCTACTATGGTAACTAACTAATTTTGCACAGTTCCATTTTAAGATGAGCTAATTTGGCAGTTTTGTGGGGCTGTTCACCAGACTCCAATATTGTATACAGTTTAATGATCGTGAACATTGTCCTTTTGTTATTATGAAGTTATATCTATATATTTTTTGATTGCTCATATGAGTATTTGTACAACATGATATAATATGTATATGATTAAGAAACAAGATGTTTTACATTACTGTTTTATTTCTTGGAAATTCTTTAATATAATATATAATGTAAAGATCCCATTCTGATATTTTCAAATTAAAATCCCTCTATGATGACCTTTTCATATAAAGATCCTATTATGATATTTTCAATTTAAAATCCCTCTATGATGACCTTTTCATATAAAGATCCCATTCTGATATTTTCAATTTAAAATCCCTCTATGATGACTTTTTCATATAAAGATCCTATTATGATATTTTCAATTTAAAATCCCTCTATGATGACCTTTTCATATAAAGATCCCATTATGATATTTTCAATTTAAAATCCCTCTATGATGACCTTTTCATATAAAGATCCCATTATGATGTTTTCAATTTAAAATCCCTCTGTGATTACCTTTTCATATAAAGATCCTATTATGATATTTTCAATTTAAAATCCCTCTATGATGACCTTTTCATATAAAGATCCTATTATGATATTTTCAATTTAAAATCCCTCTATGATGACCTTTTCATATAAAGATCCCATTCTGATATTTTCAATTTAAAATCCCTCTATGATGACCTTTTCATATAAAGATCCTATTATGATATTTTCAATTTAAAATCCCTCTATGATGACCTTTTCATATAAAGATCCCATTCTGATATTTTCAATTTAAAATCCCTCTATGATGACTTTTTCATATAAAGATCCTATTATGATATTTTCAATTTAAAATCCCTCTATGATGACCTTTTCATATAAAGATCCCATTATGATATTTTCAATTTAAAATCCCTCTATGATGACCTTTTCATATAAAGATCCCATTATGATGTTTTCAATTTAAAATCCCTCTGTGATTACCTTTTCATATAAAGATCCTATTATGATATTTTCAATTTAAAATTCCTCTATGATGACCTTTTCATATAAAGATCCCATTATGATGTTTTCAATTTAAAATCCCTCTATGATGACCTTTTCATATAAAGATCCTATTTAGGCGATCAGCCTGGGGGGTTGGTCGGTACCAAATTAGGGGAATAATGGCCATGGTGATTTTTGGGCAGGTCTACACCCCTAGAGTAAGAAAATATGTGATAGCATTGCAGAAGTGGCAGCTAAATGGGTGTTATCACCCATTTTTCAAAATGGCCGCCGGTACGCTTGCTACCAAATGAAAGAAGTTATATCTAAGCATACTGAGAGGCAAAATCAGTAATTTTAGGGTCTAATTCTGGGTTTTAGGGGTCACTGATTCGGTTTATGCCTAAATCCAAGTCATCAAAACATTAATTCATATGAAAATCCAAGATGGCCGCCAAAGTTGGTTCAAAAACAAATATGTACCTAATGATACAAGCTAAAAATGTTTCAAAATGATTTTGAAGAGTTTTAGAAGAGGTTTTCAAGTCTAAGGATTTTATTCATGTCTAAATCTATGTCATCAAAGGATTACCTTATATGTAAATCCAAGATGGCCGCCAAAATAGGTGCCAAAAGGAATATGTAACTACATGTATTGATACATGCTCAAGGAACAGATAAAAAGCAATTTTATAGATCATGAAAGGGTTTTAAGGGGTTAATGATTTCACTTATGCTTCATTTTAGTCTAAGTAATCACTTTTCATAGAAAACCAAAATGGCCGCCAATATGGGTGCCAAAACGAACATGTAACTATTAATATAAGCTCGAAGAATAGCTAAAATGTAGTTTTGTAGATCATGAAAGGGTTTGGGGATCAATGATTTTATTGTCTTATTTTTCAAAGAATAACTTGATGTGGAAATCCAAGATGGCTGCCAAAATGAATAAGTTACCATTAATATAAGCTAAATGAACAGTTACAAAGTGATTTTGGAGACCATGTCTAGGTTTCAATGGTCGAGAATTTTAAGTCAATGGCTAGGTTTCAATGGTTGAGAACTTTAAGTCATCAAATAATTCTTTTATTTGGATATTCAGGATGGCAACCAAAATGGCTGCAGAAAAGGAATAATTAATTTTGGAACATACTCATTTGGATATCAAGCAAAGATAGCCCTGATGGGATGTACCATCTCAATTGTACTCTCTTCATCAAAACGATGAACTGCAGGTTTGTGAAAGCAGAAGAGTCCTAATATGGAGGTCTCAAAGGGAATGATAATACAAGACATCCTTCTTGTCGATCCTTTATGGACATTAATGTTATGACCAAGTCATTCCCTAGACCATAACGGATTTTAAGCTGCTTGGAGACATGGGAGAAGATGAGATGTATGTAGTGCAATCCCAGGAATCTTTTCAGCTGAGTGGTATACAAAAGAATACTCTGTACATTTCATTATAACAACAGGCCGTTGAAGAGGCTCTTCACCTCAAGCAACTCATTTAAACCTAAAGACATGAGAAAAAGAGGAATCTGATGCATGCTTCGAACTGCAATTGGTCCCTAGATCATATCTTAAGCACTTTGCAATGGCCTGGTGAATGGTGATATAATAAAGTGCTGCGGGTCACTTCAATTGGGTTGACACCAAATGGCAAGAGGTTAACATGTAAAGAGATTCCTTACAACCAGTTTTTATCCAGTTTCTGTGAAGAAAGAACAAATTCAATCCAAGTCTACAATTACACAGAAGATAATATCTCGGATGGACTGAAGAGTGCCGAGTATGAAGACCTCATTGACAAAGTAAGGTGTAAACAGTGTAAAGGGTGGAAGGTGAGACACTTTCCAGTGCATGTAGGCTTTAGAGGCTTCCAATGTCTTCTCGGAACATCATGTTGAGAGAACTAGGTCTGCAGCCTGTGAACTTCAAGATGGCAATAAAGGAAATAGGTTAGATGGTTGAGTCATGCTCCATGTGAATGTGGTAATGGCCAATCAAATCACATGTTATTCTTAACAATGGTATTGACCAATGAAATCAGGTATTATTCTTAACACCCAGAAACCTTATGAGGGTGACCTACTGATGATGGACAAACGACTATTTGAACGAACCTCGACCACTTGTCCTTGGAAGATACCATAATCACCAGCCAACATCCTTCATTAATGCTTAAAGATAGGGGTGTACATATGTATATATATTTATTTATTTATCACTTCAATTTACACATGAATGGAATCCTTAACCTCTAAAACCTTATACTCTAAAACTTTACCATGGTCTGCAAAAGCAGATTTTAACCGTTTTTTGAGTTTACAGAAATAGTTACGTATTCATTTTGACACCCATTTTGGTGGCCATTTTGGATTTCTATGTAAAGTAGTTCTTTGATTACTTAGATTTGGACACAAATAAAATCCCTAGCCTCTAAAACCTTTTCATGGTCTCCAAAGTCACTTTGTAACCGTTCTTTGAGCTTTTGAGCCTATATCAATAGTGACATATTTGTTTTGACATCCATTTTGGCGGCCATCTTGGATTTCCAATTCTTTGATGACTTAGATTTTGACTTAAATGAAATCCTTGACCCCTAAAACCCCGAAATAGACCTCAAAATCACTGTTTTTGTCTCAGTATGCTTAGATATAACTTCGTTTATTTGGCAGCAAGCGCACGGACGGCCATTTTGAAAAATGGGTGATTACACCCATTTAGCTGCCACTTCTGCAATGCTATCATATAATTTTTTACTCTAGAGATATTTAACTTGCCAAAAATCACAATGAGGCTTATTCCCCTAACTTGGTACCGATAACCTAAATTTTGGGGTGAAGCTGATGGCCTAATTATGATATTTTCAATTTAAAATCCCTCTATGATGACCTTTTCAAATAAAGATCCCATTATGATATTTTCAATTAAAAATCCCTCTATGATGATCTTTTCATATAAAGATCCCTCTATGATGTTTTCAATTTAAAATCCCTCTATGATCTTTTTTATGTCTGATGATGTATTTGTGAAAAAAATCCTGTAATAACTTTAATGTTAGTGGATACCTCTGAGGAATACTATGTAATGGTGCTGATGTCTAGATTAAACTTGTAATGACATACGTAGTGTTAAGGTGCCACTTTGTGATGACTTAATATTTAAAAATACCCCTCTGTGATGACATAGTGTACCGAACAATCTGTAGGTAGTGACGTATATATCTGAAGATTCCTCATTAATGGCGTCTACATCTGGAAACCACTCTGTGATAATGTTCATTTCTTAGATTCCATGCCCATTGTCCTCTTTAACAGGTAGTCATCCCAACTGGAAAATATCAAGCTAATCATTTGTATCATTGTACAATGTAATTATCTCTTGATTATGTCAACGTTATTGGAAGCAATGGAATTATAAATCTCAATTATCTAATGTTCACACATAGCTAGACATGATAAAATGTATATCGAATTCCAGTCAATAAAAATACACTATTTAAAATAATATGCATTCTATAATTGACAAAAGAGTGAATGGCTATATTTAGATTCATAGTAAAATGGATAACCTTCATCAATTTTATAATTTCAAGTCATCAGTGAAAAACAGTAAGGGAACATGGGGCAAAACGGCCCTGTGGGGCAAAATGGCCCATCGAAATATCTTTTGAACTGTAAAAAGTTGGTTCTTCAAAAGTCAAATAATCGAAATTTGAAATTTCCGCCACCTTCTCGACCGCCCTTTTTTAACCTAGCAGCGTCTCGTCTTACGTAAGAGGTAATTCTACTTTTCACTTTCTTTTTTGCAAATTACCCCTCCCACGAGAATCACCAAAAAATCCGGCTACAATAGAATATCGTTTTGAATTGACATTTTACATAGATTATGCATATTTATTCTTTATTTGTGAAAATTTCGAGCTTCAAATATTGGGTAAATTAAATGCCGTCTATTTGAAAATTCACATGTCTCTGGGATAAAACGGCCCACATAGGTTATGACATACAAAAATCTTATTGTACAAGAATAATTGATTGTCAAATGTAACGATTTTAACATTTGATTTGTACCTTATTTCCTTCCGACACATTTCGAATGATTAGAATTATGGAAGGGGGTAAAAATGCTTTATCTGTCAAAGGTTTAAACGTCTTAGATAAGATGTGTGCGGACGAGTCTTGTAATTGATTAATCTTGGTTTTAAAAGCCATGTAGCAGAGGGTGGGCCGTTTGCCCCACTCCTGACATTAATTTTGACCAGATAGTCTTAGGCAAGTATAAAAGACTCGAAAATATAAACCACAACCCATTAATAAAGTGGAACATCAAAAATAACTTTAATTTAAATTTAATTTTTAGGGCCGTTTTGCCCCATGTTCCCTAAATCAGGATATTTATGAAGGATGAGAATGTTCATTAAAACGAGGAGAATGAAACAGGTACACAGAAGACAGTACCTACAATATGGAGAATGAAAAGGGTACTTAAAACAGGTATTTAAATTTACAGAGGATGAAACGGGTACTTAAAACACAGAGGAAAAAACAGGTATCTAAAAACATGAGGGATAAAACGGGTTCTTTTAAGAACGCGGAGGATTAACAGGTGCTTCTGAGAACACGGATGATGGAAAAGGTACTTAAAACAAAGAGGATGAAACAGATACTTGCAAACACGGGGGTTGAAACGGGTACTAAAAACAAAGAGGATAAAACAGGAAATTAAAACAAAGAGGATAAAACAGTACCTACTTCGGAATGAAAAGGGTACCTAAACACATAGGATAAAACACCTAAATTATTTATAATTATCGTGGTTCGACATTTAATCTTAAGATTCAAACATTGACAGTCTTTGATATGCTATCCAATGTTCCCAAACTTATGGAGGGGTATTCATGTATACCTATGCCTTATGGAGGGGTATTCATGTATACCTATGGAGGGGTATTCATGTATACCTATGGAGGGGTATTCATGTATACCTATGGAGGGGTATTCATGTATACCTATGCCTTATGGAGGGGTATTCATGTACACCTATGCCTTATGGAGGGGTATTCATGTATACCTATGCCTTATGGAGGGGTATTCATGTATACCTATGCCTTATGGAGGGGTATTCATGTATACCTATGCCTTATGGAGGGGTATTCATGTATACCTATGCAGGTCCGTCTAGATTTTATTAGTTTTTGGTATCTTTTAGGATCAGATCAGGTTTGATATCACATAGGTTGAGTCATTTTGAATATATATATCTAGTACAAATACCTGAGTTCATCCAATGAATTGGCAGCAGATCTCTTGCCATATCCATAGCTTTGGTCAGTTGGGAAGGGGCAAAACTGGGGACACATTCCAGCGTTCCTGAAAAGTAAACGTCAATTAATTTCAATGAGCGAGATTTGATTCCTTTCTTCAATCTTTGGGACAGAGGCAGTAAAACCTCTATCAAACGATGAATTTACTAAGCAATTCATATTATTTTATGAGAAAGTTCTACATCAATGTAGCTTTGGCGGCCTTGCCTCCTCATTCGATAACTTCAGTCTTCGGCGAACCTTGGAATTCTTGAATTTTTCTCTCTCATGTTGCATTTTTTCAAAGAAATTAAAGTGCTTAGTAAACGGTTGTATCTGTAAAGAAAATCCTGCTTATCAGACAATTTACCTGTATGAGTATTCATTGATTTGTAAATTCTTGAAATTGAGATTCCAGAAGCCAGTAAGAAAATAAAGACCCGTTAATTTGCCACTGCTCAATTACTACGGAGACATGAAATATATTTTCACCCATGTGATTACTAGATCTCGGTCTAGTGTTATATTTGTTTTTTATATCACCACCAAGAATTGGCTAGCCACAGTTTATTTATGACGAACGTTCAGCGTCCGGCTTCTGTAACAAACTGTTTCATTGCTTTTGTTACCATATACGATAATCTTCCAAGTGATGACATGTTAAAAGTCATGTTGAACTTGATAAAATATTGCTGAAATATGTGAAAGTAAGAAAAGCGGGCAGCTAGATGGCTATATGGAGAGATGGGCGTTAGAGTGGGACCTACCTGCATAAGAGATTACATAGTTTAGTCTGAGCGTCAACACCGTCTTCATTAGAATAAAGCTGAGGCTGGCCCCATCGGTGATAAGCACTCACTCCTGGAGACTGTAGTTGAATCATCATTGAGACCCACACGTATGCTATTAAAAACCACATTCCGTTTCTCCTTAAGTTAGGGTAGTCGGAATATGTTGCTTGTTTGTCGTTTCTCGGTCCTGTTGTTTGTTGTTTGGTTGTATTTGCTTGATTGTTTAATTTTCTGTCCTCTGATCTCTTATATGCGCGCGTTCAAAGATTATCGGTGATAATCCACTTCAAAAATGTTTCTATTTTTAATGACTTTTAAATCCAATGTATTAATTTTGAACGTAATAGAGATGTAGTCTGATGTGCGACAGTCGACTCTACTGCTAAAATGGGAACGTTGAACGTCATTTCTTCTATATATACGGAATGCACAATTCTAGAGTCAATTTTCATTTTGCTTGTTCAGTCTATTGGCTTTGTGTTAGCCAAGTGTTCCGTGCTAAATAATTATATCAACTCTTTTAAAGGAACCCTTACAATTTTGCAAAAAAATACAATAACGGTTGTTTGGTTAACTAACATATTAGTACGCCATTTAAAAAAAATCTTTCGTATCTTGTGTTATTTAAATGGAAGGCCGAGGTTTCTTGACAGAGACGTTTGACTGAACTTCGACTTATAAATACACCCTTGGTATACGCAGCTAACGAAAATTGACCGGTACGGGTCAAAAGCTGGACCGGTACGGGTTAAGGGTTTTATTTGAATTTAAAATAGCCATAACTTGCTCAATATTGACTTCCTCGTGTCTAATTTGAAATATATGATGCCTCCCGATGCTTTTAAGTACCCCAATTTTTAACAGATTTTTAAACGGACCAAAACTCTCTAAATGCGCATTTATGCTCTTTTCTCTCGAGAACGACTGTCTCATTTTCACGATAACTTTTATTTAGTACTTCTAACATATAAGATCTATTTTTCCCCATCAAGGTATGATGTAAATGACATGCTATTTACATCTTGTGAGTTTCAATGACGCGCGTTTGATTTTATAAAAAATGCCAAACTTTGTGACAAAGAATTTCATCAGCTATTGCCCCGAACCGGTCCGTCTTCTCGCTGCAAGCAGATTGCCCCGAACCGGTCCGTCTTCTCGCTGCAAGCAGGATGCAAGTGCTTAATTTGAACAATTGTACCCAAATATTCTAAAAATAACTTGCTTTTCAAAAAACGCTGGATTAACAAGTTTATCAAGTGTATCAGGTACAAGAAACCGATATAGATAGTAAGTACGTGAACAACATTCGACATTGCTTCAATAAAACCAAACGTTCACATTGATACTTCAATTTTAAATCCAACTTAATCAATTTTATTCAAAAACTGAATTCAAAAACACAGACCAAGACTGGCTTATTATGTTTCTTTATTAAAACCTCTGATTGATCAGTTATACAAATAAACATTTAGTTTGAAGTTATAAAATTACATAAATAGATTGTTCTTGTCACATTTATAGTGTGACACAATTTGGTAAGACTCGCCCACTTCATCTCTAGATTGTGGATATTTCGATTAGTAGTATCCAGGTGTGGTGTGGTATGGTGTGGTGTGCTGTGGTATGGTGTGGTGCGGTATGGTATGGTATCACCACGGTGATGAACCATGCCTTCTTCGCAGAAACAGATCTCAAACAATACAACAATAGCAAATCCAACTAGTTTTTTAAGACAAGACTTATGGCATTTTCATTTTGATTAGTACAAAAGTTATTATAACTTCCATTTTACCAACTGTTACGATGCCTGATACAGGCAAGATACAACTATTTATACACGACCAGATTCCGCGTGCAAAGGGGTGAGGACATTTTCCAGTTTGGAAACGTTCTTATCGCACATGTGTACATTGTCATAAATGATCGAACTTATAAGTGAACTCCCATTTTTGATATGCCTTGTCCGTGCTACAGGCCAATGCTTGAGCTATCTGTGTTCCTTTATGATCTCCAAACATACTCTTTACTTGAGTCACGCAATATTTCAGCGTCTTGTCTCCATCTTTGAGTTTAACAACCAAAGTACCCCATGGGTATTGATGGGGCTCCATACTAAAAGTTGTCGTCCTGACAGCCTCGGTGCATGTGGTTAGGTGGAGTAGTTTATCGTATTTGTCTACTCGGATGCATTTGTCTTTGTGATGTAAATTCCCAGTTTTTGAAATGTAAAAATTATTTTCGGGTAAGATTCTATGAATGAAGCAAAAGTAAGTGATCCCGACAATATTTCCTGGCATGATGGTGAAGCATGCGGTACTCTTACTGTTGCGTACCTCCCCGTAAAAGATCGCATCACCGGGCGGGATTTCCATCTCTGGAACTATGTTTTTAATGTACCAATCAAAACTTTTGCAATTGAGTTTTGCCATTTCCCTTTTCCTTTTTTCAACACTTTTTAATTCATCCTTTGTGAAAGAAACTCGTCGAGCAGAAAACACTCGAGTTGAAGCGTAAAAATATTTTTTCAAATCCCCCATCCACACCTCCGCCACTCGCATACCGTTCTTTTGGATAACTCGAGCCTTTTCCAGCTTCCATCCTGGTTTCTGCTTACCGAAGGCATAGTTAATCTCCTTGAAAGTATGACCTACCCTCGAACAAGGCACGTTTAAGACTTGCCCCCCACACATCCAAGTTCTGAAACCAATCTCTACATTTTCACCGCCCCAAATATCCATGCCTTCGTCAAATGCACCGATATCGAAGAAGTATTTTTTCTGCACAGCAATAGCACAGCCCACCACGACGGGTGTTCTCCAGGGTTGGTATTCCGAACGCCTCCGCTGGTGTTCGTAAAACGGCATTGGCATCCAAACGAATCTATAATCAAATAAATTCACCAATACTAGTATTAACTATTACCGTCTGTCATTGAGGATGACGTAATCTACATTTTATTTAGCTGGGTGACAGAGAAGTGCTATACGTAAAACAAGCTAGATGCAATTCGTTTCTTTAACATTCAAATCAACATATACTTTTTAAAAATGGATCAACCAACGTTCAGAATTTTGTTCAGTGCAAATGATCCCTCCTAAAGGAAGAGGGGAATACATAGATGAAGCTATCTTGACATTACAACATAAGCCTCTGAAGGCAGTGAAGATGCATTGAATGAAGCACTTAGAAACTATGAAAACTGGTCTCCTAAGTATTTATCCTACCTGAGATCCCAGGAGAAACCAGCTCGGGGTACAAGTCCGGATTGCCCCGAGTATCCGATAGAATACTGGTGTATGCCGTCTATACTGGGTTGGAGAACTGTTCTAGGATTGTGGTATATCTCATTTAGTAGAGGTTCCAACCATCCAACATTACACTCAGTGTGGGCATCTAAGAATATAATGACCTCGCCATGTGCTTCTTTTGCTCCCCTGATTCGCGACCTAATCAATCCCTCCCGTTTCTCGTTCCTCAGTACCTTAACCTTAGGAAGCATCTTGACATATTCATCCAGTGGATCTTTAAGGTTGCCATTCTCACTGTAATCGTCCACTAAAATTACACCTGATAATAAGTTCGGAGGAGAACGATTCAATACACTATGGACACTTCTCAATAACATCGATAGGACTTCGTTATAGAAAGGTATCACAACTGTGGCTGTTGGAAATTTGTCCGTTGCGTAATTTCGTCGTTGGCATGCTCCGGGCCTCGAGTCAACAATTTCTCGGTCGAGTAGTGTTGCATCACTTTTGGTCGCATTCACATTATATGTTGCGTCATCGGGGCGGGGCAGAGCGAATATTTGCTCTTGTTTAGCGAAAAGCTTGTGTTGTAGAGCAGGGCTTATGTGCATTGAGTCAACCGTTCCCGTAATACGGTGCATAGCTTCAACTTTATTCACTTCTGGCGCAGGGTCAAAATCAATCGTATCCTCTTTACCTACATCTGAAATATCAACATAATTTTCAAAGCAGGTATAGAAACTTCCTTTCACCATTACAATGCGTCTAAAATCATTTGGCGCAGAGCTGATTTTCAAAGAAAATTAAAAAAATTGACGAGATGGAATTGATTAAACTCCTGCTGACACATTTTAAGATTATCGTTATAAAAGATTTAAAAATAATGCTGACTTAAGTTTGTGAAAAAACAGTTTTTCCTCGGAAAGGATCGTTGAACCGCTGACTTCAAAGTTCTGAAACCTTTAGAAAATACGAACATGAATTAACCAAGTTATCACGACGATATGCGATGTTTTATGACGTACCGTTGAAATCCCCGCCACGCTCCACCAAAGCTCTCCTATCGGTCTGTGTACCATCGTCGATATCCACATTTTGAGAGTCCCATATGGTCGTATACAACATGAATATGACACACGCGAGCAGGAGCCTGAACACCCATTTTTCCAAATTCCTATTTAGCATTACAACGAGTATCGAACTATCCAAGTTCTTTGCCACTGTTTTTCTTAGCTGGTATTTAAAGCGTTGCTTTTAACATTTGGTATCTCAAGTCATCTGAAATAAAAATGTTAAAGTTGATCCGCACGATGATAATGTTCATGATTTCAAATTACAATTAATAAAATATTGGTAATATCTTTTCACATTTCATATGGATATCTACATGTTATGGTATAGGACCTAGTAGTGTGTTCTTTGTTGTTCATGAAGGCATAATAGTAAAGCGGCCCTTCAATTAAAGGGGCAACAATTATTAGTGCATTCAACGATCATGGACCAATGTCAAAATATATTTAAGTTTGGATATTTCATCAATACTTACACCTATTTTTATTATCTACAAAGAAACCCCTAGATTAACATTATTTTAGCTGGTATTCCTCTTAAAACATTGTGGATCTTAAAAATATGAAAGTGGATTTCCCTTTTTTGAAGCTCTGAACTGAATTTACACTTCCTATGCTGAAATTGATAGTTTATCCATACATTTTAAGAAAATAGGTCAAAGAAGATGTAAAGCATATGTTGCCTTGATAGCTCAGAAAAAGTTTAAATGTTTCTATCTACAGGCCTTGTTGCCCCTTTAATATTAACATGACCTTTTGACAATTTGTGACATTCCTTTGTGACTTTTCAAAGGCTGGACGAGACATGAGATTAAGAAAATGTACATATTTGCGAACAAATAGTTCAGAAGACAACAGAATCGTCGATTTAATTCCTCACGTAAGTTACATAAACGGTATTTCGAAAAACAGTTAAGATCTGCACCTTTAACCCATACCGTGTATGTAACTTAAGTGAGGAATTAAATCGACGATTCTGTTGTCTTCTGAGCTATTTTTTCGTAAACGTGTACATGTTCTTAAACATAAGATACTGATACACGTATGTGAGAAAAAATGTCGTGGGGATTCTGCCTACAACGCGTGAAGTAACGAGAAAAAATCGTACCTTCGACGTTCCGACATTTTGTTACCGAAACGGTTCAACCAGCTTAATCGAGCGGATCACCAGTGCCACTGCACCTTAAGTCATTCCTTATATGATCTAAATTGTAAATGGTGATTTTGCACACAAGAATCTTTAATTTTCAGATATGCACTGACTTTACCTAATAAGGTCACTATGGCCTCAATAAGACTTAATATGCACGTGAACACTATGCCATAATTAACTCCTCACTAAATACCATATTAGTATATGTCATAATGGTTATGAATGAGCTAGGGGCATTTTTATATACTACTAAGTATGACGGATCCTTTTGATAACTTCCTGCTATATTGCACAAATATACCAAGATTATTAGTTTAGGGTTCATAAATATTCTATATCTATAAAAATGAGAAAATTAGTGACCTTTCGAAAATGCGAACTTTTACCTTTTTTCAGTCACAATATCAGAGGGCTGAAAATGCTACTTCAGCATGGAAAGGGTCATTTTGACCATGACCATTGTGATCCTGGTCATGTAAATAATATATGGGAGTAGTAAAACTGATTGAAGGTTGAAGCAGAACTCTGTTATCTTCGTTGAAAAAATTCTAAAATCCACATGGGTTTTTAATTTCCTGTTTGGTGTAAATTTCTGAGAGCTACCCCGAGACCTTAACACTATTACCTTTATTATTTCATAAGAATTTAACACATGTTCATACATTGGATTTATACCTTATTTATAGTGACAGTTATAGTGACAGTTATAGCGACAGATTCTTTCTGAACATACAGAAGAACCTTAAGGTACAGCTGGAAAGTAACATTTTGGTAAAAAATTGCTACACCTGCACATTTTATTTTCTGGTACAAAATAAAGTATGAAGGCATGTGTCAATTTCCTTGCTTTTTCAGGAAAGTATCATTACATTGTCTTCTTTTAGGATATCTGATAAGAGGCCAATTGGAACTCCAGGAAATTCTGATATTTCACACTTTCTACTTTTCCAAATTTTCTTTCGAAGTTTCCAGACAACACAGAAGCTAACATAACCAGTTCCCAGGTTTACTAAAAGTAGACAGTGTAATGATACTTTCCTGAAAAAAGAAAGGAAATACACACATGCCTTCATACTTAATTTTGTACCAGAAAATAACATGTGCAGGTACAGCAATTTTTACCAAAATGTTACTTTCCAGCTGGGCCTAATTTTAGGCCATGCATTAGTGAGTCAAAATACAACCTATCCAAATTATACTAAAAATTGGCTCTCTAGTATATAATTTTATATAATTTTCCATATACTATTGCACTGTTATCCCACAGTGGTCCAGAGACATATAAAACATGCGTCTCTGAGTGGTCCATTGCTTTACTTATCGCGAATACAATTCTACCTTTCAAAAATGATCATGCTTTGTACATACCTTCTTCGACTTCACTTCAGGAAACAACAATGTGGTAGGCCGTCAATACCAAATATAACAAATGTCATACACGTTTGCATACAAATAAGTCCTTGCTGTGTAATAAATATAGCATAATAGCCGAATTATCTGGTCACACTCGACTCAGCACAAACACACAGTTGGTGATTTAAGGTCGTTCATGATAATATGGGTGTAAATTTCATATTGGCAAGTACAGAATAATTCATAGTTATTTTTAGGTTAAATCGCTGCATGGTTTTCGGATTCAAATGAGTGAATTTGCTGGTGGATAAATTTTAAATCGATATAAAGATGGCATAATTGTACAATAGAAATACTGAATGATGTGATGTTGGATATGTATATATTCAGTATATATTTGCACATCTATTGCATGCCCATGGTATATAGGTGCCTTTCGGGCTGCGGGAAATATACTGAGGGAAAGATGAATAGAATGGAATATTTGGTACTTGTTTTAAGTCACATATGCGCTTGCCCAATAAGAGAACGAGTGTCATACCATGGACATAATAACATGAATATTGTCCATATGGAGGCTTGACAATATAACTGAACTGCACATATGTCTTGTCATGAAACAAAAGCACATTCCTTACAAGCAACATCTGAGCAGCATCCATTACTTAGCAACGACCTACCTAACGACCAAAACGGACCGGTGACATCAATCCCACATGGACCAAAACGGACCGGCGACATCAATCGCACATGGAGCAAAACGGACCAGTGACATCAACACACTACCCTACCACGTGACCACGTTTAAAATGGAAACCGGGTACAGCTAAGTTGCAAATTGAGGACGTGGGTTTAATTCCATATTTCTGAACGTAAAATACATTTTACATTTATTTCTAGTGTTCTGCCAGACATAGAATTGATTCATCTAGCAGTTTGTAGAATATTGTTGGCAAAAAAACACTATAGGCAAAGATAGATAATAGTGGGCGCAGTGAAGCAAAACTCGAATGCAATACACGATACATTTCAGTCAACGTACAGGGAGCATGTAAGTTTCCCTTCGAAAATGTTACATTGATATGTAACCAAAAAAACAGTTAACTATTATTTAAACTGCGTGTCATCGTGTTATAGGTGGATACGTTTTACAGTATGTTATTCAACTGTATTTTTGTGAATTTGAACAAAACATTTTAAATGATCGGTTTTTTGAGGACGGTAGTGAATTATACCATTCAAGGGGTTATATAGAAAGATTCTTCACATGTAGTTAAGGCAGTTTTAATTATTCTGAGTAGCGGATAGTCATTTATCATTAACGTCTTAATATTTAATTTCGTTATTTTATTTCAATTTGATACCCTAGTAACACGTATATTCTAGCGTTCTTGTTAATTTTATGACTAAAATGCATACGACCTGAAAGCCTGTGTCTAAATCTACAAAATAATCTTTACTTTATTTGGATTAAATAATAATTGATGACACCCCAAAGCATCAACAGGCGGCCTTTTTAGCATTACTTTCACTGTTTGCAACGTAAATGTACATGAGGTCGGGACATAGTATGTCTGTATAATCAGCTTACTTTCTCGCTCCCTGTACTATTGAACAATTTACATTCCTTGTACCCTGTATTGATCAACTTTTAAAACTGTGTACCGTGTACTATGACATATCAAATATTTTAAAATTTAAAACGATATTATTTTCATTCTTTCTATAACTATCATATAACTTGGAACATCGACTTCACTATTGCACCACTGAAGTGTAGCGAATAGCAATATTGACTCACTCCGAGCACCAAACGTATTAACCTTTTGAGTAAGCAGTCGATATACTCAAAAGCGACCTGATTGAAAGCCAAAAATTTCGCGCATGCGTGATCGAGGTAGGGTAGTGTGATCAATCGCAATTGGACCAAAACGGACCAGTGACATCAATCGCACATGGGGCAAAACGGACCAATGACATCAATCGCACATGGACCAAAACGGACCAGTGACATCAATCACACATGGAGCAAAACGGATCGGACCAGTGACATCAATCGCACATGGAGCAAAACGGACCAGTGACATCAATCGCACATGGAGCAAAACGGACCAGTGACATCGATCGCACATGGAGCAAAAGAGGACCAGTGACATCAATCCCACATGGACCAAAGAGGACCAGTGACATCAATCGCACATGGACCAAAGAGGACCAGTGACATCAATCGCACATGGAGAAAAACGGACCAGTGACATCATTGGCACATGGAGCAAAGAGAACCAGTGACATCAATCGCACATGGAACAAAACGGACCAGTGACATCAATCGCACATGGAGCAAAACGGACCAGTGATATCAATCGCACATGGAGCAAAAGAGGACCAATGACATCATTCGCACGTGGACGAAAAAGGACCAGTGACATCAATCGCACATGGAGCAAAACGGACCAGTGACATCAATCGCACATGGAGCAAAACGGACCAGTGACATCAATCGCACATGGAGCAAAACGGACCAGTGACATCAATCGCACATGGAGTAAAACGGACCAGTGACATCAATCGCACATGGAGCAAAAGAGGACCAGTGACATCAATCACACATGGACCAAAGAGGACCAGTGACATCAATCGCACATGGACCAAAGAGGACCAGTGACATCAATCGCACATGGAGAAAAACGGACCAGTGACATCATTTACACATGGAGCAAAACGGACCAGTGACATCAATCGCACATGGAGCAAAACGGACCAGTGACATCAATCACACATGGAGCAAAACGGATCGGACCATTGACATCAATCGCACATGGAGCAGAACGGACCAGTGACATCAATCGCACATGGAGCAAAACGGACCAGTGATATCAATCGCACATGGAGCAAAAGAGGACCAATGACATCAATCGCACATGGAACAAAGAGGACCAGTTACATAAATCGCACTTGGCCCAAAAAGGACCAGTGACATCAATCACACATTGAGCAAAAGAGGACCAGAGACATCAATCGCACATGGACCAAAGAGGGCCAGTGACATCAATTGCACATGGATCAAAGAGGATCAGTGGTATCAATCGCACATGGACCAACGAGGACCAGTGACATCAATCGCACAAGGACCAAAACGGACCGGTGACATCGATCGCACATGGACCAAAACGGACCAGGGACATCAATTGCACATAGAGCAAAAGAGGACCAGTGACATCAATCGCACATGGACCAAAGAGGACCAGTGACATCAATTGCACATGGACCAAAGAGGACCAGTGGCATCAATCGCACATGGACCAAAGAGGACCAGTGACATCAATCACACATGGATCAAAGAGGACCAATGGCATCAATCGCAATTGGACCAACGAGGACCAGTGACATCAATTGCACATGGACCAAAATGGACCAGTGATATCAATCGCACATGGACCAAAACGGACCAGTGACATCAATTGCACATGGACCAAGACGGACCAGTGACATCAATCGCACATGGAGCAAAAGAGGACCAGTGACATCAATCGCGCATGGACCAAAGAGGACCAGTGACTTCAATCGCACATGGACCAAAAAGGACAAGTGACATCAATTGCACATGTACCAAAACGGACCAGTGACATCAATCGCACATGGATCAAAGAGGACCAGTGGCATCAATCGCACATGGACCAACGAGGACCAGTGACATAAATCGCACATGGACCAAAACGGACTGGTGACATCAATCGCACATGGACCAAAACGGATTCGCTTAAATATTGCTCAGATTTCTTTGCCTTTAACTGTCTGTGTCAGAGCATGGTGATGATTCACCCGAGTTTAATAGGTGGTTAATAGGCTTAAATATGAATTCATACTCCAAATCTTTCAAAATTTCCTTATTTACAAATAGGAGGAGAATACCATTTTCGTGAGCGGGATTGGGAGGTAAATACGATTTTCGTGAGCTGGACCAGGCGAGACAATACGATTTTCTTTCCATATCAAAAATATCCCTGGGTGTTATTCACCGGGAAGTTGTAGTATCATGGGATAAATATAGGTTATTTACTGGTAGAGATTGAATATAGGTTTTATTCCGAGGGACAATATGATATTGACTGAAGGGTAATATAATATTGACCGAGGGAGCGCAGCGACCGAGTGTCAATATCATATTGCCCAAGGTCAATGTCATATTTTCCGATGAATAAAACGCATATTCAATCCCGACCAGAAATAACCTATTTATTCCATAATACATCCCTCTAAAATGTTACATCTGGATAATGTAAACATTATATTAACAAATGCACATTGTTTGAAAAATAAAATAAATAAAATAACCGGGAAACCAAAAATAGGTTAATATGCTCCAATACGATTATTTCCCGGGGACAATACGATTTTTTCATGTAATACGCTCCAATACGATTTTCCCCGGGGACAATACGATTTTTTCATGTAATACGATTCAATCCGATTTTTATTCCTTCAATTTCCCTGGGAAAACAGTAGTATTATGGAATAAAAATTCTTCCATCCCAGCCCAGTTCACTAATATAAATGAGCGTATTACTGAAATCTTGTTGGAAGTAGGAGAAAATACCCCATTTGGGCCTCTAATAATTGTTTGAACAGAGTTCGGCAATGCACATTTAAGTAATCCCTCTCTGCGTGTTTTTTTTTATTCAGAATCTCATTCAGAAAATATATATTTAAGCGATGACTTTGCATTTAAAGTCCGTCTTTTATTCCAAAAGTAAACATATTGTCCTCCTAAACGATGTGAGTAACATTTCTATTCAGATCGGCACGCTGTTTGACAAATGTTGCATCCACTTTTGTTTTATAAAACATGTAATACATTGTGTGCATCAGCTGTGGATCAATGTAATGAAAGGCAATTGGATGATCGCTGCAACAGTTCACTCCCTGGAAAATGAAATACCTTTGATTAAGGTGGCTTATAATTGCTGCTTATTTTTTCGTGAAGCCACTCAGTAAAATTACGATTTCTCTGCACCCTGATGTCCAATCAAGATCATATGAGTATCTATGTGTTCCTGACACGTTTGGGCATCCGGTAATGACAACGCACGCGAATTCATGACTGAAATCGGGAAGACAAAAATATGTGATATTCTTTCAGAATTGGTTATAATAACAATTTACAAAAATGTTCCCGAGACACAAATCCATCTAGGTATGGTTTGTTTTAAAGTCGAAAAGCCCCAATAAGACAATACAAACCCAGATAAAACACGGAAGACTGCAGATTCACGCCCGGTGATCGTACAAAAATGATGGAGGGGGGGATTAGGCGATTTCTGCAAGAAAACTCAACAAATTTGGAAAATTTATTTTTTCAAGAGAAAATTTACAACTGAATTGCCAAATGAATAGGCGCAGTGCATGGCAAAATATGTTAGGTCATCTCGTATTTTTTTGAACTGATACCCTTCTAAGATATGAGATCTATATATTGAAAAAGGTGCATCATCACCAACGTGCAAAAGTCAATGTTTTTGCTATAAATCGGGCAACAATGGTCTACACGACCTGTAATAAATAGGTATAAGGGACGTTATTATCACAATACTTATGACATTGCTCACTTTTTAAAGTTAGTTTCCATGTGTTATACAAAAAATAATCGAAATAAATTAATTTGGGATGGAGGGGGATTCATATATCTTTACGATGGAACAAATTCACAAGAACTCGTGTATTTAAAAAAACTAAACTCAGTACCCCAGTAAGAAACTGGATATTATATCTCTGGAGAATGGAAAATGGGAAAATTTGGAGTCATAAGAATAAATTCAAGTAACATGTCTTATCATGTCTTATTTACACGTGATCCCCCTCCATCCGATCCCCCCTCCATCCCAAATTAATTTATTTCGATTATTTTTTTGTATAATGCATGGAAACTAACTTTAAAAAGTGAGCAATGTCATTACTAGTATTGTGATAATAACGGACCTCATACCTATTTATTACAGGTCGTGTAGACCATTGTTGCCCGATTATAGCAAAAACATTGACTTTTGCACATTGGTGATGATGCGCCTTTTTTAATAGATCTCATATCTTAGAAGGGTATCAGTTCAAAAAATACTAGATGACCTAACATATTTTGCCATACACTGCGCATATTCATTTGGCAATTCAGTTGTAAATTTTCTCTTGAAAAAATAAATCTTCCAAATTTGTTGAGTTTTCTTGCAGAAATCGCCTAATCCCCCCCCCCCTCCATCATTTTTGTACGATCACGGGGCGTGAGATTATATGTAATGATTTACTTTCATGTAAACAAGTAAAGTACTTATAATCCCCATATAAAACACTGGCCTACGTGACATGTAATAACAAAACTGAAAGGACAACTGAAATAGCTTTTCTCAACTTGCAGCTACAAAAATGCGGTTTTCTCCATTGTAAGCCCATCGTAGAGTTCTTGCGATAGCCATTATAAAATAAATGTTAGATAACTGCTAACGGTCATAGATAACGAAATAAAACTAACTGATAAATCAAATTGGCCCCCACGTGATAAGTAACGTCATATACAAAATATAGCTATGGTTCATTGGTTCCATAGTAATCACAACGTCACGGCAACCATAGGATTGTTGTGTAAACAAATAACAAAACATTTTGGCATTATGACGTCATGATCTAATGGACCAAAATGGGCCACATGGGGACCAGTGAGAGATCACGTGGGGGCCAATAACGTCACAACCAATTCGAATATTGCTTATTAAGCAGCTATAACGATCGTTAGAGTGAAATAGTTTTCACACTACTGATGAGAAAACATGTCCAAATACATCTACCTAAAAATTATATTGATTCCTTTATGTTAAAAATACCATTTCATATCTGCTTGAAATATACGGGCTAATCTCAGATTTAAGCGTTAATATCTGCCTTATGTAAAAAGCTAAGTATGTGCATTAGATATCATTTTGAAGTATTTTTTATTCGCATTTCACTGAAATTATTTTTCCATGAAAAGTGTATTGTGATCTACCATAATTTTGAAGTTAAATGTACTCCGACATCGTCAAATACGCTGTAAGGCGTAACATTTCACGCTTACACGGTTCGTTGAAATTGGGATAACTTTTGAAATACTGATCAGAATTTTACTAAAATTTCACATTTTATTCATTGAAACATGTGCTATTATGACGTCACAAAAGCCTAGCGGCTACAGTTCAAATCGTCTTATATGAACGCTTTTAAGATTTTAAATTAATTTAATCTTCTAATTTAGGTCTGATTTCCAAAAAAATTTAACTACACAATATTGTCATGGCGAAATTTACAAAACAATAACCGATTTCTTTATTTATCAAATAATAAGAGAATAAGAGTTGCTTTTAGAGACTTGAAAAAATGTAACGCATCGATTTTTTACCACAAATCCCAAGGAGGATTGGCTCCCAGAGTGCACTACCGATATTCTGTCCCATATATGGGTATGTCGTAATACAAAATTCGAATTCAAACAGCCGCCATTTTGTTCACTTCAACATTTAAATCGTGAATTTTGGTCTTATTTCCAAACGAAAAATTCCAAAACTCACAAGAAACGATCGAGATATTGGTTCGAATCTTTTGAACTGTTTATTTTGAATTTATAGTCGGTTTTAATTTCAGAAAATAACGACATTTCGACGTTTTCATTGTTGGAAAATATCGAGTTTCGATCCTGGGAGCCAATCCTCCTTGACAAATCCCATACATACATATCAATTTTTACTAACGCCCCGAGTGGATTTCCTGACCGTTTTTTTTAAATCAAAAACATTTTAGAAATATTGTCCTCGAGATCTTGTTGCTCTGTGAATTTTATCAGGATTGAATAAGAATAAAGCATCTTATTTTTAGGTTGACTAAACTTGACAAAATGTAACGCTTGTCGTTTTTGACGTAATAATGCTGATTGCGCCCTATACTGCCCATTGTATTGTTTTGGTATTTTGACGCCATATGTTACTCTAATTGTCCCCAGTTTCGTGCGACGCGTAAGAATATTTTCAACATAGCATTTGCTTACGTGTTCTGTATGCCCCTCTACCTGCTTAATAAGGCAATGTATCTTCAAATAAAACCTTAGCCAAGTAGATTAGAGTCTCTGGAACACTTTTGTAAATAGTTTTCACAAGCAATTTTGTTTGTGAATCACAAATTTTGTCTTCCCGATTTCAGTCATGAATTGCGTCAATTTCCCGTGCAAACTTTGGGTTGACGTTGTTATTCCTGGACGCCCAAACATGTCAGGAACACATAGATACTTGAATGATCTTTATTGGACATCAGGTTGCAGAGAAATCGTAATTTTACTGAGTGGCTTCACGAAATAAATAAAAAGGCTGTACGGGTTAACGTTAACGGGTTATCATGACTTTGAATTTTTGTGTCAATAAACTTTCTTCAAGACTAGACTACATTTTTTAATTTATTTTTTTTCAATTTCAGTCTGAAATGGCGCTCATTACAACTTCATGGTATTTTGCCGCGTAAAAAGTTGAATAAATAGTACTTTCATAAATATGGGGTAGTTTTAATATTTCTGAAGTTCAAAATGTCCTAAAATGAGAATTAACTAATTCAAAAAGGTTACCTGATTTTTCCCTTTATCAGCATCCATGCCAATGTACCATTTTGGTAGCATACGCATTATGTAATTATGCGGAGGCCAAACAAGAAACCGCTCCCTCCCCAAGTGATCCGTGGAGTTAACAGGTCGAGACCCCGTCTTGTACAAGCAACTACACGTTTTTACATCCTCCACTAAAATAATGAAGTATAATATAGCAATTGGTACTGCCCTGGTTGCAATGACACAATCTCACAGAAACCATTTATAGAGATATAAAACGAGAAGGCATCGCCTGATTATATAGGTTTATACAGGCTATGGGGACACACAACTTATTTAAAATCTTTCCTCCGAGTGGGAAGACGAATAGATGGCATTTTAAAAACAAGAATATAGTCCAATTATTGTAATTATATTAGCATCACCAGTGGTTGGATTTTGGTAAGTACATGAATGAAAAAGTGTATGTATGGACCAACTCTAACACATGATTTGACGTAATTAAGGTGCATTTTCTTTAGAAAATTGACCTTTTTGACCTGCCTCCATCTGTCAAAATCAGAGTTACAATTTTTGACATTTTCTATAGATGGCGTATTCAACAGGTGAGATCTTTTGATTTTTGAAAACATGTCCACAAATCCTAGTTTTCTTTGAAAGACAAATCATTTACATGAGAATACGCATGTTATAGCATTTGGTTGTGTTAGGCCTATATGCATCCATTTGGCCACCGCCAGATCCGCCGCATAGGAAAACATATTACAGCAGGGAAATGTAATAAAAATGGGCCAGAACTCTCCTTGTAAATGACCAAAACGTCACGAGACCAATACAACAATTGCGATTTTCTCCAAAATTCTAAAAACGAAGACGTCAAAAAGCTACATGAGACTGATACTTTGTCTTTCCTTGGAATAGAATCAATGGTTTTAGTATTCCAAGGTCTTTTGTATCGTTTGCAAAGTATATATATATATATATCACGTATATAACATCATGAGACACGTGTTATGTCATGATCGCATCCGATTCTCTTTGGCGCCCGGCTGATGAGTATTTTGATCAAAATTGAATGCAATTCTTAACACAATATTCATCGGCCGGGCGCCGGTACTGAGAAACCATGACATAATTGATAAGTACATGTAGCATAAAGAGCATCTAAAGAGTTACTAATTATAAAAAGTGCGAGATAAATACTCTGAAACATTTTATTTAAAGAAAATACTAATTTCAAAGTTCCAGATCTAATATACAATATGCGCGGTTCAATTTTGTTAATTTACTGAAACTAGATATGTTACACTATTTTAAAATCTAGTTTTTGCAAATTAGATAGAAAGGTATCAAATTTAGAGCATTTTGTGATAACTTCCATGACTTGTTTTCTTGTCCCTCTGAGTATTAAAGAGGTTTTACTCTGCGTCACCCCTTAACTTTGTACTTTCAGGTATTATTGAAATATACGTCTCCGTTTCACGGTACATAAATCTATGTACCGTATTCGTCTGACTTAACGTTCTTCCTTTCCTGCTAAGCGAGGGAATTGTTTTGAAATTAGCCAAACAATTACTGAATGTAATTGCTTAGATAACCATATTTCGAAACCGAGACGCGCTACATACAGGCCAAACATTTAGTTGACATATGAAGGATAAAAGTGATGAATCGAGAAAATATCATGTCCTCGTTTCCAGATCATCCCCAGTGTAAAGGCTCGGTCACATTTGCATACGGCGACTGCATGTCAACCTAGCCGTCTCCGTAGGGGATATCCAGTTTTTTACAGGCCGTAGAGTCGCCATACAGATATTATAACTCGGAAATATGACTTTTTCATTTGTGCGGTCACCGTATATCACAATGCACCTTAATTTATTTTACATAATAAACAAAACTCATTGACTTACTACCCCCATCCGGAATGCATTTGTTATTTCCCGTAGCTTTCTTAATTCCAAGTATAACCAATCTCCTCAATGCTTCCTTGCTTACGACAATTCCGGGCCCACCGGCCATAAACATTCCATCTTTCGTTCTTCTTCCATAATAGTACATATGTCCAAAAAATTCTGCATTTTTCGGGTCGTAGTTTTGTAACATTTTTCTCAAATTTTCCACAACTATAAAGGTATCTGTGTCTGCTTTAACAAAATAATCAGCCGTGTTAAAATAATGGTCGTAGACATAAGTCCACGCTAATCTAGATTTCTCAGCTAAGTGCTCTCTTCCCTCGGTAACGTTAAATCCAATTGTTGGAAATGTCTTGTTATCTTTGGAACTCATATACAAATCTATGTCGCAGTGTTTTGCCCATGTGTCCCTCACGTATTTTGCCTTTTTCTCCAGAGCATCAGGACTTGTCAAGAACCAGCATAGAATTTTATAATGTTTCCGTTTTTGTGAGTCTTGGATGAGTACATTCGTCGTGCCGTTTGTAATCCATCTTTTTAGTTTAATTTCATTTTGACTATATAGGCTTGATAAAAAATACTGGCATATATACAATGAAACCAGAAAAATCCATATTAGAAACAGCTTAACTCTAAAATTGACCATTATACTTATCAAAACAGAATAATTTTGTCGAACAACTTCAACAACGCAAAAATTTGAATTGACTGCGCAGAAAAACATTGAATGAATAGCATAGAGGTGACAGATGTTTAACCACGTGAGGAAATAAATATATAAGTTAACATGGGATATATTTTGAAAGTACACTCTTCTCCGTAAGTTTGGTAACCCTAACTCCCCCATTGGACTTTGTGTTAAAGCCTATTTATGTATAATTTTTTAGTTCCATAATCTGCAAAGAAAATACTTTTCCCAAATTTTCCTCAATTATACAATAGGTCGAAAATTGATGACAAAGTTGTTGAATTTTTGAAAGTCGTCATTCCAGTATAAACTCATGTCAATGGTGGTTCGAGGCAAATCCGATTTCAGTTCACCAAAATATATTTCAATATAGAAAATTGAATTAATATAACTTTTTGTATGACAATTGCCAAGTGCTTCGTTTACTTTATGAACACTAAGGTTACAGAGTTTCAAAGTCATTTTTGAAAATCATTTTTCGCTTCCAGTGTTATTTCAATAGGAGGGGTTTCTCAGTCATTTTTGAAAATCGTTTTTCGCCTCCTGTATTATTTTAATGGGAGGGGTTTCTGAGAAAATATTTTTTGTAAATTTGTACTCCTATAACTTTTTAAACCTGAATTTTTTGTTAAATAAAGAGAGTTTGGAGAGTTTGGATGGATTGATATTCCCTCATATGACTTGCATCACACCATTAGTTGGTATAGGAATGTCGTTTTTCAAAAATTTATCAGATTTGTCATCAATTTCCGACCCGTTGTAAATATTGAAAATGATGAAATTAGGAAATTATTGGAGGTCTCGAAAATGATATCATTTTATATGTCCAGTCCTAAAAGAAGTTTTTTCTTTACAGATTATGCAGAATTCATAAAAAAAACATCACGAGGCTTTAACACATTATCCAAGAGGGGAGTTGGGATTGCCACAAACTCATGGAGGGGAGTGTATGTCTGTATAAAAAAAAACATAAAGTGGATCAAAATGTGGTTGGTGTTTTCCTACAAAATAAATAAATGAATTTATATTATTGCGTTCAAAAAAGTTCAGTATTGACCTAGTTTGCGTGTCTATGGATAAATCACACAATACTCTATTGATAATATATGTTCACAAGGTTTACATTGAATTTACTCCAATGGAGTATTTCTAGAAAGAAAAGAAGTATGAATAGCCTTTGAAACAGTTTGCGAGTCTATGTTTTTAATATAAATCGAACAGAAAACTTATCATTGTAAAGACCTAAACAAGGCATTAACATGACAAAATGTCACCACCTAGTTGCTCACAATATCATGAGTTCAAACTTAAGTCAGATTTGAATTTCTGAGAACTTGTAAAGTCAAATTTGAACTTCTGAAAAGATGTAGATGATTTTGAAAAAAAAAATTGGTCAATTTGAAGCAAGTTGAAAACAGACCTTTTTGACCTTTTTTGACCTTGAGAAGGTCATTTAAGGTCAAATGTCAAATCTAAAGTCAGATTTGAATTTCTGAGAACATGTAGATGATTTTGAAAAAAAAAAATTAGTCAATTTGAAGCAAGTTGAAAAAAGACCTTTTTGACCTTTTTTGACCTTGAGAAGGTCATTGAAGGTCAAATGTCAAATCTAAAGTCAAATCTAAAGTCATATTTGAATTTTTGAGAACATGTAGATGATTTTGAAAAAAAATTTAGTCAATTTGAAGCAAGATGAAAAAATACTTTTTTGACCTTTTTTGACATTGAGAAGGTCATTGAAGGTCAAATGTCAAATCTAAAGTCAGATTTGAATTTCTGAGAACATGCAGATGATTTTGAAAAAAAAATTTAGTCAATTTGAAGCAAGTTGAAAAAAGATCTTTTTGACCTTTTTTGACATTGAGAAGGTCATTGAAGGTCAAATGTCAAATCTAAAGTCAAATCTAAAGTCAGATTTGAATTTCTGAGAACACGTAGATGATTTTGAAAATTTTTTTTAGTCAATTTGAAGCAAGTTGAAAACAGACCTTTTTTACCTTTTTTGACATTGAGAAGGTCATTTAAGGTCAAATGTCAAATCTAAAGTCAGATTTGAATTTCTGAGAACATGTAGCTGATTTTGAAAAAAGAAATTAGTCAATTTGAAGCAAGTTGAAAAAAGACCTTTTTTTACCTTGAGAAGGTCATTGAAGGTCAAATGTCAAATCTAAAGTCATATTTGAATTTCTGAGAACATGGAGATGATTTTGAAAAAAATTTAGTCAATTTGAAGCAAGTTGAAAAAAGACCTTTTTGACCTTTTTTGACATTGAGAAGGTCATTGAAGGTCAAATGTCAAATCTTAAGTCAGATTTGAATTTCTGAGAACATGCAGATGATTTTGAAAAAAAATTTTTGTCAATTTGAAGCAAGTTGAAAAAAGACCTTTTTGACCTTTTTTGACTTTGAGAAGGTCATTGAAGGTCAAATGTCAAATCTTAAGTCAAATCTAAAGTCAGATTTGAATTTCTGAGAACACGTAGATGATTTTGAAAAATTTTTTTAGTCAATTTGAAGCAAGTTGAAAACAGACCTTTTTGACCTTTTTTGACCTTGAGAAGGTCATTGAAGGTCAAATGTCAAATCTTAAGTCAAATCTTAAGTCAGATTTGAATTTCTGAGAACACGTAGATGATTTTGAAAAAAAAATTTAGTCAATTTGAAGCAAGTTGAAAACAGACCTTTTTGACCTTTTTTGACCTTGAGAAGGTCATTGAAGGTCAAATGTCAAATCTAAAGTCAGATTTGAATTTCTGAGAACATGTAGGTGATTTTGAAAAAAAAATTTAGTCAATTTGAAGCAAGTTGAAAAAAGACCTTTTTGACCTTTTTTGACTTTGAGAAGGTCATTGAAGGTCAAATGTCAAATCTTAAGTCAAATCTAAAGTCAGATTTGAATTTCTGAGAACACGTAGATGATTTTGAAAATTTTTTTTAGTCAATTTGAAGCAAGTTTAAAACAGACCTTTTTGACCTTTTTTGACCTTGAGAAGGTCATCGAAGGTCAAATGTCAAATCTTAAGTCAGATTTGAATTTCTGAGAACATGTAGATGATTTTGAAAAAAAAATTTAGTCAATTTGATGCAAGTTGAAAACAGACCTTTTTGACCTTTTTTGACCTTGAGAAGGTCATTGAAGGTCAAATGTCAAATCTAAAGTCAGATTTGAAGGTCAAATGTCAAATCTAAAGTCAGATTTGAATTTCTGAGAACATGTAGATGATTTTGAAAAAAAATTTAGTCAATGTGAAGCAAGTTGAAAAAAGACCTTTTTGACCTTGAGAAGGTCATTGAAGGTCAAATGTCAAATCTAAAGTCAGATTTGAACTTCTGAGAACATGTAGATGATTTAGAAAAAAATTGAAGTCAGTCTAAACAGTATTTGTTAAGTTATAGGAAGTTGTAAGAAATTGTTACAGACGCCAACCGCCAGACGCCAACCGCCGGACGCCAACCACCAACCGCCGGACGCCAACCGCCGTCGCAAAAAAAACGGAGACCATAACAATATGTCACCACTTTTGGTGGTGACATAAAAAAGTGTATTATACAAAATCCAAGTGTGAAGGTAGAGATTAAAAGGTGGATTGGATCGAGTGGATATGATTCATGTAAAAGGTGGATTGGATCGGGAATCTTCAAAATGTGGAATTTTTTATATAAAAAATTCTGTTGATCTCCCTCTTAACAATTTCCCTCTATAGTATTACAGGTCCCTTTTGAGAAATCAGAACAAAGCAATGACAAATACATACTCCAATTAGTTCATGGACACTCTTAAGTATTTAACCGCTTTCCCCTGTAAATCAACTTTTGTAAGACATAGATCTTTAGAAAAAGAAAACCTGTCATTCAAATTAATTTGTGAATGTTCACAAAACATTTCTGGTATGTTCAGTTTGGATTGAAAACAGATGTTATGGATCTTCAAACCAGTCTGCCTTATGATTTATGAAATGTTTCAAATTACACTTGGAATGAATAAGATCGTGTATCAGAAAGCGGGTACCAGGTCACCCTTCTAGCCCACCCAAGCAAAATAATATTACATCTATAATTTGACATTGTGCAAGTGAAGAGAGCATCAATCTTCCTAAAGGGAGATCAATAGATTTTTTTATAGGAAAATCCATATTTTGAAGATAGCCAATCCAATCCACCTTTTACATGAATCCAATCCACTCGATCCAATCCACCTTTTAATCTTTACCAGTGTGAAACCTAATTCAAATACGATATTTCCAACGTTGTGTCATGATAGACTGTTCTATATAAGTATGATAACATGATCTCGTGTTAGAGAAGAAGAGCTCGAAACTATGGAACGCGTACGTTCAATAGGGAAGTTTCCAGAGGCAGAGGATTAGTTCCCAAAAGTGCAAAACAGGGGAACCAATGAAATGATCAGTTATATATTGTATTTTAAATGAGATATACTGAACAACTTGAACCTCCTCCAAAAGGGATAATAAATGTTGGTTCCCATAAAGAACTTTAAATCTTCCTTCCTGGGATTAGAAAAGACAAAACAAAATGAAGAACCAAGCTTTTGAATGTATTTATTAATAATGTTATTGTTATTGATTTCCTTAATTCCAAATAATACAAATACAATCACAACAGTGGAAGACACCCTAAGGGGCAAGTAACCCATTTTATATTAAACAAAAAATATTTACAAGTAGCAAAAACTCTATAAGTTATCAGTGCTCATTAGAATTAGACACTTAATATTTCACATTTCACATCCTCCTCTACCCACGCAATAAAATATGAAAAGTGAATTTTAACGCCAGAAATTTGTCTCTAGAATAGTTAGACTTTGATTAAATAATGATGTTAATTTTTGAAGGTAGAAAGAGTATTAGGGTGAGCGATTTTATGAGGTAAAGTATTTTACAGGTCTGACCCTGTCTTAGGTATTTTCCCATGTTTGTTCTAAATGTTCTAGATCTTAAATTGTATATCTATCTGGTTTGATGAGCATGTATATCAGAATTAAGAGATTCAAGATTTTATATATTGTGTTTCAAGCCAAACAATTGGCTTCCACACAAAATCAATTACAAGACATAATTATACAGTTAAACAGTAAAATGCACTGTTAAACAAATATTTAAATATGACTATTATACAAACTAGGTTATTCCTTTTTGAAATTGCTCCCGACGTTGATTGAAAAGTTTATTTATAATATGTATCAATTCGTTTGCAATTTCATAATCATCCAAATCATTAAAAACTTCAATTTTTCTTTATCCGACATATTTTCAAATGTGTAAATAAAACTTAGTTTGTTCAAAAATTCAAAATTCATCTCTGCAATCTTAATAACCATCACATAAAAGAAAATGCTTTTCATCCTCCACTTCCCCTTTATTATGTCACCACCAAAAGTGGTGACATATTGTTATGGTCTCCGTTTTTTTGCGACGGCGGTTGGAGGTTGGTGGTTGGAGGTTGGCGTCCGGCGTCCGGCGTCCGGCGTCTGTAACAATTTCTTACAACTTCCTATAACTTAACAAATACTGTTTAGACTGACTTCAATTTTTTCTAAATCATCTACATGTTCTCAGAAGTTCAAATCTGACTTAAGATTTGACATTTGACCTTCAATGACCTTCTCAAGGTCAAAAAGGTCTTTTTTCAACTTGCTTCACATTGACTAAATTTTTTTTCAAAATCATCTACATGTTCTCAGAAATTCAAATCTGACTTTAGATTTGACTTTAGATTTGACATTTGACCTTCAAATCTGACTTTAGATTTGACATTTGACCTTCAATGACCTTCTCAAGGTCAAAAAAGGTCAAAAAGGTCTGTTTTCAACTTGCTTCAAATTGACTAAATTTTTTTTTCAAAATCATCTACGTGTTCTCAGAAATTCAAATCTGACTTAAGATTTGACATTTGACCTTCAATGACCTTCTCAAGGTCAAAAAAGGTCAAAAAGGTCTGTTTTCAACCCTTCTTCAAATTGACTAAAAAAAATTTCAAAATAATCTACTTGTTCTCAGAAATTCAAATCTGACTTAAGATTTGACTTAAGATTTGACATTTGACCTTCAATGACCTTCTCAAAGTCAAAAAAGGTCAAAAAGGTCTTTTTTCAACTTGCTTCAAATTGACTAAAAAAAAATTTCAAAATCATCTACATGTTCTCAGAAATTCAAATCTGACTTTAGATTTGACATTTGACCTTTAATGACCTTCTCAAAGTCAAAAAAGGTCAAAAAGGTCTTTTTTCAACTTGCTTCAAATTGACTAAAATTTTTTTTCAAAATCATCTACATGTTCTCAGAAATTCAAATCTGACTTTGGATTTGACATTTGACCTTCAATGAATTTCTCAAAGTCAAAAAAGGTCAAAAAGGTCTTTTTTCAACTTGCTTCAAATTGACTAAATTTTTTTTTCAAAATCATCTACATGTTCTCAGAAATTCAAATCTGACTTTAGATTTGACATTTGACCTTCAATGACCTTCTCAAAGTCAAAAAAGGTCAAAAAGGTCTTTTTTCAACTTGCTTCAAATTGACAAAAAAAAATTTCAAAATCATCTACATGTTCTCAGAAATTCAAATCTGACTTTAGATTTGACATTTGACCTTCAATGACCTTCTCAAAGTCAAAAAAGGTCAAAAAGGTCTTTTTTCAACTTGCTTCAAATTGACTAAATTTTTTTTCGAAATCATCTACATGTTCTCAGAAATTCAAATCTGACTTTAGATTTGACATTTGACCTTCAATGACCTTCTCAATGTCAAAAAAAGGTCAAAAAGGTATTTTTTCATCTTGCTTCAAATTGACTAATTTTTTTTTTCAAAATCATCTACATGTTCTCAGAAATTCAAATATGACTTTAAATTTGACATTTGACCTTCAATGACCTTCTCAAGGTCAAAAAAGGTCAAAAAGGTCTTTTTTCAACTTGCTTCAAATTGAATAATTTTTTTTTTCAAAATCATCTACATGTTCTCAGAAATTCAAATCTGACTTTAGATTTGACATTTGACCTTTAATGACCTTCTCAAGTTCAAAAAAGGTCAAAAAGGTCTGTTTTCAACTTGCTTCAAATTGACCAAATTTATTTTTCAAAATCATCTACATCTTTTCAGAAGTTCAAATTTGACTTTACAAGTTCTCAGAAGTTCAAATCTGACTTTAAATTTGACCTTTGACCTTCAATGACCTTCTCAAGGTCAAAAGGTATTTTCCAACTTGCTTTAAATTGACCAAATTGTTTTAGGTGGTGACATTTTGTCATGTTAATGCCTTGTTGCAAATTTGACAAATTCTTTCTTTTACTTCAAGTCGATTCTGTTTAGTGCCATCTTTTTTATTTCTCTCGTGTCTCCCTTTTTCAATTTCTTAATTATGGATTACTTAGCTAAACCTGGCTATTATAAAAATTAACATTGCTCACACTTAATTTTAAATATCTTTCAAGTTTGTAATCATTTTTTGTATAATTTCCGAGTTTATTATTTTCTCTTATGGCTCTACCATTATATTCTATATATTTTCTTTGCATTTCAAGTGTAATTACTATTGTAAGACTTTTATTCCAAACCTATTTTTGTTTCAAAATCATGTTCAAAATCAAGATACTTTAATATGCATTCCATATGTTTGACAAATGTGTTATATTCATCCCGAAATGATATTTATTAAACTATCTGCGTTTATTTGACGCACACACTTCAACCAATATTTTATGGAATATAATACATCATTCCATAATAACATGTTATTTTATGGAATATAATACATCATTCCATAATAACATGTTTTCCCAGGGAAAATAACAGGGAATAAAATTGATATTCAAAAAATCCCGTATCACACCCCGTATTGGATCCCGTATCAGCCAAAATCCCATATCGGAACTATCAGAAAATTTCATGAGACTTGATATTATATTCTATTATATTGTTATTATGGTATATAATGATCCATATTAGTATTATAAATTATGTCTATTTTAAAATTTGTTAATAAAAGTTGAAAATGTAATTCGATAAATTAGATCGTATCATTTAATGCCACCATCATGGGGTGACGACATACAAAACAAGTTTCAGAAAAATATTATGAAATAAATAGGTTGTTGATGGTCGTGATGGAATATGCATTTTTCCTCGAGAAAATATGATATTGGCCTCGGACAATATCATATTTACACTCGGGCAGTCGCCCTAGGTCAATATGATATTTTCCTTGGTCAATATCATATTTTTCTTCGAAATAAAATTCATATTCCATACCTCCCATTAAATAACCTCTATATATTCAAGAACTAAATAATGAATAGTAGAATAGCATTGATACACATCAAATGTATAAAAATGAAATATAAGTCAGATCCTCAAACTTGTTAATTGCTAAAAAATATCAATGCAACATCCTCTGTTCTTTTTTATGAACTAGCGATTTGCATTTTATGAATCATCTATTTTGATCGGATATCAATTTTGATTACGATGCACAGTATAATATAGGATTTCATTAGTACTGATGCCCTTTTAAGGCCAAACGTACATCCAACATACAATTTTCAATAACAGTAAAAATAGCATTAAAGTAAGGAAATAGGATTACATTCTACAAATGACATATAAAATGTTACTTTGATATAAGAATCCTGTCTCTACCAGATAATTTATCATGTCAACAGATTCTTTTAATATGTTCCCCTCACTCGTCAATAGAGAAAGTGTCTTTTGATGGTCATTCATGTTTTTTAAATTACTAAAGTTCAAGTTTTTCAATATGAGATTTTCTGACATGCTCCAATTGTTTACATTGTCTTTACATTATATTCCTGTATAATACTTTCTGCAGAAAATGATGCTTCATGTATATTACTACCAATGGCCATGGCATATACACGCTGTGGTCATTCTGATACTCATAGGATTTTTCTATTTCACCTGAAATTAAAGCAATCATCTTTGTTATAATTTTAGACATGGAATTGTGTATTTTGGGCTTACTCCAAGACATAAAAGGTTTATCAATGTCCATTTCAACAGTAAAAGACATAGTCATTTATTGAGTATAAACTTTACACACGCACAAAATCAAAAATGTTTTCTCAGTTGCAAACTAGTTTATAAAAGACTTTATAATTGACGTCTGATATACTTTCAAATTCTTCCCGCCATTTTCTATAAATTTTCTCATTTAGAGATTAGCTTTTGAAAAGGTTGCAATAACCATAAATTGGTTGATTTGGCTGTATGTATATATCTTACTGTAGAACAGAATTGTATTTCATTATGACTCACTGTGGAACTATGTGTTATGGTTTTAAAAACTAAAATACTATACGTTGTCAGGCCCGTAGCCAGGGGTAGTTCGATGGGTTCTTTTCACCATTCTGAGCACTTTTAAGTGACTTTGGCCATTTTTGGACCAAAATTGTCAAAAGTGAACTCCCTGGAATTTTTCAAAAAGTGACCCCCCCCCTTGGCACATCCTGGCTACGGGCCTGGTTGTTTTGCGGAATTAGTAGATTAATTGAACTGTGAGTTATTCCTTACATTCAGTTCTATTCAATTTACTTTCAGTCCGTTCATTCAGAGGCAACTAAATATTGTAATAGAAGTATAAAAAATATAACTTGACACATGAAGGATCAGAATGAAATAACACGCTATATCTGTATTTGTATTGTGAACTGCTACAGGTTTTTCAACCAAATATGAAGAAAATTAGTCAATTCGTTCTTTGAGTTGAAATCATATTAGAAACTCGAATTAGAAATGTATACTAGCATTTTTTGCTATAATTTGCGTTACGAATGTTTTATACATAAAATAGCAACATGTTGCCGATGGAATACTTAACAAAAATCAAAAATATGCAAGTGATTGAGTGTATGTTTATTGCACTTGCACGTTATACAGTATACATAAAGTACTTAGGAATATGCACTATTAAGGGACCATCTCAAAATATACAAATCAAGCTTTTTGGTATTTTCTCGAAACTTGCATAACTGAAATTATCAATGAGTACAGGAGTACATGTAACACAGCATTCCTGGCTGGGCAGAGGATTGAATAATTATATTGCTATTTTAAATCTACAGTGATAAGTAATATGCAAAAAGTTTGAAATGATTCCCTTAGTTGATTAATTGACATTGGTTGTTCACTTAAGCCTCAGTCACATTTGCTCTACGGCGGGGGTACAGCGGCCATAGATTCACAAAATCGGTATAGAAAATCTACATTGAACTGCTTATCGCTAAATTTTATACTGCATATTTCTCTCAAATTTGGGAAGCTACACCGGCCATAGATCAAATGTGACTGAGGCTAAGGTAATCACCTGCTGAGGGACTGGCTGTCAATTGATTTGGTAATACTTCAGATTTAAGGTGCCTAAAAAAGAATCAAATCCCTATGTACTGTATTTGAGTGTTTGCTGAGACAAAGAGAAAGAAGACAGATATCCTTTAGATCCTAAATGCTTACTTAAAGTACAGTTTTGACAATATGGAACCATTTTTCAAAAACTGAAGGCCATTTTTCTAAATAAGGCCAATTTTCACAGAAATGAGCACTGTTTTTTTTAATTTAGGTGCAAATAAGGTCCATTGAGGCCCCATCTGAAAAGGCCCTTCTAGTCATTCCCTCACTCAGCTAGTACATGTACACAGTGATGTACATATCTATTTAAATAGAAGAGAGTAAAACAAACCTTAATGTAGTAATTGATAAAAATCTAAAACATGCCATTATACTTACTAACGTCCAACGTCCATCATATTTATTAACTCATTCGTATGTCATATTATCTGACTACATGTACATTCAGGATTTATGAAAAATCAATTGATAAAGATCGAAATTTGTGGATACTTCATCTGATGTATCTCATATTATTAAATGTTTTAAAGCAAGTAATTTAGCGTATTGACCCCAGAACAGTTGTGAATTTGTCCATATCTGTTATTTTCCCATATCTGAGTGATAAATACAAGTCACTTCCACTATCATATCGTTTAAACTTTATGAACACATCATTAGGTTTATCAGATAGATCACAAATTGGGATAATGTTAACTATGGGCATATATACATCATTGCGCCTTCCCCAAAATGTCAAATGAGATACCTTAACCATATTGTTTGTTGGATTCAAAGCCATAATGCCAATCCATTTTCTCATGTAGCCACTCATAAGATAGAGTACTAAACCAGCTAAAGATGCCAAACAAGCGCTAGCATGTGCACTTCCCACTGGTAATACATTAAGGTAAGCCAATGTGTATGCTGAAGGACAGGCCAAAAGTAAAAAGCCTGTCTGGTATAATTTCAGTCGTGAGATTGTCCGAAGTAACACAATGTGTGGAAATCTGTAGAAAACATGATAGTCTGAATCCTTTTCTTTTGGGAGTCCACCTCCATCACCAACTCTCTCTGTTATATGGAATTTATCCACTGGATGTGATGAAAAAATATTTCTCAGAGACTGTCTCAATAATTTCTTCTTTCCAAAATGAAATTGATCTTCAGCCTTCAGTACATTTCCTGATTTTCGAACAGTAAAAATGGATTTGCATGATAACTGATAAAGTGCTAATGTTCTCTTCACGCAGTTGTTTCTTGCAAGTTTGTTAAACAGATGAATGCTCATTACTGGTAGTCTGGACATCATCTGTAAATAAACCAATGCAAAGCATTAACAAGATTATATGGGGCCAAAGATACACGATTTTTTCTCATATACAGCTAGTATTTCTTTATTGTACACTATATTGTAAACAAATTCTGATATTTTCAGATGGGTTTCATGAAGAGCTAGAGTAAATTATGGCACAGAGTTTATCATTTACAAGTTGGTATTATTTTTATTTGATCAATTTTCTCATTCAGGTCTTACTACAGAAATATTATGAGTCTTTGGTGCTCAAAAACATGACCATTCTATGCAGAGGTGCCCCTAATATTAGTAGTCAAAATCACAAATTTAGTGGCAACTTTGAATCTAGAAAATAAGCAATCAATGCACATTGCAACATTTGACATGTACTGTTTGATGTCAGATTTGTCAGTTACAGAAACCTTAGATAACTACATGTAGGGCCATTCCATATCAAGACCCTATGCTAAATCAATGGGGTGTAAGAAAAAGACCAACCCCTCCGACCACCTACCTTCAATCACTGATTATGATTAAGGATTTTGAACCCAAGCATGGAGATTAACTGGTCGGTGGGGGGGGGGGGGGGTCAGCCGGTCAGTGGTAGGTCTTTTCCATACACCCTTTATTAAACAATAAAAATTGCAGTGACAGTGCACATTTGACTTTATCCAACTACCTAAAAGTCAAAAGTTCGAAACACTGTTGCAATGTGGCCCTTTGATTGCCTATTTTTTAGCTTCAATGTTTTCACAGACTAAACACTGACTTTAACTGTAAGTCACTTAAAGTCATTACATTGCATTATGATTTGTACACAGTCTAATCTTCATAAAATGAAGAAATAAAAATAAAGATGGCGAAGTGATTCTTGAAAGTATTTAGAGCAGAATAACTTTCTAAAAAAAGGTAGCTTTTTGAAGGTAATTCTCTCCAGGTTCATTTACCTCAAATGGTCAGGTGTCCATAGTCGGTCTAAAATTTTCATCCAATTTTCAAACAAGCCACAGGGTGAACAGAATCGCACCCTTGAACAGAATACACTTTTCAGGATGGAAAATTCAGAATGGCCACTTTAACATTTACCCAAACTGCCTAAAAACTAATCAGTTCTAAACTTTCCATAGAAACATCTCTAAAATTTTAGGATGAATCCATGAAACCTGTAAACAACCCTCAAGAGACACGTTTTACGGTATTACTTCACAGTGTATCAACTTTTTTTCTACAATTCAGATTTTCCTGAAAAAAATCCTGGTAAAAGATATACTGATTTATCCTACACTTAGTGTACTAAATGTATAATAACATTAAAAAATAAATTTGATATTTATCGGCAAAATGAATATCCGGAGGATATCGTCACGATATACTCCGGGCGGAGGATATCGTGACGATATACTCCGGAAAACCCAATATGCGGAGGATATTGTGACGATATACTCCGCTTGTTGATTTCCCGCAAAATTGACTCTATTTGGCATGAAATTCATTTTGCAATGATATTATACATTTAGTACACTCCTTGTAAGTGTAGGATAATAAGAACATCCTATGATTTTTTTCAGAATATCATTTTAATCTACTCGGTGATATTGATATATGCACTCGTTCGCTTCGCTCTCTCGTGCAGATATCAATATCACCTCGTAGATAAAAATGATATTCCTCAAAATCATAGGATATCCTATAAGTATTACTACGCTCACTTGTCCAGATATTGATATCAACTCGTGGATAAAAATGATATCTCTCAAAATCATGGGATATCCTATACAGATATATTTTGTCGTTACATATATTGTGAGATATGCACATCTACCTTCTGTCCCTACGGTCCCTCGGGTAGATATGCATATCTCCCTCTGGATAAACCCCATATCCAAATCCTCCCAGTACATAACTGCTTTATCCTATACCAAGTAGAGTTTTCTATTTTCTTTCAATTTCTTTCAATTATTTTTTATTTTTTCAATTTTTTCACATTTTTTCAAATTGTTTTTCTATTTTTTTCTTTCTTCTATTTTTTATTTTATTCACATTTTTTATTTTTTCAATTTTTTCTTATTTTTTCAAATTTCTTTTTCGAAGCGGGAAGATATGCCCTGGAGCGGGAGATATGGCGGGAGATATGGAGGTTCAGGATATGGAAACCTCAAAATCAGGATACGGGATATATCTTACCAACTTATCTCCCTAAAACTCTACTTGGCAAAGGATAATACAAAATATGTGAAAATTGGAAAGATTGACCGTTTAGTTATTTCTAAACAAGCCTCGACAGACAGGATTTTAGGACGGAAAATCCAAAATGGCCACCTTAAAATTTATCAGACAAGATTTTAGGACGGAAAATCCAAAATGGCCGCCTTAACATTTACCCAGAATGCCGAAAAACTAATCAGTTCTAAACTTTCATAGGTAGAAATATCCCTGAGAATTTCAAATGAATCCCTCAAACGGTTTGGCTGGAAACCTGTAGACAAGCCTTGACAGACAAGATTTTAGGACGGAAAATCCAAAATGGCCGCCTTAACATTTACCCGGAATGCCGAAAAATTAATCAGTTCTAAACTTTCATAGGTAGAAACATCCCTGAGAATTTCAAATGAATCCCTCAAACGGTTTGGCTGGAAACCTGTAAGACAAGCCTATTGACAGACAAGATTTTAGAACAGAAAATTTAAAATGGCCGCCTTAACATTTACCCAGAATGCCGAAAAACTAATCAGTTCTAAACTTTCATAGGTAGAAACATCCCTGAGAATTTCAAATGAATCCCTCAAACGGTTTGGCTGGAAACCTGTAGACAAGCCTTGGCAGACAAGATCTTAGGACAGAAAATCCATAATGGCCACCTTAAAATTTACCCAGAATGCCGAAAAACTAATCAGTTCTAAACTTTAATAGGTAGAAACATCCCTGAGAATTTCAAATGAATCCCTCAAACGGTTTGGCTGGAAACCTGTAAGACAAGCCTTGACAGACAAGATTTTAGGACGGAAAATCCAAAATGGCCGCCTTAACATTTACCCAGAATGCCGAAAAACTAATCACTTCTAAACTTTCATAGGTACAAACATCCCTGAGAATTTCAAATGAATCCCTCAAACGGTTTGGCTGGAAACCTGTAGACAAGCCTTGACAGACAAGATTTTAGGATGGAAAATCCAAAATGACTGCCTTAACATTTACCCAGAATGCCGAAAAACTAATCAGTTCTCAACTTTCATAGGTAGAAACATCCCTGAGAATTTAAAATGAATCCCTCAAATGGTTTGGCTGGAAACCTGTAGACAAGATTATTCGGGACGCCCTCCCGCCCAACGGCCCACCCACCCAGCAAACTGATTACAATATAGCACCTTAGAGTGCTATAAAAAAGGCAGAACTATATACATTATGTATTCCTACTGCCGCTGCGGACTATATTCGGTAGAACTCTCCTTACCTTTTGTACCATTGAGATGGATGTTAAATTGACAAAGTTCAAATGAGAATTTCTCAAATAGCAGCCCATCGATCTTCAAAGTATTTCAGAGAAATACAGCGAAACACCTCACCTTCAAGTCAAAAAAATGTCAACAAAAATATCCCACAAAAGTTCTCCTCTCTTACATAGGTGGAGTACCAAAATGCCATCATGTTGATGTACATTGACCAATTCAACACAACCAAGCTCATTCATCCACAGAAAGTAATCCCAAATATTTTACCGATCAATTGTTATGTTCACATGTTTCCCAGTTATTCTGGGCATATATGTCTGCAAATTAGAGTATTCTATCCACGGACGTCAAGTAAGTTTCTGGCGAAAGCTGGAGCATAGATTATTTAAGAGGACTGGAAACAAGGATGACCTACCTTTTTATTTCCTGAATCTCGCCTGAAATTAGGTCATCTTGGTGACTGTTACCTGTATATCTGTATTAATAGAGTCTCTTTGTATCGCATCTGCCTCAATTTTAAAGTTTTATTGGTATTTTTAATATGATTTCACTCTTTTTCTGGACTGGTACGATTGGGCCAAGCAAATGGCAGCTGACCTGTTCAAAGTACTTTAAGTACTAATTATCGCAAATGACAATAATTTTGGAAACAATATTATACTAAATAGATTACCATGGGCTCTACCTGATTGAGCCCATGAGATTACTAAGCATCTAAGGTAAGTAAAACTTACTCACTTCATGTTAGATTTTGAAACTTATGGCTCTCGAACGGGGAAATGGACAGCTGAATAATCGTGACCTTTGAAACACGAATTGAGTCGATCAGCGTCGATCAGCGCCTTACTTTTGTTCTCTAACTGTGTCATACATCATTATTATCCTTCCGTGCAAGTATTGGAGCGCTGAAGTACTTCCTTTTCGATCAAGACTTGTAATTGTTAGTCGAGTGAATGTATTTTTCTGACAAATTCCAATATGGCGTTTTCTGCTCGGACATTTTCGTAAATCTCCGGAGGTTACCTAACTCATTCTCAAAATTCATTTCGTTCGTTGCGTATCTCGCTCCTAGCAAACCGCCATATTGGAAATGGGTCGAAAAAACATTCACTCAACGAACGATTTACAAGTCTTGATCAAAAATGAAGTATTTCAGCGCTCCAATACTTGTACGGATTGATGATACCGATGGAAGACACAGTTAGAGACCAAAAGTAAGCCACTGATCGACTTAATTCGTGTTTCAAGGGTCACTATTATTCAGCTGCCCAAGTGCGCCGTGGGAAAGCTATTATATCAAAATCCACATAGCTTTCGCAGTAAGTAAAGTAAAACTAGATGAACAACTGAGTCAATGGTGATAAATAGGCCAACACGAGTTGGCAGATTTGAAATAGACTGCCATCTTGTTTCCAGTCCTCTTTATAATCTATGCTCCAGCTTTCGCCAGAAACTTACTTGACGTCCGTGATTCTATTCAAAAATGGTGCTGCAGTATACCATTGAAGTCCACAAACAGGTTTTTAATAGAGCTACTTTCCTCATACCACGAAATAAACAAACCGAAATAAACAAACCGAGTAAGGATGTACACTCTTCGGGAATCTGAAAAATGAAGTCACCTCAATTATCACCCACCAGCTTTTATAAATCTTTGTGCTTTCCGATTGCAAAAGGCTTCGTAGAACAAGTCTTTTACATGAGTTCAAGTAGGCAGACTGTGTTGCATTGTACCGATCGTCATTTATTTTTGCATGTATTATACTCAAACACTGTCAATATTCCCTATCTTTTTAAATATCTTTTTAAATTTTTACTTTTTAAAATTTCTTGCGGAAAGAATAAAGGCTGATGCTCGTTTGAAATATATATTACGCTAAAACAACGAACATACAAATAGTTCGTGTTGTCAAGAGACGTATTCTACTCGATATAGTAATAATTCAACCATATACATGTATATAGCGCTGCTCATAATTAAATCTAATCATGTTGTTATGTTCACTGCCAAATCTAAACTAATAAGTTACGTCTTTCTCAAAGTGCTGAAATTGCAGAAAAGGGATATAATGGTCCACCAGGGATATGGTCCGGGGATATGGTGCCTCTTAAAGCATCATAGAGTAGTAATTTGATGAGAAGTTCCCAATGAGAAGTTGTTTTTCCATTCGTTCTGCCAATATTCCTGCTTCTAATTTTGTGACACATCTTATGTGCTTCTTAGGTATCTGCATAAATTCAGTGATAAACCAAAATAGTACTTTTAAGATGCCATTATTTTTTCATTCATCGACAATACTCTAGATGTGAGTAGAAATAATCTTGATTTATTCATTGAATATTCCAAAAATTACATCCAGAAATGTGGTTTAAAAAAGTATTTATCAGTATTTTCGTTGAATGATGTGACTTCTTCTTCTAGGTCGGGGAGAGACCCCATGTTACAAAATCACAAAAAGTGAACTATCTTTTCTTGTGTTGGGCAGATGATATTTTCTTTTACAGGACATATTTTCACTTTTATAATAATCAGACACATGACAATTATATGAAAATTAATCCACTTCAACTGATAATATTCAAGTTGAAGGGATCTTTAATTTCCGATTCCTGCCACCTTAATTCACCCGAATCAGCCACCTGGTGGTGAAACTGGTAACTACCTACTCGCTACTCAGTATATGGCCATATTATGCCGCATGTACAAATACACATGAGATAGAATGAAACAAGAAAATGAACTCAGCCATTGTTGCATTATAACTTCGTATTTATTTTGGGAGTTAATTATGTTATCACATCAGTGGATTGTGTTGAGCCATGTTGTGTTGAGTCGTGGTGTGTCGAGTCGTGCAGTGTTGAGTTATGTAGTGTTGAGTCATGTTGAATAGTGTTGTGTTGAGTCGTCTTGTTGTGTTGAGCCATATTGTTTGAGCTGTGGTATGTTGAGTCGTATTGTTTCACATTGCATTGAGTCGATTTGTGTTGAGCCATGTTGTGTGAAGTCGTGTAGTGTTGAACACTGTGTTGATTTGTGTTGTGTAGTGTCGTGTTACATTATGTTATGTTGATTAGTGCTGCGTTGTGATTGATCGTCTTGTGTTGTGCTGAAGCGTGTTGTGTTGTGTTGTGTTGAGTCGTGCTGCGTCGAGGCATGTTGTAGGCTGTATATTCTTTATTTTCTTTAGCAGACTACGTTTCAAGCATAGCGGCGCACGACTGCATCAAATAACATGTTCCTATCAACACAAACACATAGCCAGTAATACTTAAATTGAATTCAGATTCATCCCTCCATTCCTCTCGGATCTCTTCACTTAGGATCTGTCTTATAACTTTATGAGATTTCAAGAAAGCTAGATTCGTTAATTCATCGTCGTTATCTTTATGATCGTAAAGCTCTGCTCCCACGACATTATTCCATTCAATCGCACCTGAGTATTCATTGTATTGAAGCCATTCTGTGTATCGATAAGCTAAAGTCCGGATGCTGTAACCAACGATGCGGACAACTGATCCGTGGAAGTGCGTTCCACTGATATTTGGATTTGTTGGTATGGTGATTGGAGAACGCTGTATAACTTGAGAAAAGCTCCCGTCTTTGACCGTTTGTTGAGCATCGTTGAGCAAAATTAGTAGATTGGTTCCTGGGATATAAAAATTGTTGACATTAACGTAACACTATTTAAATAAAAAACATTCAAGTCAAGAAACAATATTTTCAAATCCAAGTCCATTTAATTTGAAAATATTACCTAAACTTATTTTTAGATATGATCCCAATTTAATTCCGAATACTAATATAGGATCAACCTCAACTCAATTATAAATACTCAAATTGATCCGAATAATTTCCTGTGTATGGTTTTTATCTGATTCCATCTTAAATGGTTTCAAGTCAATCTAATCATATAATCAAATTGCCTACTGTACCTTCATGACAAAACTTTTTTAATGACTCTGTTGTGATGCATGATGGGACAGAAGCACCTAATTTTACTGAATGTACTAGTGTTGGGAACACATCAATCAGCTCTACCAAAGCACGAATAGATTTTCCGGCATCCGTCTGTCGCGGTATATGAAGTATCATTGGTACATGTAGGGCAACGTCGAAGTTTGTATCACCTCCCCAAGCTCCATGTTCTCCTGAAAGTAAACGACCGTTATACGTCATGGTAGCCTTCGGGCGTAACCTCTCATCAAGTCTTTAACTCGACCGCCACGAACACATGAAGCCCGGACATGAAGGCACAACGCTCAAAGTATGAGAGACACGCTGTAAACGTAGAACGCTGGAAAGCGCAACCAATGCGAAGGAAAAAATAAAAACCCAACCAATAATCAAACGCACATGGCGATCGCGAGATGACCCCCTTATTCGCCATAACATACATTTAACATACATAAAAATGGAAGACCTGGAACTCGATGACTAAACGTCTTCAAACATATTGTTTGTTACGTGTGAAAATCAACAAGGGCCTAATGCAAAGTCCAAATAAATCAAACTTATACATAAACAGCCTCTTTTTGTTATCAACAAAATTGATCTGAGAGATGTATGCATTTACAATTAAGTATTAATATAGATGTCTAACCTGAAACTTGACATGAAAATTGCTGACATCTATTATGGAAGGGCTATAACAGTCTTAACAATATCAAAAATGTCTGAAATGCCGCCAGGTTAGCGGGCAGGTTAGACGTCGTGGGGATTTTGATGATAAGAACAATAGCATTAACACAGATTAGTTTTAATGATCACGAACAAAATACAGAATAGTACGTGGGTGGTGGGTGCATGCATACCGATAGACTACGAGTTATACACTGATATCCCTACCAAAACGTTAAGTTCTCAGCACAGTGTTCCCAGCTGACCATTTATCGAAGATATCGTTGTTCAGGAACTTACCAAGGTGAATTCCTCTAGTACCAACCAGAGCAATGATAGTGTCATCAATAAGTCCACTGCTCTCCAGTCGCTTGAGAATTCGTCCAACCATGGCATCCACGTAACTCACACATGCATAGTACGCCCTCTTTAGATTAGTAGCCACATCAATTGGAAGCACCAAGGTACCATTCCTGACGCTTACTGCGCTATTCAATCGAATGTCGTCGTATTGGAGGATACCAGGCATATTACCATGGTCAATGTTGTACCTCGGAATAGCGTCGTTTTTAAGCGACTCGTCGGGACCATCTCTTGAGTTTGTTGAGTGAATGGAACTGTTTGAGTATAAATTGAAAAAATCTTTAGGGCATTTGTATGGTAATCCTGGTTTCTCAAATACAACCGAAAGAAAGAAGTTCTCCTTTTGCTTTTGATAATCAATATAGTGTAATGTTTTATTGATGGTTACATCATCTGGTAAATTGATTTTCGAATCTACTTCTAGCCAACTGGCTGACAGAGTGTCACCAGGACTCGTATTATTTGTATCAGTGTTATGCTCGTTATTGTCATTCATGTCATATTCGCTCAAGTTCGTATCAAAGTTACCAATAGTCCTCACACTGTATCCATTATCTTTAAAAAACTTAGGTAATGTTACAATTGTTGAGTCAGGAAGTTTTGTTTGATGATTGTGTATGGTATCATGATATGCTCTGTCTTGCTTATCATTTGACTTTTGTTGTTTATTTTCCGATCCCTTGTCGTTTCGGAGAGTTGGTATGCCAAATGTTTGAGGGCGTCTCCCAGTGAGTATTGATGAAATACTGACATCGCTGGAAGATTGCTGTGCGAAGGCATTTCTAAACACAAGGCTCTTGCTGGCGAGTCGATCTATATGTGGCGTGTGAATTTTCGGATAGCCGCCAATTTCTTTAAAAACAGCATCTGCTCTCAGATCTTTTATGATTATCAAAATGACGTTCTTATTCCCATGGGTAAGGCCTATGAGCATCATACACGTGGTGATAGCTAAGGCCAGATCGGTGTCCGCGTTCATACCTGCGACGAGTTCTGTGTTCTGATAACGGCACTATAATTATTTAGAATCTCGGTACATAAATGTGCTTAGTAACGTATACATCACGTTCGATCTGTCCCTGCAAACATAACAATATAATAATTTCTTGATATCATTTACAACAAATACAACGTCTATTGATTAAATTTTCCATGATTAAGGTTTTTATATAATCCTGACTTTATTTTTAGATATGACATTCAGGAGTAACGATATTTCAATAGACATAAAGTCTTTAATCAAATGCAAGATTTATCTGTATTATCAGAGATGGGTTGTGTCCAAATACTAATTAATAACTACATGAGCACCATATAGAATGATCATATGAAGTAAGTTGAACTTGTTTTACACTACGCTCCAAAAGTTTGGGAAATCGAAAACGCTATCGTGTCACTTGTCATAGCCTATATACGTTTGGCTACTTGTATTTTCACAAATCTATATTGCTATTGTATTTTGCTATTTCCAATGTATTGCATTGGGAACAAAATACATGGATTCCAACAAAAACAGAGCTAATTCATGATAGGGATGTCCGCTTGTCAAATTCATGGTGCATGAGTGTACATCCTCCGATCAAAGAGCTCTAAGATCCAGATATAGGAGGTAGAGATTCTGGGCACCTGCTTATTGAGGATGATGAATGTATGTATGGTCCATGGTGTATGGCTGCTATGGCACCCAATGATGTGATGGCTCAATAAAGGCACAGTATTTCAAATTAAGGTCAATTCATTTAGAAGGACATTGTTCTATTGTTCAAGTTATAATATTGACCCTCTGCAAGATCTAGACAGACCTACCTTTGGCTGTAGTTGCCCTAAATCCTGGCCGGCATTTTCCGCTTCATTCCTGGTTTAGTAGATGCATTCCTATACTATTGAAAAACAAAATATTGTGATTTTCCTATATCTCTATGAGCTATATGGTGTGTGAAACGCCAATAAGGAAAGGACTGGTGGAATTGATTTCCCCGTTCTATATTCTACTTCTATATTGGAAAGTCTCTCTATATTGTGTACAATATTAAACAATGTGGAATAGACTTTATCTGATATTAACTACAGCATGCAGTATGTTGTAGCCTGGGATTTGGAAATGGCTTTTTAGAATTAATTATGGTTTTCATCCCAACCAATGCAATGGGGAATAGCCTACACGTCCTCTCGGAAATCAGGTATTGTTGTCTGTCTCTCAGTCCATCTGTTGAAACGCCATTAAATGCTAATATGTCAAGAAACTCCTGACCTTGTACTTTTATTTCTTAGAAATGATGAAATTCCAAAGGTTCGATCTCATAAGCATCTTGGTGTCATTTTTGACCACAAATTAATATTAATGACATGCTAGGAATGTGTCAAACACGTATTAAAATATGGCAAATGACTTTAAAGGCGATTGCTTACAAAGTGACCTCATGACATCTTGAAAAAAATTGCAATGAACCAAAGTTCAATTTTTGATGTTGGGGGTTATTTATGTGCGCGCTATATTTTAAAATGATGTGGAATCCTGATTTTTAGACTATGACGATTTATTTTATGCCTCAGCATCAAAATTTGAGCTGGCCAAATTAAAAAGCATTCACTCTAGCTGGTTGTATTATACGTGGAGTTATCCATGGATCAAGCAAAATCAAGAACTGGAAAACCCTTGAATCTAGAAGAAATGATCACAAACTTTTGTATTTGTTTAAAGTCTTTAATTAGATGAAACCCCCATAGTCTCATGTATTTAATACCAATATAACTGATGGTAACCGGACAACTCATCCCCTAGCCAATTCATCCCCTGGACAACTCATGCCCTAGACAACTCATCCCCTGGACAACTCATGCCCTAGACAATTCATCCCCTGGACAACTCATCCCCTGGGCAACTTATCCTTTGACATGTTACTGTAATTTAATGTCACATTATCAATGTAACATTTAGCTTCATGTGATAAGGGATGAGTTGTCAAGGGGGATGAATTGCCTAGGGGATGAGTTGTCCGTAAGCTGATCATAACTGTAACGCGGTAAACACGATACAAATATATGTCATATTCCGCGACGAATATGGCATATTCACTTGCGGTGTATGACAGATTCACCTGCGATGCTATACTCAGTGCTCACTGACCAATGAGAACGCTATAAGGAAGTATGCAATTTTCAATTATATCGATTGAACGAACGGGCAAAGTTTATAGATTATCATTCTGATTACTGAATCAACAGGCCAGTGCATTGCATATATCAACTAATAACATACACCAGTGGTACCAGTATTGTTTGATGTTATTTTATCACGGTGCCCATGTCAAGCTGCGCGCCTACTTAGGCGCGCAGTTTGTTTCGATCACAAACTGCGTGCCTAACAACATTGCATCATTTAAGTTGAAGTCTGTATTTTGAAACGTAATTTAAAGACATTTATCCTGCATTGTTTTCTTGTTCAATGCGTTCATTCTGTGGCGATTGTACGAATCTTGCAAATACTAGCAAAAACTATGTGCAAGTGAATCTAAGTATTAAAACATAAGCAGATTAATGGCATTTTCGTCACTGATTTAACGGGAATTTATACGTAAATCGATCTAGCACTTTAAACATAAATGACAAATACTTTAGACTCGTTTTATATTTAATTCCTTACGCATTTATCATGTATAATTCAAAATATTTCGAGATAAAACAGATAATCAGGAGATTGAAAAGAAATAAACCACAAACTGTGCGCCTATTTTAGCCAGAAATTACAAACTGTGCGCATACACTATTAAATTCTACAGAGGCACGTGTAGGTGTTTTTCATATAGCTTTGGAAATTTTGTTTTATCGTCAGATTTTATGAGATTTTCATATTGAAAGTCAAAGATGTATAATAGAAGTGACAATTAACGAAAGAATCTTTTATTTTCAGATCACCATCTTGGTGGATGGACTGTCATAGTGTTTCAATTATGGGGTTCTACTATTAGACACATATGTGCCTTACATATGGTGCTTACGTTTTCTAATAATACAAAACAAGCTTAGATAGGCAAGTTTGGAAATATTAGGCACGCAGTTTGGGAAATACATGTGAATATAGGCGCGCAGTTTGACAAGAAAAATGTTTAAATCACGTTTATGGCGTATTATCGTTTTGAACACAAACTATGCTGCTTTAATCAGATGGAGTGATCCTATATATTCTAGCATACACAGACACAATGGCTGAATAAACGGCAAATGACGATAAAAAGACATAGATATAACTTTACACTGTACATTTTGAACACAGAAGTTACTTAAGACCCTTATATTGAGATAACTAGGTTTACATAGGGAAAACAATTGAGTACTATGAGTAAATTAAGTTCATCTTCACAGAATGGCACTATCTTTAGAACGAGACTAACCTTGTATTTTTCGTATTTTGGCTCTTTTTGGGAGTCGTGTCCTCCCTGTCTTCCATTTTGAAATATGCGCGCAGTTTGTCAGAGTTTCAAACTGCGTGCCTAGTAGGCACGCTGCTTGACATGGGCATCGTGTTTATGTATGTGTTGCATGCGAATGCACACTTCAAGGGAAACGCGTAAATAAACTAACCTACATGTACGTTCGTGAAGCTTATGAGTGACTTTTATAACCAAATCAACAGTTGACAAAGTCCAAATAAAAACCTAAAAAATAACGAGCATTTATGTATTGTTGTATTGGCAATCACGATTTACACAATTCTGATACTTTCAGAAGTATCATTCAACAAAAACAAGTAGTGAACGTACTCAATCAATCCACGATTCATGTATTAGAACTCGAAGCGCTAACAATATTGTTAATCCAGCGTAGTTAAATACATCTAGAATACATTCTTTTGACCAATCAAATCGAGCCATTCTGTATCGCTTTTTCACCTGCGGTACATGGCATATTCCGCTGTTGAGTATGTCGTTTTCAGTGGGAGAGTAGGACATAATATTCCGCACTGAGTATCGGGTATTCATTGAAATCAATGTATTGATGTATTGCATATTCAATACGGAATATGCCATATTCACCTGCGGAATACATGGAATATGACATATACCGCAGGTGAGTACGGCATATTCGCCCGTATCGCAAATACCGCACAACCATGAATGTATGTATTATAAGGTACCTGAAAATATATTAGCAGGTTATCTAAATCATCACCATTGCAGCTTATGAGTTCTTTGAATAACCAATATCTCTCCTAAGTAAAGGAATTCTTGCATTTAAATTACCGTCTAAAGAATTCCATTCAAGATGAAAATAAATTGTTATGCACCATTCCAACTACTAAAATGTTTATCACAAGAAAGAAAAAGAAAAAGGCCTTATAAAACAGAATCAGGGCTGATCTATTCCTAAATGATCACTTCTTTGCTCACAATTTCAATTCCGTCGTATCCCCAGCTTCTTCATGTGGAAATAAAATGAAAACTATTTTTGTAAAACATCTTTCTCACTTCCTACCGTCACATTCAAGTCGTCATCATCATCATTTCATCCTTCATATTCATTAACTCCTCTTATCACGTTTATCAATTTCTCTCTTACACCTATTTTCCAAACAAGTTTCTGCCTTATATGTATTTTCTTTATTGGTGAATATGTCTGTCGTGCCTTGGGGCGATTGACATTATTACATTTTTGTTAATTGTGATTTATTAATTTATACAACAAATATTGGAAAAATACTAATATAATATGCATGTCTTGACATGGGGGTTAATATTGGAATATAAGGGAAATTAATGCCTATACAGGTCCATCCTAAGGGGAGGGCGTACCACACCGGTGACGCTTTGCATGAGCACGGTGTGTCGGGGGCACAGTCCATCCGTATGCAAAAGTCGCCCCCATCCCCGGGAAATCCTTCGGACGGCCCTGCTATAACAGGAACCAAAAGAAGCCAAAAGGATTATTTTAGATTATAGTGTCATGAGTTAAAATACAATTACATATATAAAACATTTTTGCACAAATAAAATCACCCAGGCCCCCTATATAACAGAGTCATTTATGATATATGTACATCTTGCATTTTCTACGTACATTTTATTTACAGCAGTAGTACAAGCTCGAGGTAATGCCATTTGTTATGAAGCGATGTTTTCTCGTCTCATCTGGTTTGACAGTGTGAGATACCACGTGGCGCTAGTCAGTGTAAAGCGAAAACCACGAGGTTAGTTTAGATTCAAATTCAACATAGACGACCATGGAACAAAATTTGAAGGAAATAAATGATTCAAGCATTCGACTCAAAATTACTGTTTGTCAATAGAATGAAACAATAAAATACATAGAATATCAGATGGTGGAACAGCCGGGTAATTGGTCAACCCGACCTTGACGCCATATCTGGGAAGCTCGTGAGCATTTGCAGCGCAAATGATCGTGTCTTCCAGAATTCTGGCATACGCTAATTCGTCCTGGTATATGATATCCTAATTAGTGAATCGCACAATCATACGATACTTTGGGATGTTGTATTTATTATTGTCCTGAACTGTCACGTCCTTACGGGTATAATCGGTGCGTCCTTCACGCCTCGAATACAAAAGAAGACCTAGTAAACCGACGCCCGACGGTCAGGTTTAGGTAGGCCCAAACATAATTTGAAACTGTTTTGCGTAGACGTGCGTTTTGCATAATAACTCTTGCCACCTTAACAAAGAGGATTGGCTCCCAGTATGGCAACTCGATATTTTCCAACAATGAGAACGTCAAAATGCTTTTATCTTTTGAAATTGTAACCGACTATAAGTTCAAAATAAACAGTCAAAAAGATTCAAACCAATATCTCAATCATTTCTTATGAATTTTGTAATTTTTCGCCTAGAAACTAGACCGAAATTCACGATTCAAATGTTGAAGTGAACAAAATGGCTGCTGTTTGAATTCGAACTTTGTAATCACGATATGCCCATATTTGGTAAAAATATCGATGTTGCACTCTGGGAGCCAATCCTCCTTGCACCTTAATACATCATTAAACAACACGATTCTAGTATATCATATGGTCACTTGTACTTCCTCCAAATAACTGAGCGTTCCATTGAGGCAGCTGAGACAAAAGTTTGTCTAATCCACTCTCCCAACTATCGGCTTGTCTAAAGTCTGATGTTTCAAAAACAATGTTCTTCGTATTTGTATGTATCACAAGACATTTCTTCCCTGAAATGAATACAACGATTTAAGGTAGGTTTAATAGAAGATGTGGCTAATTTATATTCCATATTATGAAGAAATTATACTGGAACGTTTTACATACAGTGTGTTAAAAACGACGGCTTCTTCACCTACAGCTATAACGTATAAAGTAGCGTTTCATATGTTATCTTAAACCTGCACATCGCTCCAAAACGCAATATGTTGACATATATTGTTTTTACATTTTCAAGCTCTAATATAAAGTTTATGTAAATAAAAATTGTTTTTTTCTGCGTAATATCAAAGAACAATCATTTAGTTAAAAAATTAAAAGGGCGAATGTGGGATTCGAACCCGGGCCTACCGCGTGCTAAGCGAGGATTCTACCGCTACACCACCGTGTTTTTATGAATAGTGGAAGTAATTAAACGCTACTTATTTGATTGCTATGATTCGGAAGTGACGTCACGTTCTTCATTTAGAAACCTTTCCAAAATCATATCGCCGGCTCCGATCGAAACAAATTCAATGAAAAATCTTTGAAATGACACACTTATCGTTAGTATTTCTACACAAGATTTTCCCCATTTGTTCATCATTCTATAATCTTTCATTAAGCTCAAAATGATAAAGTTCACCCCCAAAACAACCCAAGATTGCGTTTCGGAGCGAAGTCCAGCTTTAAGAGAATTTTATTCTGGAAAATGTCGCAATGCTGTCGAGAATATTCCATTTTCCAACTTTCAACTGGATTTTCTCTCCCATGAATTAATATTAATCGAAAAAAGTACATGTCCCATTTCAAATCATCTTTGACATGATCAAACTAACCTGGTTTTTCCCACAGCGACTCTACTGATTTAATGTCCTTAAACATAACGTGCTTGGTTTTCTTCTGACTTGGTTTCCCTGGTTCTTCAACTACTAACACTAAATTGTGGGTGTCTGATTTGTCGCCTAAGACCCACTCGACCCTCAGATGTCGCTTATGCCTGAATCCACTCTGCCCAACTTTGTAGAACACACCACCTTTGAGAAAGAAAAACGTAGGTATAGCTGTATGTTGCAACTATTAAAACAAGGCATAAGATGCAAAATGCCCCCATATAACATTTTTTACAGACGCAGGTACAACAAAACAACGAGCAATGCCTGTATGATACGTTGAGAAGTGTCATTATGGCAGTCTCTTGTTCCTCTCTTTTTCCTCTCTATTACGTGTGGTAGATAAGGGGGTGTCAGCATTCTGATCTATCAGAGCCACTCTTTATCTAATGTTTGCATTCTCAGGGATGGTATAGGCTGTGGATCCCACAATTGGGTATCAGAGTTATTTCATTTGGTGGCAAAAACTATAGATAATGCGTTTTGCCCAAACGATAAGTTAAATTATGAGTAGCAGATAGCCCTTCACAGTGCTCCGTTGCTGAATTGCAATAATCAAAAAATAAAATTAATTCCTTGCCAGTGCATTTTTGGCTCAACATAATATTTTTACTGTTGTAAATGTTATATTGGACAAATGAATACGAAATAAGATAAATGAATGGCCTTAAGGTGAATTGAATTTTGTTGCAGATTTGTAGAGTGGGCAATTATATTTTGACCTTTGACTGTCCAGCTGGCCTTGACCTATAATGAAGAAAATACCCGGATCCAATACCGTTCAAACGGGGAGGGGAAGAAAATAAAAATTAATTGACAAATTCAATATCCTAAAATGAACATTTTTGGTCTTGGTCCTAGAAAATGGGACCCAAATTTTTAACCAATTGTGACCAAAATCTTTAAACCAAGGCCAACATCTTCACACGATTATTTTTACACAATCGTGGGAAGGGATATCCCAAGGATAAGAATGAAACGAAAGCTTCACAAAAAGCTTGTAGCCCTGGGATCGTTCTTGTTTGGAACGGAGAAACGTTGCAATTTATTTTTTCAGTAGTATCACACTGCGATCAACAGGCCAGCTTCCTAGCTTTAGTTTAAAATAACAACATCCTAAAACTATTGCGTGACATGATAGAAGGTGGAATAAAAATAAAACCATATGAAATATCAATTACGTGATGATTTCGAAAACCAATTATTACTTATATATGTTAATAATTTCCCGATACCCACTGGGAGATGGGGTGCTTTGCCCGAACAAACCAGCTGTGTGTGAAATTAAACATTTTCAAAATTGGGTTCTATTTTGAATATATAGCCTATATCTTTAGTTTCATTCAATTTGCTATTATACCAAAACTAATATTTTCATTACTTTGACAGTGTGCTGTTTTCTATTTCATTTTTTTTTACTTTGAGACATTTGAATATTGTTGAATATAATAGTAAGTGTAAATTGTTTTTGCTGATACGGTTTATTAGCCGGCCCTTGAGATCAATTTACAATATTAATTAAATATTCACGTTACAGTCAAGTGCGCAGCCACAGGAAAGCATTATCTAATTTTGTATCTCTTGTGTTGTATTTTTGTACATGTACGTTGCTATTAATTATACACTCCAATACAGCCCATGATAATATATTCCATCAACATAATAGTTATTTGTGATAAGTTGTGGAAGATCAAATCTTGGGAGGGGAGGGGGGTGTGTAAATAATGATTAAGTCAGTGAATAGTGTTTTTTAAATATTGAAGTGAAAAACCATTCTACTTTTGCGATTTCTTTACATGGAGGAAGGGTCAGGGTGGGGGAGGGCAACTTCGTTTTTCCACAACTTTTGATAATTAGACCTTTGCATTATTATAGCTCTCGAGTGAGAGAACACGGAATTGAAAAAACAGAATTAAATAGAAATAGAGTCAATACCTTGTAGTGTGTTCCATATGGGTTGTTGTACCTCATCGCAATGACACTCGATATTTCCCCCGATGTCACTCGAGTTTTCACTGGAACTCGCATTTTCACTATCACTCGAGATACTACTTCTGAACGAGTCACTACTATCAATGCTGTTTTTCTTGTATATTCCTTCCATCTTTCAATGATGATATTTCACTTTTTCACTCACTAAAATAATAAAAATTGATACATCAATTCATCATTCAAGAAAGAAACACTTCGGTCGACTGTCTTTGTCAGTGTGTAAGGATCTCGAGTGGGCCAGCCTTTAACTCGGTGTTTGGCCTTCACCTCGCCAGTTTACTATGCTGTAATTTACACAAGAAATCAATTCCCAATCAATAAAGCGCATTTCCTTTTTTAGTATTTCAAGTGTTTTTATTGAAAATTTATATTCGTTTGAGCGAAGCGAATTAAGAATATAAATACTTTCTATATGTGCAGTGAAGTGAAGAAAAGGCATGAATCATGATTTGGTAATGTAGCATATGCTGTTCGAGTTGAGCAAAGATTTTTGTGTGTTAGGCCTTGTTTAGTGAGTGAGTTTTATGAATAGAGAAGTCATTCTGGGCTTGGTCGCCGAACAGTCAACTCCAAAAAATGTTAAGCAACATTTTTTAAAAAGCTATTTCTGCATTCAAACAGAGTTTATCTATGATTGGGTCTGATGGGTTGAGAGGTGGGGTTATACCTTTCCAGAGGGCATCGACTTCAGTCGAATAGCATCTTTGGTTTTAATGGTGATCAACCACCTTGATATCAATCAGGCAACAATTAAACGTTGCATACAACCTGTTTTACTAATTGTACAATATACCCGGCACAGTTTCTGCCATATGTACACGTATACTAGGATTTACAATGAGCAGGCCATGCAAACAGTCTTACAAAACGATATCTATTAAAAGTATTGTAAAGATCTTGTCACATGTACACATATATACTAGTATTTACAAATAAAGGGTAGCGACCACAAGCCAAAGCTAGATCTAAATTAAAGCTGTGTTGTGTTGTGTGACATGCCGTGTACGTAACGTAACGTACAGAATAGAATGAGGAGTTCTTATTAGCTTTCTTTTTAATGGTTGGCTAAAGAGGGCCATTAAATCGGAATGGCGACTTTTTTACATTCAAATAGTAGCCAATGTGTTGTAGCATTGGTCCTTTCAGGTCTATTGTGAAATGTATACTTAAACTTGACACAATAATCTTGAATAATGGCAGAAAATGAATAAGTTCAATTATGAAATTGAATGCTGGCATCATATTTTAGGTGGACTTTCTTTTTATTAAAATGAAATCAGAATTTGCTTACGTTTATAAGAAAACGAACGGACACACCTGGATGTGATTTGTTAAAGTAATTAACTGATAATTCGGTGACTAATCCAAATGTTGTAAATGCAGAGATCTTGGACTCCTAGTATAAATCATTAAACTATTTCAAAATTGAAATTGTGAATGGTGAAATAGAAACAATCTTCAAGATCACATTTGTCATAAGTAAAAATACTTAAAAGTAGTAGTATTCAAGAAGATGTTATCAGCAACTTATTGTCTTTTGTTTATTGTCTATTGTCTTTTGTTTGGAATGTTTTTTTCTCCTTTTTAAGCGGTTCTGGATCATGTGTGGTCCATGAATGTTTAGAAAATAACTTACCTGTTTAGTAACATTTTGAAAGACATGACATATTTTTTATGGTTTTGATCTATTGATCATATTTATAATGGAATACAATTGGCATTGAAAATGGCATGCAACATTGTTTGATTGAAGTGGGGCTAATACAATGCAAATTTGATCACTGCCAGTACCTACCTCCCCTGATCTTTTTAACGTTTTGCGATTTATATGTTTATTGACAAAGAGGATTCGATAATAACCAGGACAAGTTCATGTTTATGTTTCTATATATAGGACTAAGGACCTTTCATTGATCATATATATACTTATTTTTTAATTATAAACATTAGAGTATGAAATTACATTTATAATATTGTACATGTATATAACACAGTGTGTGGTGGCGAGGTGTCAGCTCCATATCCTGCCGTGTCATAAAGCATGGGGGTCCGTTCTTAAAGGCTCGTTTGCAGCTACGCCTTTTTGGCATACACCTCTGATAGAATATCAAAATTAACAAATCTAAATACCATGTGTGTTCAGTATGGCACATATGACCGGGCAAATATCTTCAATAGGAGTAGGACAACAAAAAAGTCTAACAAATCAGTTCCTGGTTGACTAATGATGAGTACAACCTTTAAGAGTTACTTTTGTTTTATTCCTTTTTAAATCACTTTTAAAATAAGTGACGACAACAAGTGGTCGAAAACTGTTAATTTGGCATTACTGAGAGTCTACAAAGCACTTTATATGAAGGGCCCTCGTGGTCCCTCTTGGAAATATGAGAAACCCATATACAATTTGAGTTGCTTTCAACGATTTCAATGAGTCAATGTTATTTAATTTGATTTAATCCGTATTTATTGTTCACAAGTCGAATTCTATTTTTCAAAATTGGAGTGAAGTACATATTTAGAGGTTGTTATGTCTTTCTATGAAAAACACATTATTTATGCGGTTTTGCAAAATATCCATTGATTCTGTGATGACATCTCCAAGTACATGGTGTACATAGTTTGTGCAAATAAAAGCATGTCACACCTGGTCACGTATTACTCACTAAGTTATAATTAATTCTTATTAAGTTACTTACAAAGGACCATCAAATAAAATTATATTCAAAATCCTACCTTTATTTTCCCAACATGAAACATTCCAACATTTCTTGCAAGCGCGTTACAATCCGACGTAGAGCCTCCTATCTTCTGAATGTATATATGCTAATGATGGTCCTGTATTTTAGTCGTTTATCTGAACTCGCACATTCACATAAATGATATGAGGATATACCTTGGTGACTGACTGCCACTGAGTCCTTCAGGCATTCATCTAGGCATTACTATCAATACCGCGAGAATTCAGGATTTTAATACTTATAAGAACATATTTGTTTAAATGCAACAAATGGTTTGATGATAACAAATTTAAATGCCTTAAAATGCCAACTGTAATATGTGTAATAACGTAATTGTTGAACAGCTTAGTGGCCGTTTATTTTGATTTTCTATTTCCTTTTGTGGAGATTAGGATTATACTATTTATGCTTATTAGGTGAGCCCTTCTTGTGGATTATTGGTTTATTTTGGTTTTAAAACAAATCCCTTTAATAAATGTTGGCTTCTGTACTTAAATGCATCAGTTTATATTTATGTTAATCACAGTTTTGCCTTTGTGACTAATTAACCAGCATCATAAGAGAAAGTCAAGACAAGTCAAGTGCAAGTAATTCACTTAGTTTTGAATCTGGGCTTTTTGATTCCGGGGCGATTTAATGGGTGATTAACATTATGATTTGTTTATACTGTATTTTCATTTCGTAAATGGCTAGGTGAATATCTTTTTATGTACGTGTTATTAGACGATGCGCAAAACTGAGCAGTAAGCAGTCCAGCAAACAAAAATAATGGTTTATGATTGCTTCAGAGATTGAAACGCCAGAACCGAAACGATCAGGATAGGGTGACCTGGAGTGGCAATATTGACAATTCAGATCATGGTCGACTTGTATATAAATTCAACACAAATGTATTAAAATGAGTATGAAAAAACGCACAGTTGGTCAGGTTACCAGTGAACTTATCTATTTTAAAGAACTTTCAGGACATGCTTTCAACAATTTTGTATAGGCCTACAAATATTATTTTGCAAAATCTATTTCATTTTCTTCAGTGTATGCTATGATTTATTGTTGTATTGACCGGGTCGTAGGATGAATGCATTTATAGCAAAGGGTTTCAATTATTTTTGTATATGGGGATGTTTTTTGTAACACATAAGCTGAATAAAGAGTTTGAAAATTATTAAATGAATAAATGTTGACGACATCGGTGAAAAAATTCCCAAGGACCAAACGCGTTCTGTTTGCCTCTAGGCTACAACAATACAGAAAAGGATACCCCAGAGAGAACAAATGTTTGTTGTGAAAAGACCACGTGCAGTATGGCAAGTGATTTTAGACGGTCATATCTTTCACCATGAGTACTTTCTGGGCATAAATACAGTGGTTTTTATTAAAACAATATGTTTTCTTTCAAGTGAAGTACCCATGATGATAAAAATATCAATCGAACAAATCGAAAAATCATGAATAGGGACCCCGATGTCAACATTTTTTTCAAAATATTGAACCTATTTACTCAAAAGAGGATCTCTTTTCTGATTTTTATTGCATGAAAAGATTATTTAACAAGGGATCTAAAACATCTTCAAAAATATAATTGTATTGAAAGTCTAGTTTTGAAGATATCAATTTTCGATGACCAAAATGATGCTGAAAACAATGGATAGCACGAGTTTTCCCTATTATTATATTATTATTATTATTTTCTCTATTATTATTATGGGAAAATAACATGGGATATGTGGTTTTTAACTTTAACGCATTTCAATACGCATCCCATTTTCAGAAATTATTCAGAAAGAAAGAAACTTTTGATATGTTTAAATTGAGAAAAGCAAGATCCTCTTTTTAGAAAATAAGCCTAACATTTTTAAAAAAGTGCCAGGGTGGGGCCCTAACCCATAATTTTTCAGAGAGTTGGATTGATTTTTTATCATCTTGGGTACTTCATTTGAAAGAAAACATATTATTTTAATAAAAACCACTGTATTTATGCCAAGAAAGTACACATGGTGAAAGATATGACCGTCTAAAATCACTTGCCATACTGCACGTGGTCTTTTGAGTCTGTTTTGGTCAATATTTATATTTGAAATTAGAATTGATGCCGGGAAATTGACTTAACTTTTAGGAAGTACATGTAGAACCAGAGTGTGCAATGTTGGGGAAAACTTTTCGCAAAAACGTATTATTTTTTAAAAAAGAGTAAAATTTGTATACGTTACGATATAGGGGATATTTTGGGGTTTTAGCTGAGATTTTATGTTAGTCTCAGGTTTTAGGCCCTATGCCTGGCTATGCCCATGGCATTGTTTCCCAATCAGGCAAATCAATAAAACTATTGCAAATGCGATAATTAAAGTTTTAAACACAGTCAGGACGCAGTTTGCCTATGATTTGGGGCAAGCCCATATCATGATGATCTTTAACTTTTTTCTCTCGGAGAGATCATGATTTAGGCAATACCCCAAATAGTCATAACTGCTGTAGCGACCCTTGATACTACGGCCCACCTGTAGTGGCTTAAGCCTTTCTATCTCAGTCGGTAGAGCATCAGACTTTGGATCCAAGGGTCCTAGGTTCGATTCCTACACGGGCATTTAATTTAGCACACTTTCTTTCAATATTCCGAATATGGCATTAATGGTTGAGAACTAGGGATCGAAACCAGCCATAGTTTTCTCCTGATGACCATTGTGAATTATTGTGTTTTATGGATTATGGCGACGGCTTTTGTGAATGGATGTTGAACATTTGAAACGCTTATGGACTTGGATTTTATCTATCCCACATCATTTGAGACTGAATGCTCCATCTTGTATGAGTACTTGTATCTATAACTATTTTTAAGGTTATGAGTATTGGCTATCAATTTCTAATTTTTTCTTCAACATGTATTCATTGTAATGTAATGACTTCAGTATGAATGAAATGACAATAATTTTAAAATTACCTCCTGTTCAAGTTGCAATCATTTTTATATATTATATTGATAGATTTAATATCATTGAATATGGTATTGCTTGTTGAGAACCACACAACATTACCATTTATCATTTATTTGAGATTTAAGCAGGGGTCCATTTTTTAAAGAAATAATCATTTTAAAAGATTTCTTGTGAATAGATAATAAATAAGTGCAAAAAGTATGAATTATTATATATCAAGAGCATAATGTAAAATTTCAACTGAAAAGTTAGATCAAAATGGAATCCAAATTCACAGTAGGGGGTATAACTCATCAAACACTGTATAATTTTTTAAAACTTATTGTTACAGCCTTATGTTTTTAATTTGCTTTTGATAGTTAGGATTATATCATTGACCATTCATGAATTTTTGTGCACCATACAAGGTTACAGAACTTCATTTATGAACGATTTCAGCAGGGGTCTATTTTACGAAAATTACTTAGATGGAAAGCTAGTACATTGTTACGATTAAATTACATCATTAAGGTGTATAAATCATAAAAACAGGTTTCATCCTGATGTCTACAACCTAATTCGTATAAGGCCATGTCAAATGGGGGGGGGGGGGGCATTGACCTCCATTTGGGGATCTTTATTACTTATATGATTTCAATATTACAATAATGTCGGTATCATTATAAACAGGCACTAAATAAGTGTAGAGTATTATAAAAACGTTGACAGCAAGAAGATTTATAAAATTGAAACTGTAAAACGAGATAACATTTGGGCTCTAAAATCACAATGATTGGTATAACTAATCAAATGTTTACTTTTTAAGGTTATTATCATATCCTAGCAATTTAAATTGTTTTAAATAGTTATAATTGAATTATTTGCAGTTTCTGAATTTTTCGAATATCTTAAAATGGTTCAGATTTTCATTTATTGAAGATTTAATTCAAGTCAAATTCAAAAAGATGAATATTTTTGTGGATAGTACTCAGATCAATTACTATTATTACCACCTTGCCGGGAATGTTATAGGGGTATTAGTGCTAGTTTAGAAGGCATTTATGTTACTTTATCGATCTGAGCAATATGTGACGTCATAGTGGCGGGCCATAGTTGCGGGCCAATTATGCATTAACGCCCGGCAATTTTCCCCGGGAAATGACATATCTTTCAATGCATATAATTTTTGCTATTTCAGCCCTGGGCATTAACTGTGGTAATACTAATAACCTCATTTCTGCAGGCAATATTAAACAAATACTGGATGATCAGGAGCTTGATATGGCAGAATACCTATTTGAGAAAAAAATATTGGGCGAGGCAGTATTTATTAATTTCAATATAGAGTGTTCGGGTTCTAGCATTGCCTCATGGGATAGTCTATTTTCTACTAAATAAAATAATCTATTACTAAAGTTATGTGCTTGCAGAGATAGCCTGTATTGCAAAAATCATATATCCTTTCACCCCACATCATATCATATGCTTTATTGATGTTAAAATCCAATTTTATAAATAGCGCGAATACATTCTTAATTCATCTTAGATTATAATTTGAATGCAAAAGCCGATTCATAAGTAGATAATTCGTTGTAAACTTCAAAAGTGTCAATATCTAATATTTTTTATTATTATGGACCTCTGTTAAACCCCTCAATGATAAGTAAACGATAATGTTGACAGGTCCTCAACGGATGAAAACGTATGTAGGAATATATGTTTTATCATTTAACAATTGGCGGATCAACGATTAAACACGATGATGTTAAAATAAAGTGAACTAAATGGAACCATTATTTTTTATCATTTTGAATGCAAAATATAGTCAGACAGACGATCCTAGTTTCAATTAAACAGATAAAATCAATATGTCATACTAATAAACTTTACAAAAGCCGATAAATGAGGAGATAATCTGTTGTAAACTTCAAAAATATCAAAATCTAATATTTTTGTTGACCCCTGTTAAACCCCTCAATAATAAGGAAACGGTAATGTTGACAGGTCCTCAACAGGTGAAAATGTATATAGGAATATATGTTTTATCATTTAAACATCAAAACAATTGCCGGACAAAAAACAAGATGATGTTAAAAGAAAATGAACTGTAAATGGAATCATTGTTTTTAATCATATTGAATGCACAATATAATCAGATAGACGATTTTATTTTCAATTAAACAGATAAGATCAATACGTCATACTAATTAGAAAATGGCAACTTCACGGAGTAGCCCAACGAACACCATATAAATCATCAATCTGTACAGTCACAATGTAATATTTACCATCTACTCTTTCCTTCAATAAATATTTTAGATCATTGTAACCATACTTTAAAGATGACTCTAAGTAATGTCGAATATCTGCTCTAGTCGGATATTTTGAATTTTCAGAGGCACACATCCGAAAAACACTGCCATCATTGTTATCTACTCTGAAATTCCTTCAATTTGAGTATAATGTAGCCATACTTTTAAGAGATCAGAAATAATTGCAAAATCCCGCATTAGACAGCCATTTTGAATTTTTTGAGGCCCGAATCAGAAAAACGCTACAATATTTGCAATCTATTCTAAATTGCCTTTCATTTGAGTATAATAAAGCTACACTTCAAAAACATCTCAAAATTAATGCAAATGTGTGTTTTCCCAACCCCCCCCCCCCCCATTAACGGCCCCTGGGGGTCAGGGTGAAAAATCCAGGATATATGTGAAATAGATAGATACCGTTGATATACTACCAATATTTTAAATAATAATGTTTCTTATTTTGGTTTAAAATGAAAAACATAAGATTTTTTCGAAAAATTCCCGCCATTTTTGGCGGCCATCTTGAAATTTTTTTGCGTATAACTATTCACCAATATACATCTTTCCACCAAATATGAAGAAAATCTGTGTATTTATTCAAGTTATCTTCCGGACAGACGGACGGATGGACTGACTGTCTGACTGACTGACGGACGGAGGGCTTCACTCTATCCCTACTGAACTTCGTTCGATGGGATAATAAACTTTCCAAAAGCCGATTAATGAGTAGATAATCTGCTGTAAACTTCAAAAATATCAAAATCTAATATTTTTGTTGACCCCTGTTAAACCCCTCAATAATAAGTAAACGGTAATGTTGACAGGTCCTCAACAGGTGAAAATGTATGTAGTAATATATGTTTTATCATTTAAACATATCAAAACAATTGGCGGATCAACAAAAAACAAGATGATGTTAAAAGAAAGTGAACTAAATGGAACCATTATTTTTAATCATTTTGAATGTTAAATATAATCAGACAAACAATCTTATTTTCAATTAAACAGATAAAATCAATAGGTCATCCTGATAAGTTTCCCAAAAACCGATTCATCCGTTGTAAACTTCAAGAATATCAAAATCTAATATTTTTTATTTTTGTGGACCCCTGTCAAACCCCTCAATAATAAGTAAATGGTAAGGTTGACAAGTGCTCAACATGTGAAAACGTATGTAGGAATATATGTTTTATCATTTAGATATATCAAAACAATTGACGGATCAACAAAAAACAAGATGATGTTAAAAGAAAGTGAACTTAATGGAACAATTATTTTTAATCATTTTGAATGCAAAATATAATCAGACAGACGATCTTATTTTCAATTAAACAGATAAAATCAATATGTCATGCTAATAATCTTCCCAAAATCCGATTCATAAGTATATAATCCGTTGTAAACTTCAAGAATATCAAAATCTAAGATTTTAAAATTTTTGCGGACCCCTGTTAAACCCCTCAATAATAAGTAAATGGTAATGTTGACAAGTGCTCAACAAGTGAAAACGTATGCAGGAATATATGTTTCATCATTTGAACTCATCAAAACAATTGCAGGATGAACAGGAGGAAACAGCTTAATTAAGGCTTATCTGAAAAATTCCTTTATCCCTATTGGTCTTCTGGTATTGGATTGTGATATTGGTTCTTGAATGGTGGGGGAAGGGGGGAAGGGGGTATTAGACATTGTTTCTTTTCACGTTAGATCATGGTTTTGGGCTACATGGGGTTTGTTTTCTTGACTGGTCTGGTATGCACTTAGAGTTTGCTTTTTCTTGCTAAGTTCCATTACAACTTTTAGTCCTTTCCCTTTGGCACTAGTGCTTTTAAACTATACTCGTTAGTTGGTCATTCCCCTGGGGCGCCCTCGGGTCATTACACCGCATACTGACTGTCACGGGTTTTAAAAGAAAACCCCTTCACTCTTTTCTTCATCCTAGGTTTAATCAGTTCTACAACTAAGGACACTAAGAGTGAAAGAAGGAGAAAGTGGGTGATAACATTATACTGTGACCGTCACAATACATATTTAGTTCGAAATTCCTAAGGGCTAAATAATTATTGCCTGTATACAAAGCACATTCAGCTTAGATTCGACCTAGGATCCAACCTAAGCTCACAAACGCGGCCGGGGGCTTCTTATAAACAGTATAAATAAACATGATTTTTATTGACAGGCAGTTGACAGGTGTTACAAACATGACAGGTCCCCTTTGCGACATCAACAAACAAGGCTACTTTGCGGCCACGATTTTACCGGGAAAAGTCTTGTATTTCCTGTCAGTGAGTTTATTACTGTGGTGAAGAATACTAAGATCAACCAAAGCGTACAATATAAGCAGAGTGACCGAATTTTAGGCTGTATTTGACGGAGCGGATTTAACGTGTAAATCAGACATGCCACCCAAAAAGAAGCATAAAAAAGGTGCAAAATTAGATTCCAAAGTTTCCAAAACATGCAACCAGACTCCTGAGATGCAACCAACTCATATTGTTGCTACAAGTACAAGAACTAAATTGTAGCCAATTTTAATCAAGAAAGAGCTAGGGTCACTCAGAGTGAGTTACCATATTCTATGGCCACTGAGTGTGGCCATACAATATAAATAAGACACTCTTTGTTGTTTTGAATTTGCCTCAAATTGCCGAGCCGACTTAGACCTATTGATGTAAACATAATAAACTCACCTTCATTGATCTTTACACGTAGTCCTATTTCATAAATTGGTCTACCTCGCAGGATATTTATTCACAAAATAAAACTGAAGGAAATTTTTACAACAAGCGGCTTACTTCGGTCCAAAGCCTTCTCTATATTCCGGCTTTGAGGAGGAAGATTGAGCTGCCTTAGTATTATAAATATTGTAAATCATTGTGTCACACGCACAGTAAATATGGCATAATAATATGAAATATACCTTTATGTATAGATTTGAAGAACATCAGCTCACATCCCCGTCTGAATCTATTGTTATATTTGATTTCTTTAAGCGAGAATAATTTCAAATGTTATTCACGTCCAGAACCGGAAGCCATTTTTAGCTACAGCGAGAAAATTTCACCATGTGTCAAAACTCCGAAATGAAATTTTGTAGCACAGTACATACGAAATCAATGAAGTTTCGTCTAGCTGTAAGCTAGAGACTCGAGTAACAAGCGGCCATCTTGACTAAATCGCTATAGCGGAAAAAAGGCATGCTTTCAAAATGAAGAACGAGACGACGTCTATTTTAAATGAAAACGTTCAATATCCCATCAACAAGATAAGCCGTTATCATTTCAATTCATGAAATATTAACAGAATGATTTTTAGAATATTACATGAATTCATTGAACGCCGGCTTAAGCTTTACAATAGTTCATGGTGTTCCAGATGGAAACACTTCTAGCCAAGAATTGGCTAGAGACTCGAGTAAACTCAGAGCCTGGTTGCAGTTTGCACACTTTGGATCTGATTCTGAAATCGACCAAGCAAAGCGTACAATATGCGGGGTTCAATATAAGATGGACCGTATTTTATATACATATTTGCAGACTGTCCAACTGTCCCACAATTTACGTACTTGTCACACATTTGCTGGAAAATTTGAAGTCACGCCAGTTTTTTTTTGCGTGACAGAATATGTCACACAAATCTTCCAAAAAGTGATCACCGATACAGAAAAAAAAGAACGCCGAAAAAAACGAACGCATTTCGTTCTTCAAGGTCAGGGTGCATGATGGGAAATTTTCTGCATTCCTCAATTGAGTCACATGTTATTTTTCAAACAAGAATCACTCCTTCCCTTCATTGTCTATATCTTCCAGTTTTGTACAAAGAGTGCACTTATGTGCCTAGAAAAGACTTGTGAGAAGAATGTTTTGATAAAGTGTATAAAAAACAAGAAAATTCAGTGAAAAAAAATTTTCAGAATTTTTTTTCAATGAGTTTTCTCATTTTTTATACATTTTACAAAACAAACCTTCTCACAAGGCTTTTCTAGGCACAGAAGTGCACTCTTTGTGCAAACTTGGAAGATGTAGACAATGTGGGGAATGAGTTATTCATGTTTGAAAAATAACATGTGACTCAATTGAGGAATGCAGAAAATTTCCCAACATGCACCTGTCCTTAATTACAAGCGCATTTCGTTCTTTAATTGACAGATTCAACTCTGAACAAAAACAGAGTCTAGGGAACATTAGAGGGAGAGATATACAGTGGGAAATATGTAGCAGGAGACCGTGGGATACATATATACACTGTATGTCTTGCTCCCTTGAGATATCAGTTCTGTATTCGATACCTGATGAGGTTTCAGGGACATATTAACCTGGAATATATTCAATATCTGGGTGAATATATTTCATGTCCTGCTCCAATGTAGCCTTGAAGAAGGCTTTAGCATTTGTTGATTTTTAAAATTTGGATATTTTTTTCCAAATGTAAAGCCTTGTATCATCCCCAAATTTTAAAAATCAACAAATGCTAAAGCCTTCTTCAAGGCTAGCTCCAATGAGGATCAGGGATATATAAATCATATATCCCTCATAAGGCTATCTCCGGGACATACGATGGCTATAAATCCCGCCCTGGGAATTCCTGTCATAACTATTTCAGCACTGAAACAAAAGACAGAGATGGCAGACAAACATGTGCAGTGTGAACAAAATAAAAAATCTAAAACAAATAATGCGAAAACTTTTTTAGGTGCTCACTGCTCAAGTACTGAAGGAGTTAGTCAGCAAGTTAACGCATCGGCATATGGAACACATGCTTTCAAACCTCATCAGGTCTGGAATACAACAGCCATGCACGGTCAGTTTTGGTACAGGAAATTTCCCTTGGGATATACAATATATCTTTCCTTGGTTCCTTCGGGCCCTCCGGAAGATATATTGTATATCCCTCGTGATATTCCCTGTATCTAAAACCTCCCAGTGCATAACCCCATTATATCCCGCTGTTATGTACCCAAAACCTTACTTGTCATAGGATAATGTAATTTACATTCAGAAATTGCATTTTAGGATCTGTTGGTGGCAGTGTTTCAACTGAAACTTTGAAGAAAGTGACATCATCTAAAAAACCTTTGGAAGAAGTTCCTGTGTCAAATGATGTATTCCCTCATTGGTTGATGAAATCTGAGCCTGAAACACGCATGGAAAAGGGTGTGGATGTAAAGGTGAGTGTGAGACCATACACTTTGAATTTATTATCCCTACCCCTATAAATAAATATGGGTCTTTATTGACTTTAATATAGTGATATGGTTCCATGCCAATATATTATATTTTTCGGTGAATACTTCTAGCAACAAAAGAATCCCCACAAGCACATAGCAATTACTCCCTTCATGTCAATTTCTTGTGGAAAAATAAGAATCTAAAAGTAAACCAATAGTGATCATTTTAGAAAAAATACACACCCTATTTTAGACACTGAATTGAATATTGTTTGAAATAACATTTGTGTTTTTAGTTTGGTATTGAAGACCTCAAAAAGGAACCAGATCAAACGGCATGCTGGGATGGGGTCAGGAATTATCAGGTTAGTCAAGATCAAACCATAGATATTGTATGTAGTTATGGACACACATTTAGTTAGTCTTGCTCAAAGACTGTATCCACCCCCCTGTCACATGTGTCACCTTCACTCTCTTTACCTGGCGATATAGAGAGAAGGATAAAGGGGGGGGGGGGAGTACAGGGTCTTTTAAGCAAGACTTACATTTAGTGTGTATTCGCTAGAAAATATTGCAACTAGCAGTGAACTAACATTATATAATCTGTTTTATGAAGATTCTAGCGAACATGTTGTCATTTGGTGTTAGTTTGAGATAGTTATCATGCAATAAAGCTATTAAAGCAACAGGGTCCAGGATAGCCTATTGATATTATAAATGATAAACCTCATTTGAAAGATTAGGTAAACAGATAAAATCGATTGTTGAGTCAAAAGTCGACCCCACTCGGAAGCTGGTGCTTTCACGGACTTCTCAGCTGTGGGCAATAAAATCTATTCAAATGCAAATTGGGTAATCATTATTTCAGCTGATGGTCCGATATTTGGTATATAACGAATGCACACTTAGAATTACATGTACATACTCCTCTTTGTAATACATTTACAATACAATCTCTCAAGTGAAACACCTTTCAAAGTTCTGTGACCCATTGACCTTAAGTTTATTGAACCCCTAAAAGTGAACACAGGAAGGTAGTTTCACTTACAAATGTACTTACCAGAGAGATGAAATTATACAGAAATTATTTAAAGGTTGTATATTAAACTATTAAAGTGTTCCCACTCCTTTTCAAAGCCTTAACACAGCATGTTGCTGTGGATACATTTTTACTTGGACATTAGTAGTGGATACTCATCTTTCATTCCATGTAAAGTAAACAGAAATTGAAAGCATATTGACGGAGTGGGAGCTGTTGCAATGACCCCTACTTTTAGAAACATTTTGTCCAGTGTAATTAGTAAGGGACCCCTAAATCCAATTACAATAACATTGCCCTATAATGAGCAATAATACCCTCCATGAAGTAACTGAACCTGTGGCGCATTTTATGTTGTTCATTTCAAATATTTAAATCAGTATGCCATTGCCATTGTGAAGTTGTATTGTTATTGTAAAATTTATATTTTCATTATGAATTCTTTCAGGCGCGGAATTTTATGCGTGACCAAATGAAAGTAGGTCAGCTAGCATTCTTCTATCACAGTAATTGTAAGCCACCTGGCATTGCGGGAATTGTTGAGGTAAGATATTGTATCAGTCTCTGTTCATGTCATACAACTGTTTGATGCGAAATCAAAGATACATAAATCATTGGTTGAGCATATGAATTAGTAAGAAGGATAATAAAAATGCAAAGGGCAACATTTATATACACAAGTAAATACTTGTTCAAACAGTTTCAAATAGTTAATAACATTTTTGCATTCAGTTCAAAAAATTACTCATGTGCAAAAAATCTATAATTGGTGAAAAGTGGTTCCATATCCATATGGAGACCAAGGTATTGATTTTCAGAGTGTAAGATGTATGTTTCATTCTAGATCGTCAAGGAGTCATACCCCGACCACACACAGTTTGATAAGAAAGATGTCCACTTTGATAGGTAAGTACTTAGGGACCACCTCATATATTTCACACCAAATTCTACATGTTATCAAGTTTGTTTAGTTAGTGGATGGAAAAAAGCTTTGTTTGTAAATGGAAAGAAATCTTTGAATCAGGGAAATGGTAACTAGTATAACATCAGTTGAGTTCACTATTGTTTCACCGTTAACTGCCTTGCATGGTCCCATGCCACAGAAAAATGCCCCATCATGAATAAACACCATACAAGTGGTAAGTGGTAATAGATGGCCCTGTGGGGCAGTGGGATCAGGGCTTTTCCAGTATCACATTCGCTTTAAATTCTTTCATTTTATTTGATGTAGCACGGCTAAGAAAGAGGACCCTAGATGGCACATGGTAGATGTAAAATATATACGAATGTTGAAGAGATACATATCACTGAATGAGTTAAAACACTACCACTTAGAGCACAAGGCAAGCAAGGGACCCCTCAGCAATATAGCCCTATTTACCAGGGCTAGATTATCTGTACAACCAGTCACCAAAGGTGGGTATTGCTTGTGATGTATTTCTTTTATGATGGCTCAGACACCCCTGTTGATGAAATAGATAATGATATTGTGTTTCTTGTATACTACAGTACTACATGTAGCTACTGTACATAGTATACACATTAAATATTTTAATTAACAATACTTTTTGGTTATTCTCTCTTTTCCTCCATATTTTGATTTTAAAATATGGAATTTCTTTTCCAGAGGAATGGGAGTTCATACTTACACTAGAAGACCAAGATCCACCTAAGGGAATAAAATGACCAAACAATTATTGAAAGTTATTTTGAAAGATATTCCTTAGAGGTATAACATAGATGCATGCTATCACTGTTATACACATGGTCATATTCCTAAATAGTGGATATTAGTTCATCTCATAAGAAATTCCACTGAACTATTAGGCAGAGGATACAAGGCCCAACATAATACCAGGAATGCCAAAAAAACTGGACAATCAGATTCATATATTTGCAATGACCTAGTTAGAACAAGACTTGACAAGATAGTGATTTTATTTTTGTAACAATTAACATATTACTGAATACAATGTACAGTGTACATATTTCTATACAATGTGTACATGTGCATTGTACATGTACTCTATACATTTAGACATGTATTTTGAAATATACTAATAGATATAAATAGATATACAATATACTGTTTTTCCATCTTAGCTTATTAAATTTATTAAGGTTTAAAGTTGAATTGAATACTGTAAGAGCAGTTATAGACACATTTTATATACTTAAATAGGCCAGTCACTTATGTTCAGTGGATAACCTACATTGTCCCAGAAATTACATTTTACAGAATCATAATCAGTTTCTAGTGAACTCTCTGGAGTTTTAAAATGCATAAATGGCCAATTATTTTCCTGGTTATATTTTGACCATTTGGATAAATTCAAATTTTTCAAGTCCTCATTGTATCCCGTGTTAGGGTCTCCAGTTTTTGCGAAGTTTGTCCAATATGTTAACATGGTGGAGGATAATGCGTTTTCCTCATAAGAGTTGAAGGTTACAGACTTAAATGTATATTCAAGTTCATCACCATGACAAGACTTGTGCTCACATCCATCTGATGGGTTTACAGTTTCCCCATGGTCAAACAAATACATATAGATATTTGATTGGATTGAAACAATCGAGCGTGTGGCATTTCTAGTCGGGCAAATAAAGTTATAATCCGTGATGATTTGTGACACTTGCTCTCTATTATCATCATTAATTACACTTGGGGGGTACTTTTCATTCACATTAAGAAAGTGTCTCGGAAATGCTAGTTTCATGGCAGCCTCGTATTCCAAGACATTGATTTTATCAGTGATTGCGTAATAAACAAAAAGATTTCCTTCATCTTTTACATTCCCAATTATCAATGATTTAGTCGTATCAAACCGCCCTTCTCTGAAGGCTACCAATGGCTGTTCTAGAATCAAATCATTGTCAATAACAGGAGTCCATAACTCTTCCCACTGGAAATAGTTTGGCGATTTTCTCACATATGATGCACTCCTAAATGCAATAGTATCCCCAAATGTAATTTGCGCATCAACAATTTCTTTGGCAGTTTTACTCCTGAGGCAAGGCATGACTTTATCAGGTGCTTCTGGGTTTTCACATTTCAGGATGAAAACAGGAGCATTTGCAATTGTCTTGGCACTTTCAGTTGACTGTATTGGGATACCAAGAGGATTACTCAAAATGGCCGCTTTTTGGAAGAGAGATCCACTCTGTGGTATCATCAGATGTAGACCCACTGACTGGGCTCCTGCACTCTGGCCAAATAGTGTCACCTGGAATCAAGTAATGTAACATCACGTGGTCTCACATGGTATCAATGCCAATTTTTTTTCATTTCAAAAAATATTTGATTAAAAAAATAATGAGAAAAAGAGCCTGGTCATGTCTTCTTTTTTATTTTATGATGCTATGATAAATAGACAAGAAACTTATAGGAGCTTTACCTGGTATCTATCTCCTCCAAAGTTTGCTATATTGTGTTGAACCCATTCTAGGGCAAGGATCTGGTCCTTTAGGCCATAGTTGCCTGAAGCTGCTCCGAGCCCAGAACCATACACCATAAATCCTAGTGCCCCTAAAATACATGACATCATTAATTGTCCATACATAATGAATCCTTATGGCCCTGAAAAACATGACATCATTAATTCCACATACACCTTGAATCCTAGTGCCCCTAAAATACATGACATTATTAATTGTCCATACACAATGAATCCCAATGCCCCTGAAATACATGACATCATTAATTCCACATAAACTTTGAATCTTAGTGCCCCTGAATTACATTATACATTATGAATCCTAGTGCCCCTGAAATACATGACATCATTTATTCACCATACACTCATCCTCCGATCATCACTTTCTTTTTACCCCCTGCGATAAGCAGTTACCATTTCCCTGATTAAGAACTCGCGATCTGATTGGCTGTCGCAACACTGCGACAGAAATCGTGTATAAGCCATTGCGCATAATTAGATCATATGATTCAGTTAAACTGGGCGCTTCCAAATTGGTTATAGCAGGGGAAGAAGGATGTACAGATTCTGGACACCTGCTTAGGAGGATGCCATACACTATGAACCCCAGTGCAACTGAAATACATGACATCATTCATGGCCCATACACCATGAACCCCAGTGCAACTGAAATTTATGACATCATTAATGGCCCATATACCATAAACTCCAATACCCCTGATTACATGACGTCATTAATGGCCCATCTCTAATGCATAGTCCCTTAGAAAGTTTGTAGTTAATAGTAGCTAAAATGAAACCATCCATAGCCTGTAATTAATGGTAACTGAAATAAGACCATACCTAGTCTGTAGTTAATGGTAACCAGTATAACACCAGTTGAGTTCACCATTGTTTCACCATTAAATGCCTTGCATGGTCCCATGCCACAGAAAAATGCCCCACCATGAATAAACACCATCACTGGTAATAGATGGCTCTGTTTTAGTGGGGCAAACACATTTAGTTGGAGGCAGTCTTCTGATGTCTGAAATACATGAGTGGTTTCGTAAGACAAGGTTCGCTATGTATCAGGATTTGTTATCACAAATTGGTTATCCTATTAAAAGGCACCAATGGCAACATTTGAAATGATAAGTGTGTGTGAAGAATTTAAGTCTAAGACTCAACATGCCCAAGATACATTGTGGTCATGCAAAGATTTGGAAACAACACCTTCAATTGAATGATTCAGCATACAATGCACTGGGTTCAGGGCTTAAATCAGACTTAACACATGCTCTAAATGAGATTTCTAGTACCAAGTTTTTGATGGGGAGTGTACCTTAGTTGGGCAGAAGTCTCCTCCCAACATACAGGTCTGAGGGCAGCCCACCCCTGGCGTGGAACAGTTCAACACACTGTTCCAGGGGTTGGGAGGTTGTGGATCAGTCCATCTTAGTTCACCCACAGGGGGAGCAGCATATGGTATACCATACCTGCAATTAGAGTGCCATCTATCATGTAATATGATTATTGAATTGATGTAAATAATCAGATAACATTTCAGTTCCTCTGATCTGATTGTCAAGGTCATTCATTTGATCTGTCCGCTCATACCATGTGTGCATACTATCTTCATATTGCTGAATCAATATTGTTAATTTAATGGCCTCTATTTTAGTTCCTTTCCCCTTGTTGCTTTTTAGATGTTACATAATTAGAATTCTGTGCATGTATTTGGAACAACTAAAGATATCAATTATTAAAACTTACCAGATATTAGCCTTTCCTGTGGTGATACCCTTGACCATTCCAAACTTGGTTTTAACATTAAGGCCCATTGCTTGAATACATAGCAGTTCCATTAACATGCAGACAATGGGAAACATAACAGCCATGATTGAAATGTGGAATTGAGATGTTACACTAATAAAAAATTCATTGTTAAATATTTACAGCCTTAAGGGCTATCTTAAAACTTAATAGAACTGCTTGCACCAGAATTTCAATTTTGATTGGTTGAAACCTGGACAATAGCTTTAACTATTCCAAGAGATCCAATTTTCTTTCAAAATAAGCATTGATTTTTTAAAATATTTGAAAAGAAGATGTCTCCTTATTAGCAACACATTGATTTTGAATTCAGGAGTTTATTGTACAAGCAAATATATCATTGAGATTATTTAGTACAAAGCTATATTAAGTATGCATGTGCAAGAGAATGCCAGATAAGATGTATTGGATTGTTTTTAACATTTTGTTTATCTCTGTAATGATGTGGAGCTGTCAGTTGAAGTAGAGGGTCAGGGTTGGACATGTGCTTGACATAAGTGTGTGTTTTTAAACCCATATCAACTATTTATCTATATAGATGTACATGATGTAGATGTGTGCATCATATTTGAGGGCTTGTCTAAATATGCCTCTTTTCTATTCTTTAATTGGCTGACACAAGAAGGCCCCCTAGTCTTACATATCATATGATCATGACTTTAACAATATATTTAAGCCCATTTGTAATGAAATGGGGGGTGGGGGGGGGGGGGGGGGGTCCTCAAGATGTTTCGGAATCTTGTAAATCTCATATTAATTCTGGCCTCTTTAGTTTCAACAACAAACATTCAAATTTTTGATTAATATTATCAACCAAAAAAAGAAAACTATGCATTCATATTTTTTAATATTTTATATTCTTTTTTATTTTCTTCTTATTCTATGTGACAGCTACACTTACATGAATACATGAATCTATGTCTAATCACTACTCTATAAATAATTTCACAATATCATACACAAGTGCTCTTTACAGATGACAATATATCACTACTCAGTATAGCACACAACCCCAGAAAATGTTCATCCGTTAAAATGTGACAATACCTCCATTGGTCGCTGTGCACCATACTAATATCACTTTACAGTTAATGGCACAGCCCCAATTAAACCCAAAGTGAGGCAATCTTCAAATTGAGGAAATGGACACATTCAGAGAACGCTCAAATTATCATAAATGGTCAAGTTTTGGGGTAGTGTGTGAGACTGATAACATTAATTTACATTCATTTGAATATGAGGTACTGAATATAAGATACAGTATTTAATGAGGTACAATACTGAATATGAGGTACAATACTGGCAAATCAAGTTTGATACACAATAGTACTAGAATGGCATTTGTATCATAGAGTGAAGATGGCGATACTCTCAAACAACCTTGTACATGTGACCACTCCTACCATATAAACATGCGAAATACTTGAACACTTTTCTTCACATTAAAGGCTCATTTGGCCATCTTTTAAAAAAGATTATTTTTAAAGTAAGTGGTTAAAGATAATTGTTCAACATAAATATACAGTTTTATCAGGAGCTAGAGATTTTCCAAAAATGTCATTTGTCAAGTATTATGCTAGTACTATCATATAGACAAACACATCCGAGGCAATATATTGGCCAAAATTGCTCTTTTTTAGAAATCACAAAAATCATGAGAGGTATTCAGAATCAGCGCACCATGCAATGTATAGATTGTAATTTACAAGGACTACACAGATTAATAACTAATACAAGGAGATAGTATTCGAACAATAACATGGTCCCTTGTGGTTGAGTTATTGTCCTGGCACATGTTATGCCCCGTGTACTAAGTATTAGGTAAATAAAAATGTTTTAAATCATACAATAACCTAATAAACATAATAAAAATGATAATTTGTAATTATTAGTTATTGATTTGCGTAGTCCCTCATTAACAAGAACTTTTATTAATGTTCTTTAATCTGAGTTGAGGTAATTTTAAAAAAATGTGTTAGGTGTTCTTTATGTTAGTGCAGACAGTGTATATTTCTAAGTACAGTGCATTAAAATAACTTATTTTGGATTATGAGGTGCTGAATTATCCTGAATTTAATGAGATGAATTAGGATTTCAATGCCTGAGTTAATCTAATGTTATGATAAATACAGGGTGTCCACACTGTATTATAATTGTAAAGATACTTTATGATCACCCTTTACATTTATGAACACAATGGTATAATAATATACAACCTTACATCAAATAGATACATAACCCATCAAGAAGTGTTTCAGAAATGTATTCTATACTCACGATTTTCTAAAGAGTATCTATCTATTTTAAATAAGATAAAATAAAAACATAAAATTTAAAAAGTTTATCTGTTGAATACTACAGCATTTTTCATTTTTATGAGTTTCACCTCTTTTTTCCCCAATAAACAGTATTTGGTGTTCATTTTGATGTAGTTAGTGAAACTGGCCAAGTATACACACTCAAACACACAATTTGTGTAAATACTAAATTGGAAAAATTTGTCAAGTTGGGACTATTTTATTGGGAATTTATGTGATATTTCTGTCACTGGTATTCAAAAGATTAAGATTTTCACATTGTGTTATTACATAAGGAGCAGGGAAGGGGGAGGAGTAAATTTCTGAAATGAGAAAAAGTCTTGTTTCCTGATTTTACAAAACTTTGCAAGCTAAACAAAATTTAATACCCCTAGCCTTATTTGAGACTATATATAAAGGTGGTAGAAAGGGTAGGTCCTCAACAATTACAAGGTTCTCCCATGTCATGATTCTCCCATGATTTTATATTGTTCTCCCATGATCTCATATGGTTCTCCCACAATCTCATGTGGTTCTCCCATGATCGCATATGGTTCTCACATGATCTCATATGGATCTCCCATGATCTCATATGGTTCTCCCATGATCGCATATGGTTCTCACATGATCTCATATGGTTTTTCCATGATCTCATATGGTTCTCCCATGATCTCATGTGGTTCTCACATGATCTCATATGATTCTCATATGGATCTTCCATGATCTCATATGGTTCTTCCATGGTCTGATATGGTTCTCACATGATCTCATATGGTTCTCCCATGATTTAATATGGTTCTCCCATGATCTCATATGGTTCTCCCATGATCTCATATGGTTCTCCCATGATCTCATATGGTTCTCCCATGATCTCATGATTCTCACATGACTTTATGATTCACACACATATCTCATGGTTCTCCCCTGTCTCTTTACACTCTATGCGCTTCAAAGCATGCCCCCTGTTGAATCTTGGAAATATTAGAATGATTATTTGATGATGTGTTTACAAACTGCAACCACTGGTAGATATAGATACACATACAACTTCAATACCAGTGACCAGTGTATAAAATAAGACTTGAAAATAGATGGAGTAAAATATTTTCTCCTGTTGTAAAATTCATACAAATCTGACATCTAATTACAACAGCGTTGCTATGTATTTATAATTCTGAACATAGGTGTCTCTACTAGTCTAGTAGGCCATCTGCATATATTGTCTGGTGGTGCCACCTATGTTCAAATATGTACACCATGATTATCTTAATATACAGCCATACATACAGCAGTTCAACATATAACCTCTCATAATAATATATTCTGTTCACCCTATATAAATTACTGCATAAATATCACAAAATGTATCTTTATGAGAGGGACTTTGGTTAGCACAGATATCATACAAACACTAGTGAACATTTTCAACAATTTCAAACATAAATATTTGAGGTAATCTATAATTAAGACAATGTGCACAATGAATATGCACAATAACATACAATAATGTGTACAATAATGCACAAAGTATGTGCACAGAAATGGTCAATATCCACCGAAACAACATATAATTCTATGATGAAAGTTCACATAAAATCCAGAACAAAACTTTGGGAGAAAAATGTATTCAACGCATTGGGAAAATTTATGTAACACAAAAGACAATAGTGTGAACATTTTCAAAAACATTTCTATAATCCATAAACATCTGAACTGAAGTCTTGACTATCCATTAAAATCATTCTTTACTGAAATTCCTTTTGCACTCCTCAGATTTTTCCAACAAAATGGCTAACATAAATAGTTTATCTCTAGTTTGATTGAACGCATTGTAAAATCCATTGTTTTGTCCTATAGAATCGTTCATTACATTTTCATTCCACCATTTTCTCATTTTTTGGGTGACTATGTACAGTTTACACGGTGGCACTCTGTATCATATATGGACTGTGTTGTAGCATATATGGACTTTGTAGTATCATATACAGATTGTGATTTACTCAACTTAACATTTCAGAACATGCACTTTTGGATACTTCATTCACAATATGGCTTCCTAAAACTGTTGCTTTTAAATTATCAAAAGATTAACAATGAATGATGAAATGCCAATTATGGCCAATGCATACAATGATGAAATGCCAATGTATACTATGATGAAATGCCATTGGCCAATGCATACAATGATGAAATGCCAATGTATACTATGATGAAATGCCATTGGCCAATGCATACAATGATGAAATGCCAATGTATACTATGATGAAATGCCATTGGCCAATGCATACAATGATGAAAAGCCAATGTATACTATGATGAAATGCCATTGGCCAATGCATACAATGATGAAATGGCAAATGCCAATGTATACTATGATGAAATGCCATTGGCCAATGCATACAATGATGAAATGGCAAATGCCAATGTATACTATGATGAAATGCCATTGGCCAATGCATACAATGATGAAATGGCAAATGCCAATGTATACTATGATGAAATGCCATTGGCCAATGCATACAATGATGAAATGGCAAAAGCCAATGTATACTATGATGAAATGCCAATGACGCATTCAGACTAATTGTGATCATTTATATATTCTGCACCAGTTGACGTGTAACTTTCAAAATAAATTTTGAAACATTAGGCTAGGGCAAATTAATAAAATGTTTAGCTAATCTTTGCTCAAATATACCCGATATCATAGCACATGAGGTTCGGGGAAATAAACTGTGATATTTATGGCATATATAATCTATGTTGACAGAAATGTGTAAAAAATAAAAGCCTCAACTCTCAATTTCTTTAATATTATAATGCTATACACAGAATTAAATCACCCTAGCCTGAGGTAAAAAATCGTTACATTTCCCCTGACTTTAAAATGAACAGCACCATGTGTTTAAAATATCATACCTTAAAGGAGATTGCTTTAGAATATCTCTCTATGAAAAATATTAATGCAATACCCTTTAAGACACAGAAAATCAATAAAACCTGTGAGGTATGGTATGTCTTTGCAATTGGTTTAAAACTATTTTATAGGTCGCTAAAATGCCCGTATTAATTCAGCCCATACATAGTACATGTGATAATATATAAAGCAATAATTATACAGCGTAGTGTTATATACAAGACATCTATGTACACTTTCTCCCATTTGGTCTATATACATCAAATCAAGGGATCTCCTCTCCCTTATATATTTAAATAATAATAAAAAAACTAACCTGGGTCATAGATTGTTGCCATTCAAAGCCATAACAGTTTTAACATCAAGTAGATAAAATATTACTGCAGTCATGCTTTAAAATCCAAAATAGAGAGGGACAGAATGGAATAAGAGAAGTTGAATCAACAGGAGTTGAGAAAACCCTTCAAATTTTAAAGAAAAAAATATGGCAAAAGTCCTAAAAGAAAAGATAGATTGTGGGTTAGAGAGCCTTCATAATTAATTTTTTTGTGCTTAGTTGTGACTTCTTAATATTTCCCCGTTTTGTCTCCATAATGAGTTTTAAAGCATGACATCCTTGAAATCTTATTTAATGATAAGCATTCAACGTATTAAAACTAACAGTTTTAAACTCTTGAGGTAAAGTTTCAAAATATTTCCAAAATGTGATAACATTGGAAGTTCAAGTTAAGGTAGGCAGAGACAAATGATTAATCCATTCTAATTCATTCACCTTTACATACCTTAATCATGGAGTCAATGCACTTGAACTGTAGGGTACAGTAAAACCTGTTTAATATAAACATCTTATACTTTCAAACACATTTGCTGTTTAATTAACAAGTTTTACTGTATACTTTTTGAGGGAACAAATGATTGTATCAATTCCAGCAGATAATTATAATAAACACCCTGTATTCAACTACAAACATATAAATCATGCTTATTGTGTAACAAATATTTTCAGAAAATCTTGAAGTTCAACTTTTTAAAATAAGAGAGAATTTGTGTGACAGACTCCTAAAAACTTACAGGATCAAGTATTTTAACAAGATAGGAATAAATATGAAAATTCAACTGAAACTAAAATATCTTGTTGATTTAAATGTACTCGAGTTTTTTCATGCGTAGTATGAACACAGAAGTGTGGGGGGGTATTAATTACATGCAAAAATAAATATATCGCACCAGTTGATCACTCTACAGAAGTAGTGAGGTATAAGACAGAACTAAAATTTGAAGGTATGAGTTTCTATACTTCTTTCCTAACATTGATATGTTCTATATTCTAATAGAAGTCACCGCTCCCCGACTCAATAATGGCTACCAAATTCTGGCACACCCACCAGCTTTTTAACACAACCCTATGGTCAGTTGTCAACAGTTTCTAAGGGGTCTTCAGTGTCCGCTTCTCACAGACCCCTTTGTGGTTTTTACACCAACCTAGTTGACCTATCCAAACACCTAAATATCCTGAGGTTATTTCACCCGTAGGTGGTCAAAATGAGCCCCCCAGTCCCATGAGGTATATTTCTGCATCATTGGGGCTGGGACTGTTGGGGCTAACTCCCACCATCTTTGACTCTTACAATAATTTACGATAATGACTAAAATGGCTGAATCCGCTAGTTCTGTTTAAGTGAGACATGGCACTTTTGGCTACCACACTTTATACCCGCATCATGTTATCACAGAACACTGTCCTGTTTCAGCCATTTTGAAAAATGCATGATGGGTAATGATGAGTTTAAATTATGTGTTCTCAGGTAGGTAAATCAGCTGATTCTTCTGGATTATACCAGTCTTAGTCTTATGCTACATTGTCTATCATAGCATCTGTATTGGCAATATTCAAACTGAGCCACATATCCTCAAAATTCAAACTGAAAAGCAATGCCCAGCTGTTCCAGGAATAGCCATTACACCCTCAACTGATGGGTAATTTTGGCTCTTCTGACAATTAGTCTGACACCCCTGATTGATGAGTGATTAATTTATGAGCATATTGTTCTTTCTAGACAATTCCAAGAGCTCCGATGTTTCTCTGTAATAATGATGATGATAATGAAATGAGGTTGCTATGGCTACGTCTGCATTGGTGTTGTACTGTTGGGTGTGGATTCACTGCTGCCCTCTGGTGTTCGGAGTATACGACGTGGAACACGATTTCTACGTTGCTGTATCTTCCCTGGACCTGCAAAGTAATAACAATAATAGACATTTTTAATGACCTCCAAAACTGGCTTTAAAGAAGGATGAAACAAGGGCGGATTCAATACAGAGAACATACCTTCTTTGCAAATTCAATGTATTTGGGGTTCGGCTTTTTACCATATACTATTCTATAAACCAATAGAACAAGGAGTGTGCTAAGTTTAAATATTTTTCTTAAAATGTAAGATATTTCTGATGGTTTTTTAGTGAATTCTTATCATAAAACATACAGAAACAAAAGTTAAAACGAAGATTGTCCATATTTGTTTTGGTTGGGGAGAACAATGGGGTTCTCTCATTCTCCCAAATAGTTTTAGTCAATTCAAAAGTCTGAAAGCAGGAAATGTTTGGGTATATGGCCACAAACAATAAAACCAGAGGTGAAATGGTTTCATCTTTTAACAATAAACTCACCAGTATGGGTGTGAATTAGCCATAGTGCTGCAGTTAGCAAAACTCCTATTATGAAAGCTGCTACAGAGATGCCTATAACAGTTGGCGTATCAACTCCATTTATAATCACTGACTGGCACTTCTCTGTTATATCTGTGTTGATTTGAGATGTAGCATCATTCTTGGCATATGACCTATTGGGAATCTTGCTGTCATCTGTGTTAGCATGCTGAATTGGTTTTGTCTCAATAACTGAAACAAAACAAATAAAATCATTTTTGAAAAATAAAATTGCAGAAAAAGTCAAAGGGCTTATAAATTACAAATGTTTTGACATATAAAATTTGAGCCAAATCTATGGTATTTGAGTTATTAAAGATTATGTTTTTATGAAAAATGGTTGCCATTTTGAAATTCAGCTGTCATCTTTAAAATTTATTCTTTAGAAGAGCTCTTATGTCCCGAGGCATCAGCATATAAAAAATCCAAATCCGTCAACTGGTACTTCAGTTATCAAGGATTACATGTTTAATGAAAACTTGAAAATTTCTTCTCAAGCAGAGCTCCTTTATCTCTAGGCATCAGTATATAAAATTTGAAGTAAATCTGTCCACTGGTGGTCGCCGGGTTGGCCTAGTGGTTAAGGCATTGGTCTGAAAAGCAGGAAGTCTGGCTTCAGGCTGAAAAAGTAGAGGTCTTGGGTTCAAACCCAGGTCACAGCACTTCTTGTGATTTGTCTTTGACCTATGACTGCTGACCTGTACCGGCGATTACTAGAGTGCTGCTAACTCGATAAAAGGCTGGCGCTGGCTAGAATTGTCTATGGTTCTAGCCAGGATAAAGATACCAGTTCTTCAACTCGACAATGGGAAGAACTGCTCTACCTTAGTGACTAATATGTCATTGATATGACATCTAAAGAGTCAATAAAAGATATATATATATATTTGAGTTATCAAAGATTGCCTTTTTATGAAAAATGGCAGCAATTTTGAAATTCAGTTGATGCCTTTGAAATTGATGATGGCCATTTTGAAATTTAGCTGCCATCTTGAAAATCCCTTCTTGAGCTCCTATGTACCTAGGTATCAGCATGTAAAATTTGAATCAAATGGTATTTAATGGCCATCTTGAAGTTGTCTTCTTGAGCAAGGCTCTTTTGTACCCAGGCAACAGCACATAAAATTTGAACCAAATCCACCCTCTAGTAATTGAGTTATCAAAGACTATAGTTCTTAAGAAAATGGCTGCAATTTTAATAAGTGATCATATTAAAAATTCGTTCACACTTCACAAGCAGAGGTCCTACCCCCATAAGGCATAAGCCTATAAATTTGAATCAAATCTGTCAACCGAAATTTGAATTATTGCCCGAACAGACGGACAAACAGACCGACATACGGCTTTCCTAGTAATGTTAATAGCAATGCCATAAAATACAATAATAGCCCTTATAAAAATAAACATTACAATATGACTTTTTTAAGAACATGGAAATCAGAACAGAAAACTCTGACCTTGAGACCTGATGTGATACTGTTCAAAAGAATTTTTTTCATTTTAAGAGTGTAGATGGCAATCTCTTTTAAATAGAAGCAAATTAAGGGTTGGCTTACCTGGAGGGAGAGACTTTATCCTGGCTGTCTCAGTCATGAATGGTCCAAGGTGAACTATCTTCATGTGGCCATTGGCTGTATTTCCATAGCCATTAATGCCATTCTTCTTAAACAGACAGTATGTATCTGGGGCAACACACTGAAACAGAAATATGAACATATCCAATAAAAGTAGATAAGAATGAAATATTAAAAATCTGTGAATGTTTTTTTGTGAGGTTGACCAGCCATTTTGAAAAGGTACAAAGTTTTCACAAGGGCTTTATATGAGCCAGGGCACAGGAAAGGGGGTCTTATCACAGATCTTTACAATATTTGAATTTTTTGTTAATCTTAAAAAGCACAAAGTGCCTTTAAAATGAGTCATAGATTATGACTTAACAATTTTTCCATGCAGATGTAGACCAAAAAGACAGATTTGAATTTAGCACATTTTCCTCTTAATATTGGGCACATTTTTGGCTCTGTAGCAAAATTTTCAATTTTGTGATAAGACTGGTTTTCTTGTGTTGAGGTTCATAGTACTATTTCAAATTGTTTTATTTAACATAAGGTATACACTTGACATACTACATTATCCTCATAGTGTTTGCATACATACAAGATTTTGAACACCACATGCTGTCTTCTAAACCAATGCTTCAAATTGTGACAATTGGGATTTGCAAATATTCAATTTTGTCATCAAAACATGACGTATCCCGAGGAAGGATAACAAAACTATAATTTGCTTCCTGTTTGATAAAGTTGCGCTTCACAGGCTGAAAAGTGAAAACCCCGAAATATATCCTTGCATCATCAATTTTGAAAAGAAAGTGCATATACTAGGATCTTTAAGAAAGGAACACAGTCAAATATATCCCAGCATCTTCATTTTGCAATGAACACTAACAAACATTTGGCTTACTGTTTTGAAAAGCTGTGCTGCATAGTCTCTATCAGATGAACACACACCAAGCTCACAATGCAGGTACGTTTTCTCATCATTATGCAAGTAGTTCGAGAACAGGAAACTGAATCTTTTCTTTGCTATGTTGTTGCCTTCCTCCCACTCTGTCCTTTCCTCAAGTTTGCACCTAAATGAACATACAATGCACAATGTGACATTTATTGCACCTAAATGAACATAAAATGCACAATGTGACATTTATTGCAACTAAATGAACATACAATGCACAATGTGACATTTACTGCACCTAAATGAACATACAATGCACAATGTGACATTTATAGCACCTAAATGAACATACAATGCACAATATGACATTTATTGCACCTAAATGAACATACAATGCACAATGTGACATTTATAGAACCTAAATGAACATACAATGCACACTGTGACATTTATTGCATCTAAATGAACATAAAATGCACAATGTGACATTTATTGCACCTAAATGAACATAAAATGCACAATGTAACATTTATTGCACCTAAATGAACATAAAATGCACAATGTGACATTTATTGCACCTAAATGAACATACAATGCACAATGTGACATTTATTGCACCTAAATGAACATACAATGCACAATGTGACATTTACTGCACCTAAATGAACATACAATGCACAATGTGACATTTACTGCACCTAAATGAGCATACAATGCACAATGTGACATTTATTGCACCTAAATGAACATAAAATGCACAATGTGACATTTATTGCACCTAAATAAACATAAAATGTACAATGTGACATTTATTGCACCTAAATGAACATACAATGCACAATGTGACATTTATTGCACCTAAATGAACATACAATGCACAATGTGACATTTACTGCACCTAAATGAACATACAATGCACAATGTGACATTTATTGCACCTAAATGAACATACAATGCACAATGTGACATTTACTGCACCTAAATGAACATACAATGCACAATGTGACATTTACTGCACCTAAATGAACATACAATGCACAATGTGACATTTATAGCACCTAAATGAACATACAATGCACACTGTGACATTTATTGCACCTAAATGAACATACAATGCACAATGTGACATTTATTGCACCTAAATGAACAAACAATGCACAATGTGACATTTATTGCAGTTCCAATGAAACTATTAAATGTGAGTGAATATAATTCGTAACATTATCAATGGTAAAGCACTGATAATGTATTTTAATTCAAATGAATAACAGACCCAAATGAATTTCTTGTATACTTGATAATATCTGATGTATAATTGACTTATGGAAGACTTACAAGACCTCCAGAAGTGTACCTAGATTATGATAAAAATGGCATATGAAGTTACTATTTACTAACTTTGCGAAAAAACTTATTCACAACTTTTGAGAAATAAACCTCAGATTGTATCAAGGAGGATATCTTACCCAGATTGTATTAAAGGAGGAGTATGGTCCTTATGTTCCTTGCTTGTATCCAAGGGGTCAGTGGACAACCAGCATGTGTCAACTACAACATGTAGCCTCTTATCAGCATTAATACTAGCCTCAATGTTGATCTTTTCTTTCTCTTGCAGCAAGATTGGAAAATTTTTCTCTGGTGAGTTGAAATTATCAGTGAAAACTTCCAGCGAGTATCCCAAAGTGTCACGCAATTTAGGACCAAATTTGGGATGAATATGATGCTTGGGTTGTTCAATAGTCTTCCTTTCATCCGCTGTGTCTGATTTAAAGAGGCATTCGAAAGCAACTTTGATGGTTTCTCCAACTTGGAAGTCTTCATCATCAAGGTGAGTGTTTGCATCATCAGAGAACATCATTCCCATTCCTGAGTGGTCAGGAGGGTTGCCATGGCTACCACTGTATTCATCATCTATTGGTAACACCTTGATCTAAACATAAAAATATATTGCGTTATTAAACTTCAACACCAAGACAGAAAAGTGAAACATACTTAAAAAGGGTTGCATCAAAACAATGAGACATAACATGTTAAGAACATTAAAAAATATGAAATTTCCAATTTACACTAAAAAATATGAAATTTCCAAATTGAACATTTCAAAATCCCATGTATTGATAAGTTGCATACTATGTATTTGCTCTGAAAAAAGTAATTGAAAAATACTAAAATAATCACTACAAGTCATTCACTTTAGCATTTCTTAAAGAAAAACCTACTGAATTGGCATAGGCAACACCATCTGCATCTTCTCTCCTCTTAGTACCACATCCAGTGAATGGTGACTCCAGTATGAAGTGTGTCATATTTGACCTTGCAATGCATGATGTATCAGAGAGACTCAGGTGGCCAGCATCCATCCCAATCATCTGGAAATTAAGATAAGAGAAATATCAAGACGTGTGCTTTACAATCCAATGCTTGTTAATCGTGACTCATCCTTAACCATTCTCAGTACTCTAACTTGAATCCATTCATGAAATTTCATGACTTTTCCAGCCAAGGAAATACCATCTTTCTGCCTTTGTAAAAACCCTGCATTACTCCACATTTATTATACACATATTTGTTTAACCTCTTAACTACCCAGAGTGACAAGATTTCTTGTCACCTTAGAGATGAACTTGAAACCCAGAGTGACGAGATCTGTCGCATAAGTTTACACTAAAATTGCTCTTATTTGAACAACTTTTAGCCAATTTACACAAAATACATTTTAAAATGTCTAGAAATAATCTCTGTCGACTAATTTCTCTGGGAAAAATGAAAAATCCTCTGGTTTCAAACCAATTTTAGAGCTTGGGATTCAAGAGGTTAAATACCATATTCATTCAGCTTGGCATGACAGCAGGAGGGCTAATACAAATAATAACAACAAAAGCATTCATTTACTGTAATTATATATTTGTAAATATTTTCTTCCTGTTCTAAATTAGTTGCAAGCAGTGGAATTTATTTTCTACTAATAAATTCCTAGAGGTCAACAAATTGCAGCTTTGTCACTTAAAGGGCTTGGTGACAACATCACACCTTGATTATAGATAAGGAGTATTAAATTGAAAAGTTGATATTGCCACATCGTTTGTGGTCAAGTAATTGCAAAATTATGATTAGAATGGGTGAAAAACATAACACCTACATTACAGAAACAGAGCTTGAATTGAAACGTTGACATTCCCACATCATTTGTTGTCATTTTATTGCAAAATTATAATAACAATGGGGGAAAAATAGAGAGACATTGGAGTCCATGTCTCATTATCAATCCATAGAGATCAGGAGCATAGCCAGGATTCAAAGTTAGGTGAGACAAATTCAAATAGGTGAGGGAAATTCAAATAGGTGAGGGAAATTTAAACAGGCGAGGCAAATTCAAATAAATGAGGCAAATTGAAATAGGTGAGACAAATTCAAATAAGTGAGGAAAATTCAAATAGGTGAGGCAAATTCAAACAGGTGAGGCAAATTCAATTAGGTGAGGCAAATTCAAATAGGTGAGGCAAATTCAATTAGGTGAGGCAAATTCAATTAGGTCAGGCAAATTCAAATAAGTGAGGCAAATTCAAATAGGCGAGGCAAATTCAAATCAGTGAGGCTTACGAGGAAGATATTATATATGACTCTGGAACATAATTACCAGTTTCAGTGAAATAAGTCAAAATATTGGCATTTTTGCACAAAAATACTAGTGTTTTAGAAAAATCATTTTTGCATTCTTCCTGCCTATACCCAATGTCCTGTAAACCTTGTTCAATACACTTACCTGTAAAATGGGTTTTCTCAAGGACACCACCAGATGGCTCTTGTCGCATTGAATGTTAATGGCCTGTTGGATTGCAACTTGCGTCTTACTAACAGAGTCAAAAGGAGAGACATGGGACCCCGGCCTTGACCTATCCTTATTCACCATGGTTAAGAAACTATCCATGGGTAGAATAGGGTTTTTTGGAACATCATGGGCCTCTTCAACAACTGGAAATGTTAAGTAGATGTTTTATTTCTATTTTGAAAAGTATTATGGCCTTGGAGCCATCTGCAATTATTGGGCAAAAGACTATATGCTCATAGAAATAATCTTGATTTTCAGGTAAATTCATTCAGAATTCAAAGTGATATTGTGTATAATATCTACCAGATAAAAAAGTGCATCTAAAAATGGTTTCTCGTCGGATATCAGTTTTGAAAATGTCATTTCCAGGCAGGGTTACTAAGATTCCCATGGAGCCCATGTGATAAAATCATGAAATGTGACGAGTAATTACCTGGCAGTTCCCCAAGGTCCAAATCAATATGATTGGCCACTGAGATAGACGAATATGAGCGCATCGTTGTGTACTGCTCCTCAATCCAGCGAATCAAATTGCGACCAGAATGTACTTGAACCATAGTACGCATCTGTATTTCAACATTATGGAGTGCACTGTGGTCAACATTGTTGTTACTCTGAAAAACAGGAATAGAATGTGTTAAAAACATCAAAAATAAATAAGTAAATCTCAATCATTTATGATGATTGTTTAAAATATACTGTTCTTGATAATTATAATTAGTTGTTCACTGATCATTTATGAAATTCTACAATAGAAAGAATGGTCATTACAAAGGTAACTCGCATCAATTGTCCTCCTTCTCTAATTCTCTAATTAGAATCAATATCTGCATTCTTTGTACCCATGCAATACAACTAAAGTGTAAATATAGTACTCGATAACATGCTAGAACACCCAATTAAATTCTGGGAGTGGGAGGGATAAATTTTTGTTTCTGTTCCACTATCTCTATGATGTGAGACATACAGAGATATATGGTCACAAAGAAAACTCATGGCTTTAACAAAATCTCACTGCAAATTTCACCACTTCTTGTTATAACACAAAATATACAAAAAGCTATTTTATACAGAAGACCTCTACTTACCAGAATAATGATTGATCCTTTGAAGTTTCTTGACCGTAGTACCCACTGGACACCATGTTGTGACTTCAAAACCAGCACCAGATGGCGCTCTCCTCTTGATGAATCCAAGTTAACTGTGATGTCATTCTGTGACATCTTCAGCGGGTTTGTGTGTGTGGATGCCACTTCAATGATGTGGAGGTCACTGCAAGACAAGTTATTAAATCAAAAAAAAAGTTTAATGAATATCTTCAATTTTATTAGTCTGGCATTTAGACACTTTGCCCCCCCCCTCTCATGTGAGCCCTTAATGCGGAATATATATTAATTTCAATACTTAAATAATATATATTAATTTCAAAATTTTGATAATATACATAAATTTCAATTTTTTAATAATAAATATTAATTTCAATATTTTAATAATATATATATTAATTTCAGTATTTTAGTAATATATGTAAATTTCAATATTTTAATAATATATATTTATTTTAATATTTTAGTAATATATATTAATTTCAATATTTTAATAATATATATAAATTTCAATATTTTAATAATCAATCACACACATAGTTGCCGAGAATAAATAATACAAATATATGACTGAAACAACCTAATACTAATAGGGACATTGGAATAACATAATATCATGTTTCAGTATATTAGATTGAAAGAACACAATATTGTAGCAGTCAATCCCACTTGAAAACTCTCCTTCTCTATTGCACATATGAGGAGGTCATGCCCAAAAACATCGATGTAATTGCAAGGGCAATTTCAGTTAATATAGGCAATCCTATGAGGTGACGACCCTGGACCAAATTAAGATATAATCGCCATTAGGCTAAAATAATCACATTTTCTTAAATGATTTGTTGCAAATAACATTGCATCTGGACTAAAGATGGCAGCGAGGTTTATTATGATAATCAAAACTACTACTCAAGTATTTTTAGTTCACATCCAAAGGAATGATTCATTGATGAAAAGAAACTAGAAAAAAATCCTGTGAAAATATGTGCACTTAATGACTGAAATTCACTACAGTGATTTATGCGGAGATACCACAAATCTCAAAATCAAAAACAACCGTTTAAAAAGACATATTTGAACCTGAATAGACCAAAATCTTTTATGTATGATAATATTGTGGTTTCTCGTGCTAAAATTGTCACACTTATGACATCCGTTTTGAGCTATTTTAATTTAACATCCTAAAATTGAAATTGTAGTACGTTTACAGAATTTCAAATTTCACTTTATTCCCTGCTCCATATAATCTTTTTCACTCTAGTGTTCAAAGCAACTGCAGAGATATTTACCCTCATTCTCCATTTTCACTAAGGACAAAAGAGAACTTATATTTTAAAAGGAAAACAATGAAACACAAAATTCTCTGAGGCTTTCGTATCAACATGTAAATAGAGTAAACTATCAAGAATGACTGAGAAATGAAAAATAAATATTCAGGCATAAATCCCAAATCCTAAACTTTGATACAGATTGTGGACCTCCCTTCTAAAGCTATATAAGAAAAAAGGTTGGGACAAGTTAACTGGGATGAAATTTTGGAGATGGGATTTTAAGAGGAAACAAGATTGGGTTATCTCAGGGTCAACCTGAAGGAGGACAGAGTGACATTCCTAGACTAGACCTGGACCTATCGACTCTGCGCTCTTCATCCGTTTGTACTTTAAATGATAATATTTTGAAATCGATAACCCTCTCCTTAATGCACACTGCATGAGGTCCCAAGAAAATGTTTCATCTTAAGAGGAATCTCTCAAAGAAATTATTTTTGTTAAATATTCTAAAATATGGCTTCATGTTTATTGGGTTCACTTCTCAACATGAATGTAAAGATGCCATTTTTTGTTTCTCTGCTTATACGCAGAAGTGAGTAGCTCCCATAATTACTCGCCATTTTGTGGCCACTCAATGGTATTAATCAGCATTATGCAGATCAGTCGATATGGTATCCAATCAATGATTGTTTAGAATCTAAGATAGATATTACAAATACAGTGAATTTTGCACATTTTTGTTCTTAGTCCAAATTTTTATATGTCCCACTGACTCAAATATTTAAAAAAACTTGAAATGTGAACACCTGCTAGTCTGAACATATTAAGGCATTCAGATTAGACAGGTTTCACTGAGCTGTTTTACTGTAAAGGAGAGTCAGCAATTCTAACTTAAGGGTAGGCATCAATTCCAAGAGACAATAATATTTTTATTTAAATGTTGAGTATGATCTTCACATGTTTTTACTCTTGAAATATAGGCTCCCATGACAAGAGGGGGTCATATGCCTGATCATTTAATTCCATGCTTCTATTGCAGATAAGTAGGACACACATCATCTTCTGGCAGTATATGCTAAAAAGTATGAAATTCCAAGGTAGAATGAAACAATAAGTAGTGGATCTGTAACTCATCCCAGCAATGAAAACGTTAAGATCTTCCAATTAGATGATTCTTAATCCTTCTCAATTCCAGGAAAACCAATTGTAGTTTCAACGCATTGACGTAGAGGTTATGGACCATTGCTTTTTAATTAATTAGTCTCTTATTAGATCAAGAAGAAAAGTTGCCAGGCACCTAATTGTCTAATTCCCATTAAAATAAAATTTGTGAAGAATTACGTGTAACCTGACTTGAATTTGCTTTTGGTATGCAGTATATAATTGCCAGCATTGAAAAGATTGAGAATTTGAGCACAAGTGGGGAATAGTTAATGCTGATCTTGAAATCATCCTGGCTGATCTTGATTTCTATTTCAATGTCTATGAATCTACTATAGTTTCACAATGCAGAAGTTTTGTATTTGTCTAGTAAAAGCTCTCATCAACTGGAACAAGCTATTTTAAATCAAGTTTTCATTCAATGCTGAATATACACTATACGAGTATAATATTTCCCAATTTCCCATGGATTTCTTCATTCTCAATGCCCTCTCAAATTTTATTGAATGGAATCCGTCAGAATCCATTGAAATCTTGAAGAATATAAGAGCATATTCTTGGGAATAAAGGTTTCCTTGAATACATTTTTTAAATGGACATTTTAGAACTATCATTCTTGCAAACTTTCAATTCAAACTAATGATATTCTTGAAGTAAGACAATAAGCTGATTTTAGTGAAGTGCCCAACATTCCAGATATATGAGCACTGATATATACTGATTTTTGACACATGTGCATGGTCATGAAATATATAACAAACATTATTACACTTCATGTGTATAGTCATGTCTGCATACACTATATATAAGAAACAGGAAAAATATGAGACGTGAAGTTCAAGGAGAGCAATAGAAAGAATCATTACCCTGAGGCTTAGAGGCAAATCGTAATAATTACAACACTCTAAATAGATTGGTACTACTTTATGACCGCAAACCTAGCTGTTATGGCCTTTTTGATGGACCTATACTGATTAAGTAATGCTAGAGCAAAGGATTATCTCTTATAATAAGAGTACAGAAGAAACTCTCTTTTAAAGGCCCCATATAAAGTTTAAACCACTTTGGCTTATATTGAAGTCTCACCCAATGTTATTTTTTGAAAAAGAAATGAAGAAAATTGGTTGATAAATAAGCAAGAAATGAACTCATCCATGCATGAAAGTGTAGAAAAAAGAGAAAAATACATTTCAAATTTTTTTATTTCTAACAGAAACAAATGTTAAAATGATATTTAAAGCATAATATATTCCTTTTTCAACCTGGTTAGACAATCAATATTGGTTTATTATTAAAGTTAAGCATATTTAGAAAAGACTGACATAAAAATCTCTTTTTAAATTTCAAAAATATTTTGCCACCTGAGTGACACCACCATGATGCTACTTAGGTTGCAAAATATTTTTGCAATTATGTTTTTGAAATAGTATGTTCTTTGTTCAATCTTTGAAATGACTTTCATAAAAATCGTTTTTACTTAACAAAAAGGCTCTAAGTAACTCACCCAGTTGCCATAGGATCAGCACAGCCCTTAATATCTTGTGATTGGATGTAGCGTGATTGTGTCATTGATGATGGTTCATTTGACAATACACATGTGGCAGGGGCATCTGGTTCTACAAATGAATAATAACAACAACTAAAATATTAACATCCCAAAAATCTAACAAATATAAAGAAAACCCATTCACAGTATTTGAGTTATTTTCCTGATAGACAGTCTGATGGTTTATCAGACACATCTGAATCTGAATTATAGCCTTTTTAAATGACAAGAAAAAGGCTGAAGCAAATCAACACAACATTTTTGGGACTTTGGCTAAAAAGGGATTTTTAAACAATAAAAAAGTACGAGCATTCTACAAATGTGGCCAGTGAAACAACAATAACTGACACAAGCTCATGTTTTTTATACTGTATGTAGTAAATAAGGACAATTTGGAAAAGATTTAACTAATAAGGTAAAAAAAGTACCAACATTGTAAACAGACAGATGGACAAACACATCCTAGTGAGTGACCCAATAGTGTACCCATTAGAGCTAAAAATACATGAAACAAATAAACGAATCAACTAACCTATCCCGACAGACTGTTGAATGTGATTGGCTTGTTTGATTTCCGAGAATCCAGTAACAGCATCATACCTCAGCCTAACCCATTTCAAAAGCTCTGTTGATCCAGGGGCGATGTCCAATGGCTTGACCACAGTTAGGTTAATTCGACCCACTTTCCGCACACGAGAGTCATGATTTACCTGGAAGCACAGAAATATGCAATATGAGTTATGATAAATTACAAATCTTGGTATTAAGTCAATATGAAATGCAAATAGAAAGAAATCTAGTCAACTGAACTAAAGATTCGTAATTAGTTATTTTATGCATTATGCAGCTTTTATAAGACCTGGGGTGTACTAAGGTTGTGAGGATATTGCTAAAACATAAGAATTCCCAGAGCGCTTATGAGAGAGCACAAGGTCTTTCCAGCTCTATCTCCAACAACCCAAGTATTTCCTGGAGAGCAAGGATTTCAGTCAATAAGGGTAATAATACCTGGGTCCTTCCACAAATCAAGTAATGTATGACAAGAGGCATGATTCCAATTAGAAAGATTTGCATTTGAGTCGTTGAAGTTCCTAGAGCAGAATCAAATAGTTTTGGAGATATGTTGTAAAACCTATCTAATCACTCGTGGTTCTGATTGAAAGGTATTCATATTTCAAGTTTTAACAATGGAAGTCTTTAGATACAACAAGGCATTAACATGCAAAACGTAACAACCTGCTATTTGTTACAGACACCAAACACCAACCACCGGACACTGACCACCATCCATAAAAAATGTTGGAGACCATAGCAATTTGTTAACAAAAGTGGTGGTGACATAAAAAGGGAACCAACCACCCTGCAAAAGTGTTATTATATTGGTGTTCAGATGAGAATGGTGTTTGAATAAATAGGTTTTACTATGCAGAAGTATGAGGGTACATAAATGTAGCCCATAAACTCGAACCTCTGAATGCTTATTAAATACAAGAACAACAAGTAAGTCATGGGTCAAAAACCTATCACTTAGTAGTAACATCTCAGATTGATGATGCAAATAGTGTAGAAATAACGATAAGTGATTCTTTGCAGTGAAGGATACCCCAAGTCATAGCCTGTCTGATATCTAATATCTAAAACTTACTATCATTTAAACCTGAATGAATCTGTTCACTTGCACTTTTACAATTTGAGCCTATATGAATCAGTAGTAGCCTCCAAATGTCATTTTTGTATCTTTTATCAACATCATCTAGAGATGCCATGATATAGTGTATTATGGGATCTAGCAGATTCCAGAACAAAGCACTTTTGAGATCTTTTATCCCAGTTGATCTTTTATCTAAATGGGATAATGAAAATCTTGTGATAATGTCTCCCTCACCAGGGGATTTATTTACCTAAAATAATGACATTAAGAATATATAAAATGATGCCTATTATATATAATGTTTGGATATAAAAGGCAGGAATACAAAACATTGTGAAAGCTATTAACTCTACCAATCCTGTGCAATGCTAGTACCAAAACGGAAATATATGAATGATGAACTTTAATCTTAGTTACAGTCCTTTTCAATATGAATTTGCGTTCTTAAAAGAGAGTTTCATATGCAGTAGCAATTACTATTTTAATCTACAGGCCTCAGGGTAAGTATAATGAACAGCCCCAGGAAAACAGGCAAAATTAAAAAATTAGATGTAAATGAATGGAGGGACCACTACAGTTTGCATTGCTCCCAAGGCTGTATATGAGGATTTGTTACGTAGAAAGATATCCCAATGTTATAGAGAAATAAGTCTAGAAAATAACTTATAATTGTGGGATCCACAGTCTGCAATACTATTCCTTGGAATACCCTCTCAAGGATTATATAAAGAGGGACACTCTGATAAATCACAATGTTTACATAGTAAAAATTCATAGTTTGATATCATGCAATATTAATGTGTTTTATGGATGATGCTTTACATCTATCAATAAAAGACTGGAAATCATTATCTCCATTATATAGCATGTAGAGAATAGGGGCAAATCTGATTCATAATTCTTGGTCATAATATATTACACTATGTTATTGTGTCAGATAATTATTAACACACCTTCCAGTTTTTTTGCATGAAAAAAGTTGTAGATTTTATTGATTCATCTCAACAGTATATTAAACGTAAGCTAAACGTATACATGGATTTTAGGATATATCACTCAGGAATACTTAAAAGATCCAGAGAAATTGCAAATTCTGCACATAAAGAAATTCTATAGTTACTGTGCTGTAAAACAGAGAATGACATGAAAGGAGATAAAAATGCAAGAATGGGGGAGTGAAAGATGAAAATATAAGAAAGAATGAAATGAGGGGAATGAGGAGAAATGGAACAAAAATGGAGAACAGAAAGAAAGGGATGTAAAGCCCTGTATACATGTATACTGTAAATTGAGTTTCAATTGTTTGAATTGTTTGAATTGTTTCAATCAGTTCAATAGTTTCAATGCATGAATCATTTCCTCTGTTTCAATGCTTGCATCATTTAAAACTTTTCAAGCATTTCAATCGATTCGCCTTTGAAAATGAAGCATAAGTTTTGCTGCTTGCGCCTGTTTGCTATTTCAATCTTTTCAATCACATGACCAATTCAGGAAGAAATGGCGAAACGAATGAAAAGAAAAAAAATGAACATGAATGTTTCAAGTATTTCACCAAGGCTTTTCAACTGTTTCAATCTTTTCAATCAAAACATCTTTGAAATTAAAATAAGTTTCGCTGCTTGTGCTTGTTTCGCCATTTCAGCCATTTCAAGCAGTTCCGCCATTTCGTCCTCTTTTCAAGCATTTTGCATGCCAGTGTACGGACGGACAGACGGACAGACGGACAGACAGACGGACAAGTGAGCGATTGCAAAAGCTCACCATGTGAGCTAATAAGAGGAGATGAGAATGCAAGAATATGAGAATAAAATGATATGGGAATGAAAGATGGGAAAAAATAAAAGTTTGGAATGAATTGAAAGAGGAATGCAATAAGTGGGAAAACAATAAGAGATGGTAACTACAGAGACAACGGAATAACAGAAATATCCAGATAAAGATAATAGGTCATACCAAAATAGGGTAACTTTTGGATCTATTGAAAATATGCAAGTAAAATGAAGTGAATGTGAAGATGAGTCTTGCTAACAATGTAGATAGTTACTACCACATAGAACATTTCATGTGGTCGCCTATGCTCATGATTTAAAATGCAAAAATAATGTAAAAATGACAGAAATAAGCAAGGAATCGAGTAAGTAGTATAGTAATTTGTTCATAATCTGAACAGAAACATCTGAAATGCTGATATCTCATTCAATTATAAATCAGAAATAGAATAGAATAAGTATAATCATTGAGATATTTTATGCAGGGGTAGCTATTGTTTAACAGATACATTCCCCATGCATTAAATTTCTCTGGTCATTCTATTTAACAGGTTTACTGCCAGTCATTGTAACAGTTCTCTGCAATACAGAATCTTGACTTCATTCCGGTTTAATTAATTCTATGCCAATACACATCTTTTGTATTCACCATTAAAAAGTACTGCCATGATATTGGTAAAAATCTCCCAGGTCCACTTAACATTAATCAAGCTGCAGTTTAACATTAGCTCATGTTAAAGAAGCACCCCAACCACACCCAAGTTATTCATATTAAAAATACATTAAAGCTTTGAAATGTATATATTTTCTGAATTTCCAATACAAATAACATAGTACTATAATAGCATTTGAACTGTAAAAATTATCAATTCAAAGCTTAAGAAATTTAAGATGTTAGCTTTTCTTAATTGGCAGAAAATGTTTTAATGTTAACAACTTCCAAGGTTGTGGTTTTTACATCAGTAAATTGTGGTCAGAAGAACCTGGGAATTGCTGAGTGAGTTATGCAGTTCAAATGCAGTGCAAATTTCAGTTTCTCATTCAAAATAAAGTTGTTTCAATTGCAGTTTATAATTCCTTCACTTTCTGTAGTGTACCATTCCAATAAAAGATGTTCTCAAATGAACACTAATTAGACAATAATCACGAGTGAACAAAATTTCCATCTTGAACACTGCTTTCTTATGATAAACATTTTTCTACAGTAAACATTTCCTTCCAAATATATTGGTTAAGAAGATTTCAGTCGATAGAATAGTCAATAAAACTGGAACAACAACCTATGGTAGGCCACTTCCATGTTGTACTACTATTTATTGACATTAGTATTGCATCAAGTCTATTTTACCTAACATTAAAAGGACTTGAAGCAGGACTAAGTGATCATTTTTTATTGTTATTTTATGACTCTATATATGCACCCTCCACATATAAACCAGGAAACTTCCCTACTCTTGTGAAGAACAACTGATCATGAAGGTACTTAGAAAAAATGCTTGCTGACATTCTGCCAATGTGTTTAACACAACAATGTAGGCACCTGTTGGTCACTGTCAAACTTATTTAGAAGCTATGAGACTTGCCATTAGGATTCATACTGAGATAACAGTAGCTGTTGATAGGTATCAAAACATCAAAGATTGAAGCTACCATTTTTTATCATCTTTGTTACACATCATCTTCAAGTTCGCAGGGTTATTAAGGACCTATTTACACAAGTTAATATTGTGCAGTGCAGTGCAGTGCAGTGCTGTATTAAGGAGATGGTATTCCATAGAAATTCTTTTTATTCATTTTAACAAAATTGTCTAAATTGTCTATCTTTGTCTGTGCACTATCCCTAGTAAGTAAACCTTTTGTTCATGGATGCCCCATACCAACACAAAAATCTGGATCTGTCCTTGATAACTTGGAATGAACTCTGAACTCTGCTAGCACCGTAGCATTTAATTTCAAGCCCACCTCAGATATTTCAACTAATTTTTCACAAAAATCTGATTTTCCTGTATATTTTAGAGTATTGACTATTTTACAATTTACAGTTGTACTTTATCTCTTACTGTTCATAATCCTTTATGTTCACCATATTGACACTGAAAGAATATTTATACTAATACTAAATTCATAACTTTTGTTTTAAACTGGCTTACACTATGACAATTTAAAGTAGAACAATTTTTGGACTAATGGTTCAATATACATGGAATGCTACTCTGCTTTCTCATTCTACCCATCTTATACATAATCCCCTCCCATAGCAAGGATACAAGATCCAGAGTGTCTTCTCTCTCTATGGTGATATCACTTGAGAATACTGCAATCAGGGATGCCCTTAATCTTTGCGCCTTTAATTATTCTTTAAGAAAAAAGATTATCATAGCCTTTCTGTTTTGGTTGATTGGTTGGTTAGAGTGCTTCTGATTCATCGACTATCTATTGGCCTGAGGCCAAGCATTATTGCTCAATGCAAACTCTTGCTACTGCAAAATATACTCTTTCTTCAAACATTGAAATTATTTGGAAATCATCTAAAATAACTTTATTTAAATGGTATATATAAAACATTGCTGGTACCACATTGGATTGTATTGACGTGTAGTGTTTAAGATATAACATTCAGTTTATTTATCATCTCATGGAAAACCTTTTCATGGAAAAACATTTCTTTAACATATGCTGTCATACATTTTCTCATGATATTGATACTTTTCCAAATGATAACATATTCACAGAGATACCCCTAGAATAATTGATACCCAATGAGACAAAACATCTATTTTTAGTACTTCTAAAAGATCCATTTTACATCTGAGGTGCTCATACATCATGACAAGGGCAGTGCATTGTTTATAAGTAGAGAGATTGCCCAATGGTTTGTTTAACCTTCATGTTTTACTAGCAACAAACCCAACTACCAGCTAAAGATGTAACTTCACCCAAAGTTCAGTGTATTTACCCAGTTCATTTTCAATAGGTGATTGATGAATGACTTCTGTGTAAGTTGGTTGTTTTTACTTGTTTGTTGGCTTATGAAACTGTATAACGCTATTAATAAAAAAATGAAAGGTAAATGAAGAAGAGGGGAGAACTCACATAAATATATGAAACTGGACAAACAATATGGTAAAGCTGCATTTAGAGCAAAAAAATATTGGTATTTGAATACCTTCAAAATTAGAATTTGTCCACATTTGGAATTTGGCGATGTGGTTTGAAAAAATGAACAGATGATATAAAACAAAAATCTTAAAATTCAAATATCAAGTGATAACCTAATCAGTCAAAATAATATCTTACTGTCTCCTTCAGAAAAAACCTACAACAAAAAAAGAGAAAAAGTTGAATCAACAAGGAATAACATAAACAGTCATCAAGTACATACCCAAAAGTATAACAGAAATGCAAGAAAATCTGATACTTCGTTTCAATAGAGAAAAACTACAATGATTAAGCAACAAGAATGGAAACTTTTACAACTTTGTATATTTCCTATGAAATAGTTAGTTTAGTCTTAGTTTAATTTTGTATATTGTAGTTTGTAGTGACTAATATGTCATTGCAATGCAATGACGTCAGAGATTCAATAAAAGATATATATAAACTGTGTTCAGACTAAGAACAGGTATCAAATGTAAATCATTGTGATTTCCAGGCCTCTGTCACACACCTGGGGGTCGAAAAAACATATGACATTTTACAAAATGCAACCTACAGTGTAATTGGGGTCAAGCCAAACATATAGACTAATATATGAAATTTTTTATTAAAACCAGGTCAAATATCAATATACAATTTTTGTGAAACTATATATACTGTGGTAGTTCTGCCAGATTAAATATCAATGCACCATTTTTTGAAAAAAGTACCTGCAAGGTAATATGGTATTATCATTTACCAAGTCAAATATCAATGTACCATTTTCAAATATCAATGAACCATTTTTTACGAAAGTAACTGCAAGGTAATATGATATTGTCATTTTTGTGAAAGTACATCCGTGGTAATTCTGTCAGGTCAAATATCAATGTACCATTTTCAAATATCAATGTATCATTTTTTCAAAAGTAACCGCAAGGTAATATGATTTTGTCATTTTTGTGAGAGTACATCCGTGGTAATTCTGTCAGGTCAAATATCAATGTACTATTTTCAAATATCAATGTACCATTTTTTATGAAAGTAACCGCAAGGTAATATGATTTTGTCATTTTTGTGAAGGTTCTCAATGATAACTTAAGTTATGTCAATATATATCAATACAATATGCTATTTTTAATGAAGGACCCACGGTCCTGTGCTCACACAGTTTGGAACCTTCAGAGGAATTTATATCCTGACTTTCAAACAAAAATATTGATTTGGATTTGTAGTCTTGAACTTTGAGAAACTTAGATAGCATAGTTACGTGACCTAGTTTGATGACCTTGAAAATTTTACTTATTCAGAGCTCAGTAAGGTCTTTTGTGATTAAGCTGACCAAAATTTACATCCAAAAATCAATTTGAAAAATCAACTTTTTTGACCTTTCGAAGGTCACTGAAGGTCAAGTAAAGGTCAAATCCTAAAACTAATGTCAGATTTGAAATTTGGTCAAATTGAAGCAAGTTGAAAAATAACTTATCTTTACTGTTTTTTGACGTCAAATATCTCAAAAACGGTAAAAATTTGATGCTGACATATATTGAGCAATATGTAGGGAATGCTTAAATCTATTAATGATGTAATTTATTGGACTGACTAATGAATCAAAAAGGTTAAGAGCAACATCCGGTGGTACATCATTGAATTTCTTATACTGTTGTTTGATTTTGAATTTTGCCTTTCGTGATTGTTCTTTAGGATAAGCAGTGTTAAAATCAAATTTATTGTTATCAGTAAGAATAACACCGAGATATTTATATTTATTTACACGTTCAATTTGTAAAACTCCTATTTCAGTGTCAAAAGTTTCCGTGACTCCATTTTCTAACTTGAGACATGACTTAGATTTAGAGTACATGCTCTCTATAATCTAGTACATTTTAGTCTGTGGATGAATTCCAGATTTACATAGTTTATATAACAGTACCGAGCGATCTATGTAATTAAACGCTCCCTAAAGTCAATAAAGTCAATCATACATGTATACAGTACAATGGTTTCTTATGCTGCTTCCTAAAGCCACATTACTCATTCCAATATGCCTACCTTAAGCTTACATAAAGGTGACAATTATAAATGCAGACCTTGCTTTTAAATACTATATAATAACATGACCCTGAGGATAGATGTAAATACAATCCTCTGACTAAAACAGCATTAAAAAGGGGCACCATATTTTATGAAAATATACAAATATACGAGTATGTTATTATTGGAAAAAACATGAAGTCAACGTACACACTATTATTCTTCTATAAACAGTACAAGACAAGGTTTTCTAATACAAGAGAGGTCTGTTTTGCTTTTACTGGCATGTCATTGACCACATACCGGTATACAAAACTCTCATAAACCAATATATCTAAGCTCTTAATTAAATAACAAACCCCCTGGTAATTTTACATAATAATATCTATGCTTCCGTACCTCACAAATAATTTATGAAAACCTTTGTTAAAACAATATTCAGTGATTACTTTGCCTAATTGAGATTTTGAATATAAACTTGCACCCATTGAAAACTCAAGTTATACTTAATTGAAAAAATGAGTAAAAATTGTCTATTTGGACCAAAGGTCTGAATTTGCAAATGAAAATTTTACACTTACTTGGAATTGTGAAAAAATATAGGGAGACTAATATATCATTCAAATTGCCAAAACTGGTCAGAAATGTTTCATAACATCTTTGGGCAGGTGTGTCTATCCCTTCAAAAATACAATCATAAAAATAACATTATGAAATCTCAAATAAGAGGACACAAAAATCGCATCATCTATTAATGAAACTTAAATCCTCATTTCCAAAAATATTCAAAATTCATAGATTATTTCAATTTTTCCGAGGAGAAAAGGTTGATTTCCGTAGACCAGAAACAATTATTTTGAAGGTGCTGTTAAGATGGAACAATCAATCAGTGGCTTGATCACAAACTCTGAATACTAAACTAACCTCCCCTGTGATTAATTTCTCACCAGTCAGGTTCATTTCACAGCATTCCTCTTTTAAATCTCAATGATGCACATGATTTACTTATGTTTCAATATAGTTTAAAGTCTATGGTTCATGCCTATTTATTCTATTTCACTGTAATTCCACTGTTTATTATTTTATTTTACATTCTAAAATGAGACAATGTGATATTTGTTTAATGGGTGATCACAATCACTCACTGGACATCCTTTAATAAGCAGGCCTATCTTATCTCATTAGGAGGTTCGCAAAAACAAGAGAAAGAACTATTAGAACAATATTGTTCCATGCAGTACAGATATAGCCAGTGACTGAGAGAACTCTGCTTCAAAAGATAAGTCTCCCTAAGTCTCCTTTGGGAGAATGATTTCATGGTGACTTGGTAATGATCACTATCTCAAAACTAAATGGAGACTTTTCGAGTCTGACCTTGGCATATCAAACAGAAACATAACAAGAAAATGTTGACTACACAAAGTAGCAAATCTGAAATATGTCACAATATAATATTATAAGTACAATAACCATTCAGTACTTTAGAGACAATCTCATAATCATTGAGAATTCATGAAAAATGGTTGCTTTTCTCTTTTCAGTTGCGCCAGATCCTTTTTATTCCTATAGTACCCGTGTGGTCTGCTGCACGACGTGACAACTTAAAGATGCTCTGCTTGTATTATTATGACAGTTGGTGCATCAAGTGAAAAATTACAAGATTGCCCTAACAAATTCTTGTCATATTGAGTAAAACTAAAATGGCCAAGTTTCATCCCTAACAAATTACATCCCCAGGAATAAAATGACATTATGTTCAAGTTTATTTTAAATAAAGATGAAAGGAGCAGAATTGGCAAGGAGTAAAGTAAATTTAACTAACATGAAGTCACTACTTATAATTATTTTGAAAATCAAACATTTTGAAAAATAACAGACAAACACTAAAGATGACAAGAGAAGAAATATGAAGTACAGATAATACGAAAAATGAGAAGGTCAGAGCCCTTACTCAACCTAAGTGCAGTTTAGCACTAAAAATATTAGCATGGAACAAAAATGACTATATGTACGTTGTATATTGATATATCAATTTGGTCGCTTCTTGAATTTTTCATGTCTCTTGAGCTTGAAGACACAAAGTGAGAGATATTGTACTATAAAGAGTAAAATGGCAGCCATGTAATATTCAAAGCATCCTTAAAATCAGAACTAGTTGCCTCTTACATCTGTAAAAATTTCAAATTGAACAGATAATTATTTTGATGACAAGATTCATGTGGCACCTGCCCACTAACACATACATGCACACCCAGTATAAAGGACACCTGCCCACTAACACATACATGCACACCCAGTATATAGGACACCTGCCCACTAACACATACATGCACACCCAGTATATAGGATACCTGCCCACTAACACATATACCCAGTATATAGGACACCTGCCCACTAACACATACACCCAGTATATAGGACACCTGCCCACTAACACATACATGCACACCCAGTATATAGGACACCTGCCCACTAACACATACATGCACACCCAGTATATAGGACACCTGCCCACTAACACATACATGCACACCCAGTATATAGGACACCTGCCCACTAACACATACATGCACACCCAGTATATAGGACACCTGCCCACTAACACATATACCCAGTATATAGGACACCTGCCCACTAACACATACACCCAGTATATAGGACACCTGCCCACTAACACATACATGCACACCCAGTATATAGGACACCTGCCCACTAACACATACACCCAGTATATAGGACACCTGCCCACTAACACATACATGCACACCCAGTATATAGGACACCTGCCCACTAACACATACACCCAGTATATAGGACACCTGCCCACTAACACATACACCCAGTATATAGGACACCTGCCCACTAACACATACATGCACACCCAGCATATAGGACACCTGCCCACTAACACATACATGCACACCCAGTATATAGGACACCTGCCCACTAACACATACATGCACACCCAGTATATAGGACACCTGCCCACTAACACATACACCCAGTATATAGGACACCTGCCCACTAACACATACATGCACACCCAGCATATAGGACACCTGCCCACTAACACATACATGCACACCCAGTATATAGGACACCTGCCCACTAACACATACATGCACACCCAGTATATAGGACACCTGCCCACTAACACATACATGCACACCCAGTATATAGGACACCTGCCCACTAACACATACATGCACACCCAGTATATAGGACACCTGCCCACTAACACATACATGCACACCCAGTATATAGGACACCTGCCCACTAACACATACACCCAGTATATAGGACACCTGCCCACTAACACATACATGCACACCCAGTATGTAGGACACCTGCCCACTAACACATACACCCAGTATATAGGACAAGACAAAATAACATCAACAATACAGCACTTATTTGTTATAGTCATGGCGTAGAGTGATTAGCAAGTGACAGAGAGAAGTTGTTAAATCAGTGTGAAAATAAGGCATGTGAAGTTTGAAGTATACTGTATACAATGTAATCTATTTGTATTGGTGTTTGTTATTTAGCTTTTTTCAGAAAAAATGTATGTCCTAATATATATTTTTTTAATTTAGAGACAGGTGTTCTTTCCACCCTTTCTAATGGTTTGATTTTGCTGCTTTAAAAGAGTGTTACCAAGTGGACTCTTATGCTCAGAGAAAGTTCTTAACAATTCAACTCTGTGAAACCAATATATTTTTGAAATTATACTTTTTATAAATGATAAGATGGATTTCACAAATCATTATATTAATGATTTTTACAACAAGGAACAAGGAAATGGTGTTCAAATCATATAAAGCACTAACTGTCAAAACTCTTAACAAAGTGCTAGATACAACAGGGGCATCAGAAGGATTTGCCAAGGGAGGGGGCGACTTTTGGGTATTGATGGGTCCTGTGTGAAGCGCTGCACGTGAAGCATGCTGCGCAATCTAGGGGGATCGGGGGCATGCCCCCAGAAAATAAAATTTAGACCCTCTCTGGTTCATTCCCAATAATAAAAAAAATAACAAGAAAAAATGTGTTTTTAAAATAAATAAAAATTAGCTTGACTTTGACTTAAAACATTTTGCATTTATTCTTCAAAGTATTTACATACTGTATGGGTTCCTGGTAAACTGTACATGGTGCAGAATTAAATATAATATGAGAAATGAGATCTTCTATGCTTGATTTAGGAGACTAAATACTGACTGACATTTCTGTCATTATTACACTTTGACTTTAATTAGCTATAGAGCTTTCAATTCTAGGCTCGGTTTCAAATAAAAAAATCTGGCAATACCCTCTTCCTTCATGCGCCAATGTACACAAGAAAAACACCCCTAAACCACCCCTATTCCCATTTCTTCAGAAAGATTAGGCCTTGAGAAGGAAATATATATAGAAATATATGTAGCTGTTGAGGAAAATAACAGAAAATTGGTAGAACTAGAAAGGCTACTTACAATAAATATGTGTTTGACTGTAGAGTTGAGGTGTTTGCTGGATATCCTCCATGTTGTACGTCTCTGAGAACTTAGCACGAAGATCAAAGTATCCGAGTGTATTCCTGAAAACATAAATTGTAAAATATCATCAAAATTGGTCAAATGAAAATAGCAAGCTTTGCAATAAGCCCTTAGGTTATATAAATCACTCCCGTCCTATTCTAGGGGTGGAGACTGAATGAACACTAAAAAAAGTCGAAATGAAAGCAAATAGGTCACAAATAAACATTTCAATAGATAGCGACATCAAAATTATGGCTGAAATATACATCATTGTCTCCAAAAGGAGATTCCTATTTATCCCATTTGCCCCACTGTCTCCTTAAGGAGAACCATACTGCTTTAAATGCCTCCCTTAGGAAATCCCTAATGCTAGCTATTATGAGAAACAGCTTATTACTTTAATATAAAAAGATATCTTCAGAGAAGTCACGGAAATGACATGAACCAATTAGGAAATTCTATTGTTTCCTTAACAGTGTCCGGGATTAGTGACGTACCTCGCTTTATTATTGGCATCACTCCCATTAGTCCATTTCATATTATATTCAGGATTTCTACCCTTTTCAGTAGTGAGATTTTGCTTCTTTAAAAGAGAGCTTCATCCTAACTCTTTTTCTATAGAGATTATTCTTTGATCTATCCATATAACCAATCAGAATTACGCTTACAGAACTATATGCCTTCATAAATATCTGCCATTTAGCCCAGATATTCCAACTTCTATGAAAGGCCACAGCAGCCATTATCTATCTCAGCCTAAAGGTAGCAATTGCCACTAACATCATTTGGAAAATAAGGACCGAGGAAAACCTCTCCTATCAATAAAATACAAACTAATGCATAAAATAGTAACTCTCAAAAATACATAACAATATATTTTATACAATTCCTATCATCTAATTTGAGTACTTGCAAGTTTGACCTAATCAAATAGCCTTACTGTAAGGTCAGTTCCATGTTCTTTATTTATGAGATTTATGGCAATTGCCAATCTAAGTCTGTTAAATGACGAATGAAAAACTTTTACTTGCTTCAATTTTTACTGGTAGACTAGAAAATAATTTCATGATCAGGCGTATGTTGTGTACCTGAATCGGTTGATTATTCCTTAGAATGAATATAATTGACAACTCTCATGTTGAATGCCCTTGATCATTGGTTGAATATCAATGAAACTGGTTGAGAGCCCTTGATCATTGGTTGAATACCAATGAAATTGGTTGAATGCCCTTGATCAGAGGTTGAATTCCAATGGAATTGGTTGAATGCCCTTGATCATTGGTTGAATACCAATGGAATTGGTTGAATGTCCTTGATCAGAGGTTGAACACCAATGAAAATTGGTTGGATCTCCTTGAAGATTGGTTGAATACCCTGAACCATTGGCTGAATGCCCTTGATCTTTCCAAACAAAACAATAAGTGCAAACAGCTGAATACCTTTGACCATTGCTTCAATGCCCTTGACCATTAGTTAAATGCCCTTGATCTTTCCTTACAAAAAAGCTAAAGCAAAAAGCTGAATACCTTTAACCATTGCTTGGATGCCCTAGATCAGCATGTTTTAAAAATGTAACTGTTAGTTTATTTGAAAAGTTTCAAAGCTCATGACCTCCTAACAATGAAATAATGGTTGCCAGAGCAATTTGGTGACAGTGTCGTTGACAGAGACAACAATTTTACTCAATTTTGAAAAGGGCAGCCAGATTGAAACCACATAGTATTGGACAAAATGGGTTTCATAATGTTTTTGAGGTCTGGGTAGTAGAAAAAAATGCATTGAAGCAAATAGAAATTACTTTGAACTAATACCCAGTGTTTTCAGTAGGCTTGTCCAAAATTGCGTCCCTTGGACGTAATGATTTTCAAAAAATGCGTCTCCCTTCAAAAAACTGCGTCCCTTGAAAAAATGTTCCCGGGAATTCAAAAGTCACGTTTTTACACTGGATGAAATAAATTGATGAAATTTTGTACCACTGCTTTTGCTATTTATCGGTCTGAATCAGCGTTCTTGCAAGTCTAGTATGTCATTGAATGATACAGATACCATCATAACTTATATTCTCCCATTTAAAACACCTTTTCCTTGCGAATTTCGAAACAATTTGCTATTGATTTTGCTTTAGCATGTTTAGTTTAGGGGCAATCTGCGCGAGGTTCAACTTTTTAGTTCAGTTTCTTGCGCATATGCAGTCTCAAATAATGATCACGTGATCACACTTGACCAATTGAAAATGGTTTGAATCAGGTCTTAAGCTACCGGCCAATCGTAGGACTCATACTGATTACTGCTCGGAAATCGAGTATTGTATAAATTTTTGTCCTATCACATGCCTCGTACTATTTCGATCAGAAATCAACTTCCGGGAAGGAAATTTCGAAAGAAAATTTTATTTCTTTTAGAAATAGAATTTTCTTCAATTATTTATTGGATTCTGACGAAATAAAGAGACTGAAGGTAAGATCTTTATCAAATCATTCATCCAAAGTTGATTGTATGAGTATGGCTTGCACTGCGTCCACAAAACGCAATCACTTTTTATTTCCGGGTCCATGGATTTTTCATTACGTTTTTGCAATACTTGGACGGCGTTATTGAAATAGCAGAATACCATATTTAATGCATGGTTATGGATCTAGAGGACTCTGATTGCAAGTAGGATACATCCGTTTTAAATATAGCTTTTACTCCTAGCATTATTGGACTCAAACAGAAGTGAAGGTTGGCCACAAATGATATACACATTGCAAGGAATAGTAATTTTTGGTACTAATACTTTTTGGTACTAGTACTAATCTTTGGTATAAAAAACACATGATTTAAAAAATAAAAATAAATTGTGAAGTTTCCTTTATGTTTTTATGAGAAACAGCATGCTCCACCGTAGCGGGCAAATCTTTCAATCCCAACTCGTGCATTTGCATGTTACTTTTTTGTTAACTGCTCTAATTCAAAACCTCCCTTATTGCTTTTGTCACATTAAAACAAAACTTGACACTTTGGTTTCAATGAGTAAATGAGTAGGCTCTTATTATGGTATATCATTTACAAACAATTATTTTTACAGTACTAAATAGGTTGAAAGTCGAGCATAAATTCACTAATTATTAAATGACTTATAACTGCTTTGAAACATGTTAGAAAGTGTTGGAAATTATTACATTATGATATTTATCACATCTTACAGTGTCACTAACAACATGCTCTGATATTATGAGACCTCCTTATGATCTAAGCTTATCACTAAGAGAAGTTACAACTTTCAATAAGTAAAGTGATCTCTTCAGGTTTTTTCTTAATTGGGTACTAAATCATATTCAAACATGACTGTATTCACGCCTTCTATAATCCGTAAACAAAGTCAACATTTCACCCAGAACAATGTCCCTGGTAATATGAGTAATGTGTGACGTCATAACGGTGGGTCGTACAAGTAATGGCACACCATAATGAATATTCAACATTTTGGTGAGTTTTCATGTTCGAAAACATAATATAGACCTCAGAGCAGGTGTAATTTCGTCGAATACACCCCTTAGGACTAGGGACAAAGGATAACCTCTGCTCTTGGTCTATATTTCTTAAATAATACAGCCATTCTTATGCTTATCATATTTTCTTTATTTCTCGCAACAAAGAATTGAGATGTCACTCAGGTATTATGATGAAATGTTTCAGAATTTAAGCCCTGGACTCCAATAATGCAATGTGAAATGACCATTCCTTAGATGTGTTGCTTTCCAAAATTTGCATGAGGTGTGGAGCATCGAGTGTTCATTTTAGGATCTGTAAAGTGACCACAAGCCATTCCCTTATTCTTTAAGATGAAGTCATGTTATTTTGTAATGGGGTGAAAAGAAAAATTTGGTATATAACTGTTAATATTCTACCATTTTGGCAGAATATAAACACATTTTGAACAAGATGGCATGTCATTTTCATGTTTTCAAAAGACTGCAACACACAGTTGTGCAATATATACACACATATGCTGTAAGATTACATAGCCACCAAGGATTTGAACTTTGGCAGTTAATGTACTGTATATTTATATTTAAATCATTAAATGTATTAAAGAAAAGAAAGAATCACAGAAGAATGATGGTTATCACTTGTGTATTATAAATAGACTAGATATCTAGATGCGAGTAGAAAAAATCTTGATTTACGCCATTAAATATTCAAAATTCAGTCAAAGGGATGTTATATTTGAAATCTACATGTAAAAGGACATCACGAAATATGGTTTCGAAAATTGTTTATCAAGTTTGAAAATTTAATTATTTTTGAAAGTGTGACTTCTAGTTCGGGTTGATTCTCCATAGAGCTCATGTTACAAAATCACAAAAAGTGAAATTTTTTTTTTTGTATTGGTCAGATAACATTTTCATTTACTGGACATATTTTGATTTGCATAACTATTAGATACATAAGGGTTACAGGGTTCTCACCAGGAAATTTTTAGAACCCGGATAAAAAAATTCAGAATTTGCGGCAATAACCCCTCCCCCCCCGTGATGAAAGATGAAATGATAGTTCTCAATTTCGATGGGTTCAAACTTCAAACCCCCGGGCCATTTTTCAAAAAGTGACCCCCCCCCCCCCCTTGGCAAATCCTGGCTAAACAGAGTCAGCTTTAGAAGATCTTAGAATATGTTTTCTAGTCAAACATTTCAGAGAAATATTGCTGTCTTTATGAGAGTATAAACATTATCATTTCTATACCAGACTATGTGAAAATATTTAAATCCCAACTTTTGATTGTCATCATGTGGTATAAACTTTCAAATTCAAATTTCCCACTCAACACATTCCTCAAAGAAGCTTTAATTAGTGGCTGTTTTGTTTTAGAATTTACCTCCCCAAGATTTAATTTTAATTATTTAAATCTACATGATAAAATGGGAATGGCAAATTGTATTGGACGAAGTATGTTAATATGAATCAATTGCTAGTTTTTTCTCAATAGATGTCTCTCTTCAAACCACAGGAAGTAACAACTTCAAAAATACTCTTAATGATACGGTGATTTCAATTGAAAATCACCGGTTCTTAAGACTTTATTTTAGAAAATTAGAATCTTTAAGCTGAGGTGAAAGAGCATGTAAAGTGGCAAAGAAAACATTTTCAAAAATATTTTAGATCCCGGCGGCATTTATTTTTTACACCAGAGACTGGCGCTTTCAGGTTTGAACACGAGAGTGTCCAGCGGCCCGCCGGAGTCCAAAAGCCTAGCGAGATCACTGGGTTATATGAAAATTGAACCACTAAAACAGATGTTATTTAAGTTAAAGGGAACTTTCTACTATACCCGCCATGCTATCTGACCCGAACGAGCCACCTGGTGGTGAAATTGGTAACTACCTACTCGCATCTGGTTAATTGTATATGTGTCAAGATATTTGCTTTATTACAAGCAGTCACACAAATTACACTTACAGCCTTTAATGGGATTTATATTAAAACAAAATAAAAACCTCAGTTCATAAAAGGCATTAACCTGATAAAATGTCGCCACCTTGTTATTGCAAATGCTTACAAAAGTATAATAATTTGTTACTAATGCTGACACATGCTAGCCTAAATCCCCATTGTCCAGCCACATTGCCATTTATGGGAGTAATAGAAGAATATAATACTAATATACAATCAAAGAACATAATCTAATATAATTTAATTTAAAGATTGTATCTGGCTTTTTACTTTTGCTATTTGATGCAAAATATGTTTGCCTTATTGATTTAATAAAAAATAATTGTTTGAATTCTTGGGATATATTATGTATCTAATTAGAAAACAGAAAATAAAATATAAGTAAATTATATGTTGGTATATATTCTATTTAACTATAACATAAAAAGGTACATATTCATTGAACATGTTATTGTGTAAAAAAAATTAAAAGACAAGAAATTTCTATAAGATGTAATGTAATTAGCCGTAACAGCTGATCAGAAGCTGAATTTTTATTACACGGAACCTTATTATGTTTGCAACCAACTTCCTGTTTTGTGACCGCTATGTGAACCCACTCCATTAACTACATCACTTCAATATCTATCCATGACATAACCCTAGATTGCATAAAGTCGTTGGTCAATATATTAAGATACATTGTATATAATGTTGTTGCACTGAAAAAAAAGGTTCTATATTAGACTCTAAGGATGGTTTCAATTAAATTAAAACCACAGTCACAATTGCACTGTGGCGACCATACGTCAATCAAAGTTCCCTGAAATCAGCTAATTCCCAAAGCAACCGTAGAAAATCTATGGTCTCCATACGGTGTGTCCAGATTTTTAGAGGCTGTAGAGTCGCCATAGAAATTATAACTTGGTTTTCATTTCTACCGTCATAATACCAGGTCGTTCAATAAGTTAACGAAAAAATGCTCTCATTTCAAAGATATTTGATATTTTCTCATGAAATTTTCACACAATGAATGAAAAATATTTTCTGATTGATTATTAAAATATCAGCATCTCTTATTTAATTGGTCAAAAATAAGGGTAACTATGGTAACTTGACTTTATATTATAGAAGGTAATAACAAACCATAGCAAACCCATATAAAGGTTCCATGGTGGCCATACATCAGGCGTATGAAGGACTTAAGGCTCCCCTCAGGTTTCATACCTTACGATTGACCATTGTGAACCACAGTTACATTTGAGGTGACTGTAGGATTGCTGTCTTGTGTCTGCCATGGTATTTGTCAAAAACTACACCTGCCATATAGACATCCTACAGTGACCATGCATCATCATTTAAAAGGTTGTACAGAAAAGACCTTAGAAATAATAGGCTGTATGTTCGCTGTAGCAATTGTGACTGAGGTTTAAATAAGACATATTTTCTTAATTCTTATTTCCATTTCGGCACTAGGGCTTTTGTTCTTCAAGACAATAGTCTGATGACATATTGTAATCTATGGAGCAATGTTTAACAGCCACGTTTCTTAATGAATGATGTAGCTGCAGTTCTATAGCCAAAGGTAACCTCTTCACATTATTGCCTTTTACTAAGCTATTTTAACAGGATTTTTTTTAATCAAAATTAGCATCTCCAAAAACATCTTTCTGCTGAGATTTGTATGTACCATATTATCATATTTATGTCACTAAGCTGAATATGCTAGTAAATTAACAAAAATCCAGTACTTATTCAAACTAAAAAAACAGCAACTCAACTCCTACTGAAAAATCAAATCACTTGAATTCAGCAGCCATCTTGAAAATTCCTATTTCAAACCGAGGCTTATGTCCATATAACAAGGCATGGCAAATAAAATCTGAACCAAATCTGAAAACTGATATTTGAAAAATAATTATTTCACAAAATAAGTTGGCTATTTTGAATTTAGTAGTCATGTTCATAATTCCCTTTTGAGCAAATGTCTTTTGCCCATAAGACATTAGCTATAAAATTTGGACAAAACCCTATAACTGGTATTTAGTAGTACAATTTTCATGAAAATGGTGATCATTTTATATTTAGCAGGCAGCCTGAAAATTCCTTCTTATGCAGAGTCCTATTATACAGGGTGTATAAAAAACGCAACAAGTAGTCATCTAGTAAAATTACAAAACTAGTGATGACTACATCAATTTAATTCAATGTAACATAAAGCCACGTCTCTCCTCTTTGCAATGGTATGTCCTTCATTTACATGTGAGAAATCCTTCCATTTACACAGTTGGTCAAAATCGGCTCTGGACCAAGTTTTAGATATTGCAAAAATCAGTACAAGGGCTAAGTGCCAATGGAAGTTCCCCCGACTTGAATTGTTGTGACTTTTTCTTTTGGAGCTATCTCAGGATCATCTGTGCTCACAATTCCTCCACCAGATATTGCAAAACCTCAAGAAAGAATTGCCCATGTAGACTAATGGGCTGCTTTTCTCTGCTTTAACCCACAGATGACTCAGGGCTGAACCATGCATGACGTGGACAGATGAGCGCATCTTTATATGCAAGGAAGTGGTGGCAATTTGGTGGGGTATAGGATGTATTCTTGCAAGAGTATGAGTATGAATACTTTACTGTCTATGCCACACCTGTCACACCTTCTTCCAATAGCCCCTATGCCCCTTGTAGTGACTTTTGCAATGTTTAAAACTTGGGTTCGAGCTGAATTTTGCCCCACTTTGCAAAATTAATGATTATTCGGCCAGCTATGACTCCCTGTGAATGAATGATAATTCTATTGCAAAGAGGAGTAATTTGGCTTTTTGGTACATTGAATGAAAAGGATGCAGTCAGCATGATTTTTCTCAATTTCAAGTGGGTGCAAATGAATTTTCAGGTGGTTGCAAGCCTATTTTCAAAATCTCGGGTAGGTGCTGCGCCCACTTGCTTCATTATGTCCCTCAAGCATCATTGTATAAAACTTCAACCAGATCCATCAACTATTTTTTAGTTATCAAAAATTATATTTTTACGAAAACCTACAGTCACTTTAAATTGAGCAACCACAAGAAAAATATATGTTCTTAAACAGAGTGCTACGTCCAAAAGTCATCAATAAATGTTTTCTCATAAGATATCACATTAATTTCTCATTTTGCACAATTTTTCTCATTTTGTAAATTTTTCAAAAAGTCTGCCAATTGTTCATAATTTAACTTTAAAATGGGTGCAATCAGGTATATTTATACAAGGTTACAAGCCCTCTTTTTATTAATTAATGTTTAATCTAAATCAAAAGGATGTGTCAAATTACAAAATCTGAATAAATTGTGAATAAATAAAATAGCTGCTGGCTCATCCAATTTATGAATAGGTGTTAATTGCATGATCCTTTTAATGTTTTAAGTCATGCTTTCAATGTAAGCATGCAATAATAGAGTTCAAATCAAAATGTGCACAAAGTCATAATGATTTATCTTCATATACCAGTTCATTCCTTCAGTCATGAAACAACTCTATGGATCAAGATTTAATCTGTGCAAATCAAACTATAGCCAAGCTACATGTAGTCTTGCATCACATCACATCATGACATTGCCTTGTTTTCTATGGAGGCAATGTCTTTTATTTCACCCAAAATTGTTAAACATACATGTACTGTAATAATGAAAAGTAACTGAGGTGTGAAATATTTTTTACCAATACCAATTTTGGTACCAAAAACTGAATGTGAATGATTTTAGAATATTTTCATCAAAATTCAATGTTTTTTTTCTGTGCCACAGAAAATAGATAGATAGCCAGCATGCATAATATTATTTCACATATTTCATTATTACTTCATTTTATATTGTCCACCTACAAGCCTGTACAAGGTTTACTTAACAGGAAAATCATCAAGACAAGATTTTGATACGTTGAGTGCTTTCTCTGATATATGGTCGCTATATAGGAAGTCAATTGGCAAAAACACATGCCGAAACGCATGCTAAAATGCATTTGGTTTTTTACAACCAATTATGGGTTCATGAGAAGGCTATTAAGCACTGTTTCTTGTTATAATGTGTTTATGGTTAATGTGTAATAATAACAAGGAAACATAATGAAGATTTACAAGCAATCTACCTGCAAATAGGTAAATGTAAATGGCATATCCTCTCGTATCTTAATCAAAACTAGAAAATAGCAACTTTGAGCAATATCAAATCAAGGCATATCAAAGTATGTTTTCTCAAATTATGTTTTCTCAAATTAATATGTCTGCTTTGGAAAAGTTTGAAAACATATGTATTTTGTCTTGTTTTGGTCGGTTTATATATTTTCATATATAATTCTGCAAGCAGACCGAGTTGAATGGAGACTACAGTAGTTAGAGCGAAGGGGGGGGTCGGTTTATATATTTTCATATATAATTCTGCAAGCAGACCGAGTTGAATGGAGACTACAGTAGTTAGAGCGAAGGGGGGGGGGGGGGCAACTCATGGGCTTGATGCAGGAACTTCATATTTCTTCCCTATTATGACTATAGTCCTGAGCCAAACCCTCTTATCTATTTTCATACCCTGTTATATCAACAATAGAAGGATGCGTAACAGTTGCTTGATTAACATTCCTTAGGACATTCATATTCAGGTTATGAAAGTTCAACTCCCGGATCTAAATTATATCACTATTTATCACATTCTTAAGATACTAATGGAAATATTAATAGAGGTCATCTTAACTAAAAACAAGTCCTTTGATGTTCTAATTAAAGTGCTCTTTAAAGGTCATAATCTTTGTTTTTATTAAATTAATTAAAAACCAACAGGAAACTGGCCCTTAAAGAGCATAGGTATAATATATCTAGCATGAGATAAAAGTCGGAACTAAAAGTTTAAGCATAATAAAATGGCTAAAAGCAAGCTTTTTTGAGAATAAATCTTATTTGCACATCATTTGTCAAATCCTCTGCATTTTATTACTATTTAGAAATCAAGACAAACAAGTGTAACATTTCTCACAATGTATTGCCCTTCACTAAAAATTCTATATTTTTCTTTCCTTTTTCATTTTTGAAGATTTACCCCAAATATTTCCTATGTTTCTCATTCTTTTGCATTATCTTGTCCAGATAGACATTAATATCTTGAAACTACAGTAGTTGCATTCAGAAAAAATCAGTAAAAAACTAAATGATTGGTAAATATAAACTAATGAAACTTCAAGTCAAAACTTTCAATTGTTCTAAAATGCAAAAAATAGTTTAGTACATTCAAATTTATCAAAGAAATTTTGAAAAGAAATCCTCACCAAATTAACATTTTGAGATAGGGTTTAACAAAACTGGAAATTCTTGGCCAGTTAATGGTACCAGATGATGAAATAAATCTTTCATTTTGTTAAACTCACGTCAATAAATTTGAAAACCTCCTCTGATCTTTAGGTATTAATCCTAGAATTCGGGCAGGTATGCTAAAGCAAAGATTTGTTGGGTGTTGGAAGGTATAAACAGTTAAACATATCACAGAAATAAATGTTCTTACAAGAGTTGCAACTGTACTGCCACATAAATTGATTTTACCCTGTAGCAATAATTACTAGATAAAGCTTTCTTTTAGGGCAGAGAAATTAAATAAAAAAGAGGACACAATTTAGAATTTTACACATAATGAAAAGAACTAACCAATGAAGGTGACCAATGATCAAAAGCAATTTTTTCACAGCTAGCGTTTCCATGTTGTGTACTATATAACAAAGGAATTTTGATGTTCCATGAATGGTGAATGGAATTTCAGAGGCTGAACTAAAATCAACAATGAATTACATCCAAATATCGTTGAAAATGTAACATATCGGGGATAGTTTGGGAAAATCAGGGGTAGTTTGGGAAGATCAGGGGTAGTTTGGGAAGATCAGGGCTAGTTTGAGAAGATCAAGCATAGTTGAGGAAGAGCAGGGGTAGTTTGGGAAGATCAAGGATAGTTGAGGAAGATCGGGGGTAGTTTGGGAAGATCAGTGGTAATTTGGGAAGATCAGGGGTAGTTTGGGATGATCAGGGATAGTTGAAGAAGATCAGGGGTAGTTTGGGAAGATCAGGGGTAGTTTGGGATGATCAAGGATAGTTGAGGAAGATCAGGGGTAGTTTGGGATGATCAGGGATAGTTGAGGAAGATCAAGGATAGTTTGGGAAGATCAAGGATAGTTTGGGATGGCATGGGACAGTTTGGGATGATCAGCTATAGATTGGGATGGCCAAAGATGATAAGCAATGGATTGAGGTTGCCGGGGATAGTTTGGAATGATTAGATACTATACTGCTAACCAGACAATTTATTTATTAAGTCCTTAAATGTTCTACCAATCTAAAAATTTATTCAAAGCAATAAAGACAACACACATTTTTATTCCCAATTTTCACGAATTTGGCATCAATATTCTTGACTCATTCACTTCTAATTTATGCTCAGGTGTCTTGATGCGTTCAACTGAGGCCCAGAGGAATGAATCCATTATTTCATCACGATCTAGCTCATTTACAAATGACACATAGCTTATTGTCAATAATAACCACAGCATGAGTGTAAATGTACCTGTAGAAATGTCACTCTGCAAGAATCAAACCTAATTTATTGACTCAAATTATGATCTATGCTTTATTCAGGTGAAATATGTAGTCAGAAAATCATGAAAATTGCTCTATTTGTTTGCATACATATGCAATAACATAATAAACATATCCAAAAATGATTCATTTGAGATCAATAAGGTTTTACCAGCATCTGTAAGATGATCCAACATAATCAGAGGGTAGAATGATATGAGCAAAGGGTAGAGATATATATGCAGCTGTATCATTGTATGTTTTATATGCAACTATTGTTAGATCATTTATAAAGATATATTATATATAGGTGATGTCAGTAATATGCAGTTGATTATCTAACCCACAATATATTAGGCGTTTGTTTCGGAAGATGAATGGAATGGATATGTTGCCTAATCTCATGCTTTCACCAAATACCTGAAATAACTGGCTTTGTACTGCCATATGACCCTTCTTAATATCCCTTTTTTTAATTTGTCGCAATTGAAGTAAAGGTAGTATCAGATCTACATACCCGATTTGATTGGTGCAATACTGAGTGAAACCTGAGCGCCATGGTGACCGTGACTAGGCCCCCCACTGATAAGTTGAAGTACGTAAACCTGTTGTGAGGTAGATGTGACATCACGACTTCTGCACCCTGTTGTCATGGTAACCTGTTGGTATTGTGCTGTCACAAACGGTGATGAAAAATATGATTCCATATGACAGTGAACATCTGCTATCACTGGAAATACATAGAAATATGCCATGAATTAAAGTGCTAAGTTTCGAAAAAGTAGAAATACATGGAATGTACCATGACTTTTTAGTATGGCGCATGTTCACATTTTAGTAGGGACCTATAAAAAGTGTTCACACTGAGTGGTATTTAGATGGAGCGGTTTTATTGTAGATATAGTATGACTGATCAATATTATAAAGCATTAAAACTACAAAATCATCTATAATAGTCAGAGTACAGTGTGGCTGATGATAATGCTGAGTAAAAGAAAATAGTATATATAAAATATGGTAGACTTGATAAAACATAGAATTGAACAAGGTCTCCTCAATCTATCATGAACTTGATTTACAATCAAGAACACTGCAAAAATTAGGCACATTAGAATCATTTATCAGGCCATATGAGTCCAGAATCATTCTTCCTAAATGCTCAGTTTCAGAATTAAATGTACCCATTAGTTCTAAAGCTGACTTTCCCTGTTGAAGTTAAGGGCAGGCATTCAAAAAGGAAGTTCTATTTTACTAAACCAAGCCTACTCCAAGAACATAATAATAATCAGAGCCTACAGACATTTTTCTTTTAATAATATCCATGAAATATCTTTTTCTGTTGAGTATGTCTCCCTTAAATTAATTCTCCCTGATTTCTTAAATTATAAATTACCCAATCTGAGCTATTGTGTAACTTCAACCATGAGTAACACCTCTCCTGAGTGATTTCTCATTTGAGTAACCTTTCTGTTTCATCCTTGAGTAAGAAAAAGTAGAACTAAAGATGCCTAATGTCTAACATCACTTTCATTAAAATTCAACAGATTTAATTTCACTCGTTTACCTAATTTCCGGAATGTTTCTACTTCCATCTGACTTTAGACATGTAGGATTGGCTAGTATTACCCTTGGGATATACTGGGCTCTATACAACACTCATTTTGTACCGGATTATTAATAAATATTGAGAGAAAAGCATCCTATTTAAACCACATATTCCCATTACATGTTACTTTTTACATCACAAATGCGGATATTCCCATAAGGAAAATATTCTGGAACTCAAGCCTTAAAATGAAAAATACAAGTAAAACGTGTGGAATGACAAAAGATCAAAAGTAAACACAAAAATATAGAAACAACGCAAACAAAAATGAAGTGCATATTCTAAAAAAATTCCTTGAAAAGTGAGTAATTGCATGGACTAGTCATGATCTGTTATTGATATTATGTAGAAGGATCTAATTAGCACTAATCAGAAGAAACAATGGCCCTAATGGATCAATTCAGTTAGAAGATCTATTAGACAACAACCTAAATATCACATCCTTTTTAGGTACAGAATGTGCTCAAAAATCTACTACTGCAATACATTTCAAAATTATGAACTAACTTCTAATATATAGTTGTGACTTGCGGCTGAAGTATTTGCTTAATTTATTTTATGCTGCTCTTACGATTTTTAAATCCTTGTTAACCTTTTATTTTTAACATTTCAATGTAGGTTTCAAGAAAATATTTAACTTTATAATTTTGGGATCTTGAAATTCATTTATTTCTAATATGTTTTTCCTAACTAATATCCTGCATAAAAAACGTGCAGTGTGTTAAAAATGAAATATACTATTCAATAAAGAATTACCAATACAGGATAACCAACCATGACTTTTCAGAGAAGACATTTTCTCAATCAATTTCTTTCATAAATTATTTCTAAAGTATAAGCATTATCTTTTAAATACTGATATCTTATATTAATTCATTTATTGAAGACTTAAATCAAGTGAAGACAAAACCCTTTTTTCTCAATGATGAAAAATTCTCAATGACTAGTAATAATCTACATTTTGTTCTCTTAAAAAATAATCAATCTATTAAAAAGGGCAATGACTTATGAGGTAAATATTTATTTGAAATTGATGATCAACCTCATTACCATTTCCAGGTTAGGTTATCTGGTACATATTAAACTGCAACCTGTGAGTCTAGTACAAGGCTGGTTGACATTTAAAAGCATACTATGGTACAAAGAGAGAAACAAGTACGAAGTAAATGAAATAGACATGAAACTTATATATAAAAATGACAATAAAGGACAGAGCAATTTATTTTCAAGAAATCTGCAAAACAACAATAACTAATGTTATATTATCTATTTAATATATCTGAATAGGTTTTTCCAACTTTCTTGCTTTTACATATACTGGTACACATTGTATTTTGAATAGAGAATTCATCCATATAATTATATTCCTTGTTAATTCCTCTCAATGCCACTTCAGCTTTATGACCTCAATCATGATGAACTATATCTACTGGAATATGCATGATGCGCGCAGTGCTACAATAATAGAAATACCAGTACAATACCTGATTTTTAAAAAATACTCTACCGAAAAAAAGAAAAACTTTATATACATATACTTGTAAAAAAGCAGGAGCAAAGATGTGACATCAACAACACAACTACTGAACAATCCTACCTCATTTTAAAAAGAAAAAGAGCAGATTGTGATCATGAAATGATTATGTAAGGGATATGACTATCACTGAGTGCAATGAGGGTGCAATTAATATAACAAGGGTCTCAAGTATTGTGTACACATCAATGCTATTAGATTCAGTGCATTCTTGCTATCTGCATGGTGTATACATTTTCATGTATATATAGAGAGAGATTATCCTATATCCCTTGTCTAATATAATATATCTATCCCCGGGACCTCAGATATATTATATTAGCCTCGGGATAATCCCAATATCCTTAACCTCATATAGGATAATCTCTATATATTGTATATTATATTAGCATATTTTATTTGCAGAAAAATGACAAGACCAGAAACATTTGTATATCATCTAATAAGAGTTAACATTTCTGCCAAAACGCCAGGGAAAATCATAAAGAGTTTGGTCAAACTAATCAATTTATTCATTATTTTCAAGAATATCAACTGGATTGTACATATAAAAGATTTTCAACTTTGTTCAAGATAATTTTCTAATTCTCATGGGTCCAACTGTTTCAATGTTGAAAGCATGAAAAGATCAGCTCTATTAATATATGTATCATTACCATGGGCCTTGAGGCAAGTAGTATTTTTATTATTTATAAAACAAAACTCTCTTGAATATGAGGAATAAAACAGTAATATATTAATGGTTTCATTAGCAACAGGACATTTCCGGTTTTGTTAACCATAATCACTTTTTGTTTTGAGGAATATTTGCAACTGTTTCCATGTTAAAATCATAATTCTTTTAATAATGTTGGCCTTTGTTCTGATCCATTTTACCTGTTAGAGATTCAAATGAAACCCCTGTGTATTATGCTAGGGCTCTACTGACTAGATTTGTTAATATGAGAAACCATGCCATTTGGTTCAATAATTGAAATTCCTGCTATCATATTAATTGACCTTCTCTCTGAACCTTGTTTTTATGCTTCCTGATCAGCTACAACAGCTAAAGAGGGAAAGAATAGTGGAATGCTCGTTAAAATGGTTATTTGTATGGCTAAGATTGTAATTGGTAACTTAAATATCGTAGATGGCAACTTCAAAAGCCAAGATGGTAATTAGTATTTTGAATAGCTAAGGTGGTAATTAGTATTTTGAATAGCTACGGTGGTAATTAGTATTTTGAATAGCTAAGTTGGTAATTAGTATTTTGAATAGCTAAGGTGGTAATTAGTATTTCGAATAGCTAAGGTGGTAATTAGTAATCTTAATGGTTAAGATAATAACCCAAATAATAAAGATGATGACTTGAATAACTATTGTGGCCATTTAACATAAACAGCCAAATTAATTACTTGAATATAGTTTAAGTGCTAACTAGAATAAATTGAAAATGTAGACAGCTATGGTAATACAAATAAATAGTTAAGGTTAAAACATGTATAGCTAGATCAAAACATGTCTAACTAATGTGAATAGCTAGGGTGACAATGCAACTAGCTAGTGTGAAAACATGAACTGCAAAGGTGACAACCTTACAAGCCAGGGAGACAGGCAAGAACACGATGCAAAACAAATATCCTAGATGCGAGAAGAAATAATCTTGATTTACGTCATTAAAAATTCAGTCAAACTGATGTCATATTTGGAATCTTCGTGTAAAATTACATCTAAAAATGTTAGTTTTGAAAAGAGTTTATCAACATTGAAAATTCAATTTTCTTTGAAAAAGTGACTTCTAGTTTGGGGAGATTCCCCATAGGCCCCATGTTGTAAAATCACAAAAATGGAAATATCTTTTCTTGTGTTGGGCAGGTAATATTTTCTTTAACTGAACATATTTTAAGTTGCATAACTATCAGATATATAAGGATAATATGAAAAGTGAACCACTAAAACTGATGAATATTCAAGTTTAAGGGAATTTTCTAATACCCTAGCTGCCATGTTATTCCCCCCGAATCAGCCACCTGGTGGCAAAACTGGTGACTACATACTCACATCTAAGTAATTGGCTGAATCCACAATATGTACACTTTCTTAAGAATATCTTACAATATAGATAATCATTTATAGCTATATATATATAAAATCTTTCATCAAGCTAGAAAAACAGTATCTTTTTAATATTTATTTGATATCTACAGCATTGTAAAATTGTATGTATAATGGTACCTGTATTGTATTGTATAATGGTACCTGTATAATCTTCAGGAAGAAAAAAACATTGGGTTATCATATACAGGGTGGCAAAAAAATGACAACCCGGTAGCTATTTTCACCATATCTTTGTCATTTTAAGAAATAACTCCTTGATTTTTGGCACATCTGTACATCACCATATTTCATGACCAGTACCATCAGACAGATAGTCACAATGTTACAGCACTTTAAACAACATGCTCCAGTATTGCGCTATAGGCAAACCTGCACACATCGTCCAAAATATCCTTACCTGACTTCTACCCGTAGGATATATAAGGGTTATGTACTGGGAGGTTTTGGATACAGGTTTTATCCCAAGGGAAATATGTGTATATCCCGAGGGACCGCAGGGACCAAGGGATATACACATATTTCCCGAGGGACAAACCCTGTATCCAAAACCGACCGTACATAACAGATGTATTTCATACCTACTGATGTTCTAGGTACGTCATATACCTTTTAAAGTTCCAAAATTCAAAAATATACTTAAGATACGCATTTTCTTGGTGTTATAAAGTGTTTTTTTAAGTTTCTGAGATTATCAAACTCATATAACTCATATTTTGAAAAATAAAATTTGAAAAAAATGTGAAAAAAAAATTTTTGAAAAATAATGTGAAAAAAATTAAGGAAAAAATTGAAAAAAATTTTGAAAAAAAATTTGAAAAAATTGTGAAAAAAAATTTCAGGAGCGGGACCGGGATGGATACAGCGTGTATCCATCCCGCCCCGGGCCTAGCGGGCCTAGGCTAGATACAGTATATATTCCCGCTCGTTATGTACCTAGAACCTCAGTAGGTATGAAATACATCAAAATAGAGTGAACAAGAATGACCTCAGGACAATTGCAGACCTAAAAAAGGGAGATCATTGGTGACGTTCAGGCCATGCCTGCTGAGGAATGCAGTCGGGTCATTGATAACTTGTGCAGATTTGCCTACAGCGCGATGATGGCCACATCTGAATGATGTACATTGTACAAATGTGCCAAATAACAGAGTGTAATTCCTTAAAATGACAAAGATATGAGGAAATGCAAGGTTGCCATTTTTACCAACCTGTACTTGGTACATTTAAGACTTATTTTAATTTACTAGTATTAACATTATAACAATGAAAGATAGCGATGTCATATTTCTCATGACTTCTTCTATTTGCATTTTAACAATGACAGCGATGTCACATTTCTCACGACTTATATTTGCATTCTAACAATGACAGATAACATTTCTAACATCTCTACTTTGACTTCATTTTTTACTTTTTTAAAAACACGTTCAAATGTTTTAATACTCCTCTTATCTTTCAATCTTAACCTTCAATAAAACCTTGACAAGTTGATGTGGCATCAAAATTGAAATGTGCATCAATGAAATGTGTATCATGGGATATAATAAATGAATCAAGGAATACATCAGCCAAGGTTAAGTGATGTCCCAATCCTTCGAAGGCCTTAAGTTAAGTTAAATGAATAAATTACAAATGTACTAGAAAAGAAATCATGTGCGAAAGGCAAATATTACCAACGATTTTAGGCCATGGCGTAGAATAATGGAAATAGCGTCATGAATCCCGGGACAATGAATCTTGGATCCAATTACGTCATTAATGGTCGAAAATCAAAATATTGACAAATTTATAACCTAAAAGGCCGAAAGATTATGCGGCAAATATTGAAACGGGGGTTGTCAACATATTGTATTAGCTTTGATCTCTTAGAATCCGTTGAATCCTAAGCGATTGGAGTTGTTTAGGTCACTTAACGAATGATATGAAATGATGAGGATTTGGGTTTTTTCAAAGTCTATAATGGCGGCCAATGGGGGATTTTAGCAAAATATCCCGAAAATTAAATCATTAAAAGGCCGAAAGATCTGTGGATGGATTTTGCTGTTTCATATATCAAAATGAACACTTCGTTGGGTCTAACAAGGATCCGTTGAATCCTAAGAAAATAAATTATTTGCTAAAAAGTTATTAAGATTTTAAATTTTGATGAAGACTGCTCTCCATTGAAATCTTTGGACCATGAAATGTCGATTTACGCGCATGCGTTGTGACGTTATTTCCATTATTCTACGCCATGATTATTAGTAACATTTTATATACTGTACCTCAAATGTAACAGCCTAGTACATTAGGCCCCTAATAGGAGAAATAAAAATTATGATGATCAGATTAAAATAAGGCCAAAAGCAGCTATTTTGATTAGTTAGCAGGATTTGTATCAACCATACTCCCAAGTATTCTGATTTGTTAGGTGAGATCAAAGCTCTCTTTTAGTAGCAAAATCAAAGTATTGGAGAAGATGCATTTTATATTGAAAGGGATAAAATAGCATAAATTGGGTCTTTTCATAGGTCACATGTTATAGTTCAATCATATAGGGATAAAATAGCATAAATTGGGTCTTTTCATAGGTCACATGTTATAGTTCAATCATATAGGGATAAAATAGCATAAATTGGGTCTTTTCATAGGTCACATGTTATAATTGCCCGTTATAATTCAATCATATAGGAATAAAATAGCATAAATTGGGTCTTTTCAAAGGTCACATTTTAAACACAGCCAATAAAATTCAGGGGTGCAGTTCAATCATATAGGGAGAGAATTTATGCATTGGTATTAATAAAAGATGTATCCTGCTTGCAAATTAGATAAATTGTCAATTCTGGCATTTGGGAATGTAAAAATGTGAATCAAAGCAAATCTTTGCACAAATGCTTCCGAAGTCATCCAAAGCTTTCCGTAGGGATACTCACACATACTAACACCCAACAATGTATAACGTACATACTGATTAGAATGAATTTTACTCAAGTCCTATTTGTAAGACTGCGTTTGGTGGATTCGTTCATATGCGAGGGGGGCTTTAAGAAGCGAAGTCGAAGGGTATAAAAGATGCTTTTCTTATCAACAATTTGGAATTTAATTCAGTTGAGACATTATATAAGTCATACTTAAAAACTTTAAGATAGAGATTTGTTGATTAAACAGTTCAGGGGCCAAGGATTTAAGATATTTGTTTAATTCATCTATGCTATTTGTTAGGAGAGAACATGTATATATAAAAGATTTTTACGGGTAAAAATTGGGTTGTCGTATGGTTAGAAATCTGGCCCATTCATATATGAAAACATAAGATAGCTTTAAATGTGAACACCTGCTAATCTGAACACTTTTGACCAATCTGAGTAGTGTTGAGATTCAACAGGTTTTACTGGAATACAACCACAAAGAAAACAGAGAAATAAAATCTCATGTGCAAGTGTTTGGCACTAGATATTAATAAATAGATTTTATATTATTAGGCATCATATTACCTCCTATGTTAATGGAACCTGTTTTAATTCCTTAATATCAGAATATTAAAGGTGCAAAAATCAAGAATTGAGAGAAATTTTCTAATAAAAATCGGTCATTATTTCATATCCCTTCATTCAGTATATTTTATATCATACCTAAGCAAAGATTACAGTTCTGACTTTTTTATTTTCCTTTAACATTTTCACTCTACTCTTCGCTGCAACATTAAATGGTCCTTGTTGTGTTAACTACAGATGGCAGGTTTAGGTTGAACAGTAGTAGATTTATAGACCTTTGTTAAGGACTCTTCTGGTCATCAAGTACATTCAGTAGAATTCTCAATAAAATCATTATTGCAATAACATATGTCACGCTTTTAAAGTTGGAACTTCTTTATCAATCTCCATAAATTTTCTCATTCTACACAAGTAAATGTGTTTCTGTGTTTCTTCTTCTACATACCTTACACATTCCTCTGTTTATAATTATAAAATGTGCCAAACATAAAAATTGACTTTTGTCTCTCCAATTGTTAATAAAATGTTTGAATAATTTTCTGATGACAGAAATGGCTATGATGTTTAGGTTTCATAGAAGTTTAGGTTTTTAGGAATTTGCGTTATTTTATATATTCTAATTTCTATTTGGTTTTCTCTGTTATTAGTGGAGTCTGAAATGTCAAATTGGTAAAGCCTAAGATCTGGTATTGGTGGAGTCTAAAGTCCCACATTCATTTTTTATCACATATTCTGATTATTAAAAAACTTCCGCCTGTTAATACAACACCAACTTGTCTCATCAATACTCAACATGTAAATTGATGCATAAAAACTATAAAATATACTTTTTATAATATGGAGAAAAGCGCCACAAATGAAATCATAGATTCAATTCATCTTAATAAATTTGCCTTAAATTCTGATCGTAATGATATTCAGGTCAGAAGTCAGTGTAAGTTACTGTGAACTACATCCCTTCCTTTGTGCAAAATATGAAGAGTATCATTGCTTAATAATATAGATTAAGCTCAAGGAGGATTGACTCCCAGAGTGCAACATCGATATTCTGTCCCTATGTCGTGATACAAAATTTGAATTCAAACAGCCGCCATTTTGTTCACTTCAACATTTGAATCGTGAATTTTGGTCTTATTTCCGAACAAAAAATTCCAAAACTCACAAGTGATCGAATCTTTTAAACTGTTTATTCTGAATTTATAGTCGGTTATAATTTCAGAAAACAGTGACATTTTGGGGTTTTCATTGTTGGAAAATATTGAGTTTAGATGCTGGGAGCCAATCCTCATTGGAGGAAGATGGTCAAGTTTAACAAGTTTTTGCAACAACAATTATTGTAGAATAAAAGAGGGGCATAGAAGTTACTGTAATGCAAATGTAAGGCAATTAATCAAAATAATATGATAAAAATATTAGAATTTTATATACTTCATTCAGAAATAAAGACATGGAATTGCATCTACAATTTAAATCCCTCCTCTGTGTGAAAAATATGATAAATTAAACTTTTAGACTTGAACTAACAAATAAATATGCCAAGAGATAAGGAGAACCAAAGAATGCTAATCATATAATTATATGTTGATGAAGTTAGATTTCGTCCAAAAATGAAATACAAAACCTAGCTTTTGATAACTGTCACTTATATATATTGACAAAGTTCTTGACAGTTATAATGCACAATATTATTTCATGATTCTAGTTAATGTAAATCTTTACTTTCGTATATCATACAAATTAATAGAAACATTCATAAGGAGCTATACATCAAAAACAAGGATGTCCCAAAGGGAGTAAGGCTAACATTGTACATTACATTTAAAACATTACAAAAATATCAATAAATGCCAATGTGTTATAGCGTAAGCTGTAAAAAAATGTCAACTCATTTAATTCAATCTGATAAAATAATATAAGTATGGATCAATCCAATATTTGATAAATATGTAAATAACAGAATTACTTTGAACCTATCTACACTACTGAATCAATAATACAACTGACTGCCTCTACAAAAATGACAATTAGAATATACTCAAATCATATACATGTACTGTACTAAATCTCGAGAACAAGTGATACATTTTGAATTTTTTTCAAAAATGTGTTTGTTCTATGTGCGTGCCTGTATTTTGATATTTTCCCTACATGCGATCTCACAATTTTGATTCTAAATATATTAACACCATGCTTTTATTCACAGGTAGTAACATAGTTCCCGATCACATGATCAATTCCTGTAACACTGAAGTCCTTGGCTCCTTGTATGCTTTTGATAAATGTTATCAAAAACTAAATAGTTTTAAAATACACATGTCATTGTGAAGTATGGCAAAGAGAGCATATTCCCATAAATGACGAACTATGATAGTCATGTTTTAAGATGCAAAATACAGTTGAAATAAGTTTAACTTTCAAGTGCTAGAATCCACAACCAAGAATTACATACTCTTAAATATATAGAAATGCAAGAAAATCAGATACCACATTCAAAACTAGGGTGAAATTGGAATAAAAAGAAGAAATGGTGGAAAGATTTTAGAATCGGGAAGTGACAATGTGTAGTAGTATAAAGGGTCTAAATGTGATTAAGTTCACACCAACCATTTCCATTGATAAAACCAAATGTACATTTGTGGGTCATAAAATGGCATTGTATCAAATACCACATAAATGTGGCAATAGGGGGTTGAGATAAAGGTTTAAAAGTACGAGTCATCACCTTTTCTTAATATATAGAATTTGATTCTTAATCAATCAAAATATTACCAAGTTTTCTAATTTTTGCCTATATATATATATCTTTTATTGACTCAATAATCATGTCATATAAATGACTATTAAAACAATGTTTTCAGTCTGAAATTTTTATTTAAGACGAGGGCTAGAGACCCTCTCGATTTAAACCCCTTCAAAACAATCTGTCTTTGATTATATTTGTTAGATATTAATTTGGCATGTCAAACTCTGAAGATATTACTTATCTTGTATAAGAAGCATCTTCCCTTATTCTTATGTCGCATATCATAAAAATACCTAATATGTAATTTATTTTTGAAAGCATTTAAGGAACAAAACAAAAGTCATACCAACCACATACCTCAATAGAAAGAAAAAACAGGAAACGAAACAACTGCACCTTTATTCTTTTTAATCAATGAAAAATGGAAAATGTACTTGTATGCAGATGTGCATTGACAGAGAAGTAAAGTAAGAATTCCCATTAGGTTATGATGGTCTACACAGAAAGATCATCACTATGCCAGTCCTTGTCAATATTCTTAGTGCAAAAAGTGCAGTGAACACAGAAAGATCATCACTATGTCAGTTCTTGTCAATATTCTTAGTGCAAAAAGTGCAGTGAACACAGAAAGATCATCACTATGCCAGTCCTTGTCAATATTCTAAGTGCAAAAAGTGCAGTAAACACAGAAAGATCATCACTATGTCAGTCCTTGTCAATATTCTTAGTGCAAAAAGTGCAGAAAACACAGAAATATCATCACTATGTCAGTCCTTGTCAAAATTCTAAGTGCAAAAAGTGCAGTGAACACAGAAATATCACCACTATGTCAGTCCTTGTCAATATTCTAAGTGCAAAAAGTGCAGTGAACACAGAAAGATTATCACTATGTCAGTCTTTGTCAATATTCTTAGTGCAAAAAGTGCAGTGAACACATAAAGATCATCACTATGTCGGTCCTTGTCAATATTCTAAGTGCAAAAAGTGCAATAAACACAGAAAGATCATCACTATGTCAGTCCTTGTCAATATTCTTAGTGCAAAAAGTGCAGAAAACACTGAAATATCACCACTATGTCAGTCCTTGTCAATATTCTAAGTGCAAAAAGTGCAGTGAACACATAAAGATTATCACTATGTCAGTCTTTGTCAATATTCTTAGTGCAAAAAGTGCAGTGAACACATAAAGATCATCACTATGTCAGTCCTTGTCAATATTCTAAGTGCAAAAAGTGCAATGAACACAGAAAGATTATCACTATGTCAGTCTTTGTCAATATTCTTAGTGCAAAAAGTGCAGTGAACACAGAAATATCATCACTATGTCAGTCCTTGTCAATATTCTAAGTGCAAAAAGTGCAATGAACACAGAAAGATTATCACTATGTCAGTCTTTGTCAATATTCTAAGTGCAAAAAGTGCAATGAACACAGAAAGATTATCACTATGTCAGTCTTTGTCAATATTCTTAGTGCAAAAAGTGCAGTGAACACAGAAAGATCATCACTATGTCAGTCCTTGTCAATATTCTAAGTGCAAAAAGTGCAATGAACTCAGAAATATCATCACTATGCCAGTCCTTGTCAATATTCTTAGTGCAAAAAGTGCAGTGAACACAGAAAGATCATCACTATGTCAGTCCTTGTCAATATTTTAAGTGCAAATAGTGCAGTGAACACAGAAAGATCATCACTATATCAGTCCTTGTCAACATTCTAAGTGCAAAAAGTGCAGTGAACAGGTTCTATAAATAAATAAGTGAATATTGGCCAAGTTTAAATTTTAAAATTAATCATGTTTCTATTTTTGCCTTACCCTGGTCTTTATTAGATACAAAAATGGGTTTTGTATTTTCTATAGCATAATTCCATTTCATGTTATCAAAAAATATTACATCATACAACATAATCCTCCTTATATATATGTTTATGATCAATTCAAATGTATAACACTACACGAAGAGTGTTAGTGTTAACCTTTATAAGAGTCTCATTTTCTGACTGCATATCATCATTATGGTAAGATTTTAAAAATCATAGCTAGGAGTAGGGACGTTACACATATATCAAATTTTGAATGGCCTTATATATATATATATACAAGTACATATGTTTATATATTGTTTGTCATACCAAAAAAGACAAATGATTAATGGGTGAAATGCTGTTATGATGGTAACTGTCAGGAAATGGAATATTGAGAATGATAAGTGAAAGCAAATTGTTACAAAAATAAAATTAACCACATTTGTAGAATTATATGGAAACTTGAACTCTGATTGAACTGAAACTTATCTAACATATTATGGTTTGAAGTGTTGCACCTATCAGGGTATAGATCATTTTCCCAATACATGTATTAGAATGAACATGCAATTTGCATGAGAATCTGTGGTCATTGTCAAAAACAATGATTTAGATTATAAATGTAAGAACATTATTGATACATAACAATATCATTTTTAAATTGGAAAGTGGCTGCCGTAATCCAAATAAATAAATAATAAATAAAAATAATTCACTGAACATTCCCAAAAATGACCAGTTCTAAATCTTCATTGCAAGATGCATTCCTGAAAATTTCAATGTCAATCCATCTCATGATTTGTATGGAAATGTTCAAACAAGAAATGGACACTCTCCCACATGCACGCTGCCAAGCTGGTGGCAAGACGATACCCTTTTAAGTAAGTTTATGATAAAATATGGGATAAGATAGCTGAAACAGCAAATTTAGAGAATCATGGGTAATTTTCCAAGTGTGAAATGAAGTAAATTCCACATCCAAAGGCCACCAGCCCATTTATAATGAATGACATTTTCCCATAATTTGGGGTAAAATAACTACATGTATTTGTAATAAGGCATATTGTATAGTTATCTTTTCCTAAATCCTTGTTCATTCATTTTACAACTCAATAGTTAAAATGTGTTGTTGTGATTTTACATACTAGAATATTAAATCTCTAGTTAATTGAAATTTATAACAGAATCGTATGTCATACTTCAGCAAATATTTACACAAATGTTTTTCTATGATATATACCATATAAACCTGTTTGTTTTAATAATTTCTAAATTTAAACAGATGTATGTATTTGGCAGGCTAACCTTTACATTACTTTTCTGATGTAAATCAATAAAACTCTATAATGAAATCAAATAATTTTAAACCACTTCTTAAAATAATAAACAAATGCCATATAATAAAAACATATGTTGCCATCTCAAAATATAGCTGAAATAGACACGTTTCTACTATTCAGGTAAGATTTTTTTTGACAATGCTTGGAGAATATACTATAGTTATGAAATAAATTTTATTAATACATCATTTATAAAGCAATAAAACCCTTTTAGGCTGAACATTAAAACATTTTATTTGTTAGTAAACCATTCCCAGTCAAAATGTCTCAGGTTTGGTGGTATATATTCACATCGATCAAGTTACTATTTTTACCAAAAGCCTTGGTATATTCAAATAATAATAATAAAAACCCTGTTGTCTATTCACTTCATATGAGAGTGTTGAACACAAACCCTCTATTCAAAGTTGTGGCTCTAAATAATAGTTCTCTGTTATACTTCCTTAATATTGGAGTATAAATAAGTGCAAATAAGGCCAACAAACAATATACCTTGTTTCACAGTAATTTGATTCCTACAAGGAACCTTCAACTATATAATTATGATACTCAAGATACAGAACCACCACATGGTCAACCATAAAAACTATTGACTCCTCCTTGGCGAATAAGATCACAGTATTTTAACTGAGATAATATAATAATACAGTAGAGGGAAATATAATTTTTATTTATTTACCTATTTCAGTATTTTTCTATCTGATTAATAATTGTTACACCATTTTTGAGAAGTTATAGAGATACTAAAAAAGATCATCACAAGTTTGACACTGTAACTTTTTGTGTCAATCAGTAAATTCAAGTTTGTGATAACATAAACATAAAATATTGAATCTTTACTTACCTGTCACGAATTGCACTAATGAACTAATAACTATCACCCATATAGTGATAGCACTAGGAATATATATAGCACCCATCTTTCTTGTTATTTTAGAACAGAACCTCATACTTTATCCTTTCTTGCTGAATCTGATCGTGTGTTAAACCCGTAAAGTCTTTTCTTTGTTGTACCTGAACTATCACTTCTACATATTGATTTTATCCATTCTGGAAAAATAAAAATAAAATCATACATTTGATTGGTTTAATAATTAATTATTGACAATGATGAAAGCTAACAAAACAAAAAATAATATGGATTACAAGCTAACAAAACAAACAAAACAAAAAATAATATGGATTACTATTTCTGGGAATTGTTTGACAAACAACCTTCTGTAGAAATCATTAATGAGCTTCGTCAAGCTTTAATCCGGGAAAATAAAAAACATATATGATATACAAATTTCTGGGAATATTGAGGCGAGGATCTGAATGAATCCAGAACAATTCAAGGTCAGCGATCGTAAGCTATGATTGCACCTTTGGTAAACTCCTTAATATGCTAAAAAAAGATAATGGATCATGAAAAGATAGGATCAGAAAGGACGAAATTGCAACCAACATGTAGAATCTCTCATTTAGAATCTCAAATATATTATCTCTTAAAGATCCATGGTACACTATCAAGTGGAGAAATTATTTGAGATTCGGTGTAAATTCTTCCAAAGTGCTTTAACATGTACATTTAAAGCAGATATGAAATGGTATTATTGACCTAAGGAATCGATATAATTTTTTAATAAATGTATTTGGACATGTTTTCTCATCAGTATAGTGAAAATTATTTCACTCTAACAATCGTTATAACTGCTTAATAAGCAATATTCGAATACGGCCCGTGTTGGTCCATTAAATCATGACGTCACATAATGCCAAGTTGTTTTGTTATTTGATTACATAACAATCATATGGTTGCAGTGACGTCGTGATTACCAAGGAAACAATAAACCAAAACAAAACTATATATTATGTATGATATAACTAATCGCGTGGGGGCCAATCTGATGGATCAATTAATTTTAATACGTTATTTATGACTATATTAAAATAAATTTGTGGAAAAATTGCTTTCTGGATCAGATTTTGCCTTTAAACAAATAATCATGAATCAAGATAATAAAGCTATCATTTATCATCATAGTACAAGTAACAATACAAGAAGGAGACCTTTAGAACTAGTCTAGTGCAAGGAAACAAATTGCAGGACCTTGGGATAACAGATAATTAGCGCCTTAATGATAGCCAACCAGTTTGAATACAATTACTAAATGGCATCTTGCCTACACAAAACTTTTATTGAAATTGGCTTAATCCAATTTCTGTTAATTGAAATCAATTTGTTGACAAAAGGAAGAGCTCAGTGGATAGAGAGTTCATGACCTTGTTATTTAGGTCATCAAAAGAAAGATGGCGAATGTCCATTTTTGTCCACTTCAAATATCACCAACTTTCCCCGTCAATTTTAGCCTTTTGACACCTTCAGATCGGAAATATAAATACAGCAGATATGTGCAAAAATGTGCGTAGATTCTGGAACTTGTTAATTCATAGCGTTATGACAGATACTTGTTGAGATTGTAGCGCAAACGTAAGTATAGTAAAACGACTACAAACCTTTCAACTCATTTTCAGGTCAAGTTATGAACACCATCATTTCCATCGTCGATTTCTCGGTCTCCTACATATTTCCGCCAATATCTTATGGCCTAGCGCGTACCTTGTGTACTCATCTACATCAAAACATTAAAAGTGTTGTTATTATTTCGGTGTATACTCTAAAATTTAGAATAATTAGGTATAAAATTTACACACGATGCTTTTTCCTTGCTTCAATGTTGTTATTATGCTGCCCATGACCTTATATGGTCATATGACGTCAGATCAATTACCTACTCTGCCCTCTATTGAGTGATAAATGAGTCAAAAGCACAAATGTAGTTGTAGTAAAATCTTATGGCAGTGTCTTGGAATAGAGTACATCTATGTTGAAGACTAGCACTGCCACAGAGTATGACAAAAACGCACCTTGGATAAAGCTCTCTCCCCTGACAGGCTAACTTGATCCTATATTGACTTAGGGGAGGCATCAAAAGATCAATATCTGATAGAAAACTAAATAAATCTAGTTACATGTAAATGGGGGGAGGGGGCAAAGCTATTTCAGTTTGCTATCCGACGACTTTCAACATTTCATTTTTTGCATTTTCGACTCGAAATGCCTTGGAAGGGTTTAAAAATATAGACTTTACCCGATGCCTTCTTCACCAAGATGCATGCAACATGGAATATTATGCCTACTGGGAGGGATGGAATATGAATTTTATTCCAAGGGAAAATATGATATTGGCCAAGAAAAATATCATATTGACCGAGGGCCGAGTGTCAATATGATATTTTCCATGAAAGTAAAATATCAATCCAACTCTCTGAAAAATTATGGATTAGGACCCCACATTGTCGCTTTTTAAAACCATGTAAGGCTTATTTTCTAAAAAGAGGATCTTTTTTTTCTGAATTTAAATGTATCAAAAGTTTCTTCTACACTATATTAATAACTTCTGAAAAGGGGATGGGTATTGAAATGCGATAAAGTTAAAAACCACATTTCCCATGGGAAAACTCATGCTATCCATTGTTTTCAGCATGATTTTGGTCATCGAAAATTGATATCTTCAAAACTAGACTTTCAATACCATTTTACTTTTGGAGATGTTTTAGACCCCTTGTTGAATAATGTTTTTATGCAATAAAAATCACAAAAAGAAGATCCTCTTTTGAGCAAATAAGTTCAACATTTTGAAAAATTTGTTGATGCGGGGTCCCTATTTATAATTTTTCTAATTGTTTGATTGATATTTTTATCATCATGGGGACTTCACTTGAAAGAAAACATATTGTTTTATATTAATGAAAACCACTTAACTGTATTTATGCCCAGAAAGTACTCATGGTGAGAGATATGACTGTCTAAAATCACTTGCAGTACTGCACATGGACCTTTCATGTCCGATCAAGTCCGAGTCGCTAAAACATGCAAAAAGTCCACGATCAACTTTCATTGTATTTAGTTTTTAGGGGAGGGGGGGGGGGGGGGTTTCCAACTAAAAATTAGATTTATTAAGTTTCCTATCAGACATTGAACTTTTGATGCCTCCCCTTAGTACAGGCTCCCAGTGTTTAGCATAAGTGCCGCTGTTTGGTATCAACATTTTTGATTTTTTTAACCTGGAAGATTTCCAAAAACTGCATGATTGTGAAGCTCACCTAGATCTTTCAAGAGCAGAGATGTGGTTAAGTTGTTAAAAGTGACATTTACGGTCTTGCTTCCTTGTGGATCTTGTTAATCACCTATAAAGATGTGTCAGCACAAATGTACAAGGGAAAAGACCAAAACAAAAAACATGAGAGAGTAAACTGACATTGGGAAAACAAATCCCCAGTATCCCAAATATGATTCACTACAGATGCAAACAATATCAAACAACGTACCAGCTCTCCAACATTCCAGGAACCGGAATCAGAATCTGAAAAGTAAAAGAACATGGGACATCAGTAAATTTTTGTTTTAAATTTTTCAGAAAAAAATTCTAGTGAGGATAGAAAGATAATGTACCCCAAACTAAAATCAAATGGTTCCTTCTCCCAAAATAGAGAAAAAATTAATACAATTATATGCAGTTTACATGTCAAAGTCGAAAAATTCAGTTTTGTCAGAGGAGGGGAGAAATAAAAGGCCCTCATCTGAAAATCAAATGGCTCTCCCCTCGTAGTAACAACAACACTACTAGTATGATGTTATGCAGTATGCATGCCATGGGAGTTTTGAACTTGACACCTTGTAGTTGAGAAATCAACATAAACAAAACACTATCAAATTACAACATTATTTCAACTGCCAACATAGTAGCCCAGTTTGAATTCAATCCAATGATTCCTTACTAAAAATAAGGATATCGAAAAAACACAAGGGGCAATATCAAGAAGAAAACAACATCCAATAGAAATTTATTAAACTAGCAGCCTGTTACAGCTGAAATGTAGACCCATCATTAAAATTTAAGTGGAAACCAAAAAGTTCATTAACCCATGAACACCATGAATAAATGTGTTTTTTCAATGGATGGACTAATTTTTTGTTAAATTGATAAAGAAACATTTGTTTTTGCTAGCCTGCCAAACTAAAGATGAGGTGAGACAGCTTTGAAGTTGAAACTAATCTATGCTATTATATCATCTATAGAAAATATATAAGTATCAAGTTAATTATCAAGCTTTTCACATCTTAATCATATGTTTGTTGACAAAATCCAAATTTGCATTAATTTTAATTCAATTTTGCAACCTTAGTTTTAATTTAGAGTGACTTTTAGAGTTCTTGCATTTCTATCTGCATTCTAAGTGAGTTCCCATGGTTACAAATACAAACACTTCTAACAACCTTAATGAAATAATTTTTTAAATTGAGAACTATTGGAAAGAATACTAAGAATTATTACCAGATAAAATATTCCACTTGTTTCAAAAAACAATTAAAGCAGATGATAGAAAAACAAATGATAAACTCGATAAATAGAATATTAACAACAAACCTAGTGATAAAGTATTTAAGAAGGGGGCATTTGATCCTCAGTGGTTTGTTGATCCATGCTAGTGCTTTGACAAAGAGGCCATACATGTAGTATTTGGACAAACGTTAATCTGACAGCCTCTCCAAATTAAGAAACCTTGAGCATAGCAGAGCTCCACTTATAAGTTGCATAACATGTGAAAGTGATTTGAATGACAAGGGAGACAATATTCGAGTGAAAGTTAAATATATTGTAAAGGATTGAATCCTGACACATTTTGTGCACAATTGATTGGGAGGAACAACCAAAAAGCACAACCAAAAAGCACAATGGAACAAGGTCTCAACCATTGGGCAGATATTTTGGTCATTGTGCTTTACTTTGGTTTTCTGTTAGCAGTTGGATTGTGGGTAAGTAACAAATTGAACACTTTTAACAAATCAACAAAAGGGGAAACTAGTTAAAAAAACAACTACAGAAAGTGTTTATTCTGATGAGTCCAAATATTAAAAAAATCTTTAAACCTTTTTAACCATTTGTCAATAAAGAAAATAATTTGGGAAGAGTATGACTGTGCTTAAGTGTTTATTGTCCAGGTTCAAACACTGTACCTAAATACTTTTTGCCCAGGAAAGTGAAATACATGTACATAACAGTATAATGTATTTCTCAATACATCTTGGGCATCACCCTGGCACCAGACAGTTGTAATTTGTGATATCCCTTTTTGGCCTTTCCTTCAGTGTATTCTACGTCAGAACCGAGGTAGCGTTAAAGGTTATTTCCTAGCAGGACGAGAGATTGCATGGTGGCCAGTCGGAGCCTCATTATTTGCCAGTAATGTTGGCAGTGAACATTTCATAGGGCTGGCGGGAACAGGAGCTGCATCTGGCATAGCTATTGTGCTCTATGAATGGAGTGTAGGTTTTGCAATTTAAAATGTAATACAAGTATCTCATAGAGGGTTCTCTGGTTTCTGATATCATATTTTAGATATTTAATTTAGGATCAAATTTAACAATTTAAAATGTTACATAAGATTGATTTTCATAGTTCTATTAAAATTCATGAGATATTTTTGTGAGAGGAGCATTTAGCAATAGGCTTTTTATACATAATGGACAATTCCACGTTCAGTCTTTCACTTATGCATTTTCATTTCAGTGTATTCCTCTACTTATAGCACTTGGTTGGTTGTTCCTACCAATTTACATTTCAGCTGGGGTAAGTTCAAAATGTTTTTTCTATAATACTAAGAGTTGATGGCAAAAAAACACTTTGAAACTCAAGTTACAATCTAAACCAGATGTGATATGACCTCTCTTAGCTGTGTCCTAAGAAACTACACTAGGTATATGAGCCAACCTATGAAAGAAAAACAGCTACAACTGTACTACATGGCATATCAACTTATTAGAGACCCCATTAAAAGTTATAATCCAAATTCTAAGCAAATTGAAGTATTTTACATTTCATAATTCTAGTCAATAAAGCAAGACGAAACAGTATGTAAAACTATAAAGGAGGAGGGAAATTAGCGCAACTGATTTTGGACAGTCATATGTTTGATTTTGGCCATTTCCTGGGAATTTAAACAAGTGCATATGTTAGGCTAATGCATTACCTCCAGGAAAATCGCTTCTAGAGAGGGTAGATGCAAACAAACCTCCCACATGTTTTTTCTGAAATGTTTTCCTGATTTTTAACCCCTTCCATCCATGCTTTTTTAATTTTTCTTGCGTCAATATGTTGCGTTTTGACACACAGTTAATCCCTTAAATGGAATAAATGATTCCTTTTAGATAAAGTGGAAAACAATATTTCCCATGTTATTTTCCCATAGGGAAAATCATTGCTTTCAGCTAAGTTTGGTCACCCGTAATGGGTATCTTTAGAACCCCTGAAGGAATCACTTATTCCTTTAAAGTGGTTAACTATGTGTCAAAACGCAACAAAAAAGCAAGGATGGAAGGGGTCGAAAATTAGGAAAACATTTCAGAAATAACATGTGTGTGGGTTGTTTGCATTTACATATGACTGTCCAAAATCTGTTGCGCTAATTTCCCTCCTCCTTCCAGATATTTCAAACTCATCTTTACAGATGAAATGATATGATTGAACAATAAAGCTTTCGATGATGATTTAATGCTGAAATAACTGGACTTCATGTATTGTGACTAGGTATATACCCTCCCTGAGTATTTGGAGAAAAGATTCGGAGGCAGTAGGATCCGCATCTATCTCAGCTGCCTTGCTGTTGTACTCTATATTGTCACCAAGATAGCAGTAAGATTAAGAAAAACAATGAGTTAATAAATATATGTTCAAGAATGAAAGTGATGCCTAAATTGCCAATACTTTTCTTTATAAAAAGCACTTACAATTAACACGATGCCCATGTCAAGCAGCGTGCCTACTAGGCACGCAGTTTGAAACTCTGACAAACTGCGCGCATATTTCAAAATGTGAGACGGGGAGGACACGACTCCCAAAAAGAGCCAAAATACGAAAAATACAAGGTTAGTCTCGTTCTAAAGACTTACCATTCTGTGAAGATGAACTTAATTTACTCATAGTACTCAATGTTTTTCCCAATGTAAACCTAGTTATCTCAATATAAGGGTCTTAAGTAACTTCTGTGTTCAAAATTTACAGTGTAAAGTTATATCTATGTCTTTTTATCGTCATTTGCCGTTTGTTCAGCCATTGTGTCTGTGTATGCTAGAATATATAGGATCACTCCATCTGATTAAAACAGCAAAGTTTGTGTTCAAAACGATAATACGCCATAAACGTGATTTAAACATTTTATTTTTCTTGTCAAACTGCGCGCCTATATTCACATGTATTTCCCAAACTGCGTGCCTTATATTTCAAAACTGCTTGCCTATCCAAGCTTGTTTTGTATTATTAGAAAACATAAGCGCCATACAAGGCACATATGTGTCTAATAGTAGAACCCCATAATTGAAACACTATGAGAGTCCATCCACCAAGATGGTGATCTGAAAATAAATGTTTTTTTCGTTCCCAACTTAATTGTCACTTGTATTATACATTTTGACTTTCAATATGAAAATCTCATAAAATCTGACGATAAAGCAAAATTTCCAAAGCTACATCGAAAACACCTACATGTACCTCTGTAGAAATTCCAATGATAATATGTAGTTTTAATAGTGTATGCGCACAGATTGTAATTTCTGGCTAAAATAGGCGCGCAGTTTGTGCTTTATTTCTTTTTAATCTCCTGATTATCTGTTTTATTTCGAAATATTTTGAATTAAACATGATAAATGTGTAAGGAATTAAATATAAAACGAGTCTAAAGTATTTGTCATTTATGTTTAAAGTGCTAGATCGATTTACGTATAAATTCCCATTAAATCAGTGACAAAAATGCCATTAATCTGCTTATGTTTGAAAACTAAGATTCATTTGCACACAGTTTTTGCTAGTATTTGCAAGATTCGTATATTCGCCACAGAATGAACGCATTGAACAAGAAAACAATGCAGGATAAATGTCTTTAAATAACGTTTCAAAATACAGACTCCAACTTAAATGATCCAATGTTCTTAGGCACGCAGTTTGTGATCGAAACAAACTGCGCGCCTAAGTAGGCACGCAGCTTGACATGGGCACCGTGATTAAAGACCCTCTGAGCATTTATTTGAAAAGGAGTGGTATCGATATGGAGAACTGAATTCATCAATGTTTTTCTCTTAAACCAATCATTGAAAACATTCCGTAAAAAAACACAGTATTTTATGTAATGTTGACTGATTGACAACAATTTAATGCGAAAATTATTTAAAATATTTTTTTATATAACTGTTTTTGTTAACATTTTTTGTTTTTTTAGTGCAATTGTTTTTGCTCCTTTCTACCAATTCTTGAGAATGAAATAAAATGTCATTCCAAACCTTGTTGGAACAAAATAGCATATACAACATGTTTTTAGACCTCTCAATATTATAGTTATACAAAGAAATTTTTGGTTGATTTTAAAAAAAGTATTCAAAAAATTAAAACAAAATCCCTCCAAAATAGATAAAAATCAAGAGAAATCTTTTATTTGATTAACAAGATACTTTTTAAAATCAACCAAAATTTCCTTTGTTTGCGTTTATGTCGTTTTGTTCCAATGAGGTTCGGAAAGATGTTTCATTTCACTCTGGAAACATGATACCAAGAACAAAACAAGTGTTTGATGTGTTTTCTAAAACAATGTAGATGAAAGTATAGATATATTTGTCCAATTATATTGTTACCATTCAAAAGATGACCATTAAATTGACAATGTGTAAAATTTTCAGAATTTTTTGATGACTGGTTTAAGAGAAACATGTGTTCAAAAAGTTTGCCATATCGATACCCATCCTTTGATTTTAATCCACTATTGGAATCTGTAATCAGTAGTACATTAGGGATGTGTTCCATTATCAACAGTTATTCAAGTGAATGATATATCAAGATCAATATTTTAAAATTTTGAGGAGATGAGGTAAGATGAGGAGAGGGAGTACGTTATTCCACAACTGTTGATAATTCAACACCATCCCTAAGTCCCTGTTTGGTAGTTGATGCAACTATTTAAGCACACAAATGTATTAGGTTCAGAGGAAAATTTAAACTAGTAGCTTATCATTTTCCCCAGTTTCAGTTTAAAAATACCTAAATGAGTAATTTTCCATAACATTTTGCCAGTGAATGCCCCTTTAAGCACATTTGCTTATTCTATGTAGGTATGTATATTTGCTGGTGGTCTTTTCATCCAACTAGCACTTGGCTGGGACATGTACCTCTCTATAGCAGTTCTGCTACTCATCACTGGCCTCTATACTGTACTTGGTAGGTACACTCCCCTCCTAAAAGTATGGAAAGGACACTTTACACTCAATTAGACACAAACCCATATAAAAGTGCAACATATAAAAGGTTGACAATTTCATGTGTGAAAATAAGTAACCAAAGCCCTCAAGAAAATACCAATCCATATTTACATTTGATACCATTAACAATAAATTTCATTCTTCAATGATGTGAACGATTTTTTGCGGTGATCTTCAAATTTCTTTTTATCAATTCATCCAAATATACATACCATATCTAAAAAAATTATATGAGGGATGACTGATGACAGTTTACTAATAATTTTCACAAGTGGGTTGTCCCATTGTTTTGTGCGAAAAATTGCTCCATTGAGAATCTTAATGGATGTTAATCAAAGAAATATCCATTTTTATCTTCATACTAAATTTCTCATATGTTTGAAGTTCAATATCAAATCATTTTAGATATCAATGATTTTTGAGGTATTACAGATAGTTTTACATGTTAATGCCCCATATATGGCCATCCGTGACTGATTGTACTTTGCAGCATTTTACAAGTCTGTCATTACCCTTATACAAATTTACTGGCTGTCACAGCCCGCTGTCACAGCGCTCTCACAGCCTGCTGTCACAGCGCTCTCACAGCCCGCTGTCACAGCGCTCTCACAGCCCGCTGTCACAGCACTCTCACAGCCCGCTGTCACAGCGCTGCGACAGCGCTCTCACAGCGCTGCGACAGCGCTCTCACAGCGCTGTGACAGCCCATCGGAATGTACCATGCAAATGAGGCTGTGACAGCGCTCTCACAGCATTGCCATATATGGCATTGATTATGCATCCTTCCTACACATAAATTTAAGTTACCTATAGCAACAAGACAAGAAGATAAGGGATATCAGAAAACATTTAGCTACCAAGACCCTGCATTTCCATCTAACTGATGACTATATATTTGCACCCTAGATCAAGTTTGCATTTAATTAGAAACTTACTTTATGGATTCAAGCCAGCTTATATATCTTTGCACTCCTTATTTGGTTTTTACCTTGAATTTCATTGTTCAGTTTGAAAGATGTGTAATAGCTGTTATTGTACATGTACATGCAAATTGCCCCAATTGTATCAATTTTATCCTTTATGATGCACTATAATGTCTATATGTGCTAATATATTGATATTTCAGACCTTTAGTTTAACCATGCAGTATGTACTAACTTGCACAAAATTCATTTCATTTGATCCTTTTTCTTAGATCACTAGAACATTCCAAAGGTATCTATAAATAATCAGTAGTACAATACCTTACATATGCTTTGTAAATTAGTAATGATATGATGGCCATTTCAGCATAACTCCTTTGTTCTTTCCTCCTACAAAATTCCTGCTCTAACTGATTTTTAGTTTGAATTTTTTAACCCACAATGCATTGGTACTTCCTGCTGTGAGAGGGCTGTGAGAGTGCTGTGAGAGCGCTGCCACAAACTGTGGCTAAGAGAGGATGTTGCTGTAATTGATCCAGCCACTTAATTACTGTCACATCCCTCTCGCAGCGATGGATGGAAATAGAATGCTGTGACAGCGCTCTCACAGCGTTCTCGCAGCGTATGGATGTGAGAGGATTGTTGCTGAAATTGATCCAGCCATCATTTTAAGCCTATATGCTGTCACAGCGCTGCGACAGCGCTGTCACAGCGCTGTCGCAGCAATTATTTTCCGTAAGGGTATGTTGTAGGAGGTTTAGCTGCTGTTATCTACACGGACACACTCCAGACCATCATCATGATGCTTGGTGCCACATCTCTCACAATTATGAGTAAGAAAGCTCCCTAGTTCATCACACCACCAGTGGGATATACAGGGTGACCCCAAAAAATGCAACCCTCCATTTCTTCTTTATTTTTCTTAAATGGAGGTAAATTGCTCTGAGATTTGGCACACAAGGACTTCATTCAATGTGGGATCCTCTGGCAAAGTTTTAATAATCATAGTCTTATAATGATAGAGTTATGGGTATTTCAAAATATGCTCAAATTTTGCAGCCATTGCTTGTTGGAATTCTGCAATTGCAGTAGAGTTATTTTCATACACATTATCCTTTAAATAACCCTACATATAGAAGTCAGGGGCATTGAGATCAAGACTGTGGGATGACCATGGGTTCTCCGTCCTAGGAGAGATAATCTTCTCATAGAAATGACTAGTGAGCCAGGCTATGCTATCATTAGAAGTGTGAGGAGTAGCTCAATCCTTCTAGAACCACTGTTCTTGTCTATTGAAGCCTCTATGTCACTCTACAACTGCCTAGAACTTCCCTGGGAATGCCAATATTGCGCTGTGTGTTAACAGTAACAGTGTTGCCATTATCAACCTCAAACCAAAAGGGGCTGATGATTTCATGTTTGGAAATTGGCAGCCCAAGCTGTGCATTTAACAGAATGAAGGGGCCTTTGAAGCACTTCATCTGGAATTTGTGATCCCAGAACACACTATTTCTTGAGTTTACATGTTCAGAAAGAAGGGAATGTGATTCATCCGAAAACCTAACATTGGAAATGGACGACATTTGGAGCATATTTTGGAACAACCATAACTCTATCAATATAAGACTATGATTATTGAAACTTTGCCATAGGATCCCACGTTGAATGAAGTCTTTGTGTGCCTTTCAGAGCAATTAACCTCCATTCAAGAAAAATATTGAAGAAATGGAGGGTTTCAATTTTTTTGGTCACCCTGTAGTAGTTATGATGGTGACATGATCCTTATCACATTCATCATTGTTATGTTTTTTGTCATCATGATTCCAGGAAACCCACTTGTCTGATTTTCTTTAAATGCTCACACTATACAAAGTTTACTGTTCACAGTTCATAACATTTGAGAAGCTACTTGGTGGTGATTTCATTAAGAATATGCACTGTGTTCTATATTGATGTCAGTAACATTTACATGTACATGTACTTTAAAGCGTAAATCAAAGTTGTCATACATTATTTTCTTTATCCAAATGTCTTAATCTTTCTTAAAAAGTAACTATATACATGTGCATACATTGTTACAACCAAACTTGTATTTTTAATTAAAGGGCTTGATGGAAGTGATAGGATAAATATGAACTTCTTCATACATGTATATTTTTCAATATGGTTGTATTCTATTATATATGACATAAATCTGTGGCTTAAGGGGGTTAAATTGTTTTTTACTTTTCTTAAATTACCTTTGTTTTTCATAAGGTTTTGTAAGAATCGGAGGCTACGACGGTTTAATCAAAGAATACCAAAAGGCTGTGCCATCTATAGGGGAAAATAACTCCACTTACAATGGGACATGTGGTGCCCCAAGGAAAGATGCCTTTCATCTGTTCAGAGACCCCGTCACATCTGATAATCCATGGCCTGGAATCATACTACAATCCAGTATAGGTAAGGGCCTTATCTTAGGCCAGAGCACAGATCCAAGAAATCCTACTCCAATCTTCTTGTTCTGTATATGTTTAAGGGCTGTGTATGAGGCTAAATGTATTATAGATGGAATTCAGCCATTTTATACATGCCCGAAACCTTTTTATACAAACAAAACACCTTATTTTTCATGCCCTCACCAGTTTGTGTACACACAAACAACAGTATTATTATGTACAAACAACCTTCTTTTTCATGCCCCATCAGTTTGTGTACACATAAACAACATAATTATTACAAACAAACAACCTTCCTTTTCCTGCCCCATCAGTTTGTGTACACACAAACAACAGTATCATTACATACAAACAACCTTCTTTTTCATGCCCCATCGGTCTGTGTGCATGCAAACAACAGTATTATTACATACAAACAACCTTCTTTTCCATGCCCCATCAGTCTGTGTGCATGCAAACAACAGTATTATTATGTGCAAACAACCTTCTTGTTATGCCCCATCAGTCTGTGTGCATGCAAACAACAGTATTATTATGTACAAACAACCTTCTTGTTATGCCCCATCAGTCTGTGTGCATGCAAACAACAGTATTATTATGTACAAACAACCTTCTTTTTCATGCCCCATCAGTCTGTGTGCATGCAAACAACAGTATTATTATGTACAAACAACCTTCTTTTTCATGCCCCATCAGTCTGTGTGTATGCAAACAACAGTATTATTATGTACAAACAACCTTCTTTTCATGCCCCATCAGTCTGTGTGCATGCAAGCAACAGTATTATTATGTACAAACAATCTTCTTTTTCATGCCCCATCAGTCTGTGTGCATGCAAACAACAGTATTATTACATATAAACAACCTTCTTTTTCATGCCCCATCAGTTTGTGTACACACAAACAACAGTATTATTACATACAAACAACCTTCTTTTTATGCCCTATCAGTCTGTGTGCATGCAAACAAAAATGTTTATTTATATGCAGACAACCCGACTGTACGCATACAAGCTATTACTTCCTTATATAGACATGTCCATTCTTTCTAATTCTGCTCTACCAGGCTGTCTTTGGTACTGGTGTTGCGACCAAGTTATTGTACAGAGGGCTCTGGCAGCAAAGAACTTGATGCATGCAAAAGGTGGCGCCATATTAGCAGGGTACCTTAAACTACTACCCATGTTTTTCATAGTTCTGCCAGGAATGATCAGTAGGGCACTCTACCCAGGTAAGAAGCTAATTTTGCAAAAGCTTGTATTACCAAGATCAACAATGAAGTAGTCAACAGAATAACTTCTAAGAATTGCCCACTATAACAGGCTAAACATGATAATTTTACTTCTCTTTATGTTTTAATCAATCGCTATAGCATACTTGTAATATGCATATATAACAGAAGTAAAAACTAAGTTACAGAATGCTGTATCAGTGGCTAATGTATAATGTACGAGGGGTGATCCAAAAGTCTTGGACGCCCTGCTCTAATTTTGTTAGTTTTTGATAAAATTACTTTAAACTTTCCAATAATAAAGACCAACAACTTAACTACTTTGTGTATTAATTTCATGGAGAAATTATATAATTTATGTAGTTTTTTAGATAGTTTTTAATATAGGGACCCTGCCACCCGGAACGGTATTCACACATGGCAACTTTCAGCCTTAAATGTTGCTGCCATTTGACTTGTTTCGCAAGTCTTGACCACTATCTTTCTTTGAAGTTTGAATGTTAAACCATGTTTAAACCATTCTAGTTTACTTCCTTTGTTACTAGGCAACCAATTAATTGTGTTTTAATTATAATGTCACATATGACGATGGCCATATATGTCAAATTCAAAAGAAATGACATCAGACAAGCAACCCTCATTCTGGTATAATTTGTGCTCCAAGATGGCTGCTGAAATGCAGAACATGAAAGAAATCAATTGTGAAACAAAGAATATACAACAAAGATATCCTCACTATTATTGACCTCGAGCAGCCACCATATGCAGAATGTAGTCTAGATATGGCTCTGTATGATTTTCTTCCTTTTCTCCAAGTTGAAAAGGATGGTTGAAAGAAAATGTTTTTATTCATTGGATTAGGTTAAGAGTGGCACTCCAGCAGCATTTGTATCACATAAGCAATGGCAGTTCCATAAATGCCTTCCATTCATTGGTAAAGTGGTACGAAAAATGTGTTCAAATTCGTTTAAAATATTAGAAAAGTAGGTCTTAATATGTGAAGATGATGGTGGCAGATGACACTCAGATTGAAAAATCGGAAATTCTCTCATATCATGACTGGTGTTAGGTTGTGCACGTGCACCTTAAGTTTTTGCCATTTTAACAGTTGTGACGTGATTTGCTTTATTTAAATACCGTTTCGGGTGACAGGGACCCAGTATTTAAAATATTTAGAAAAGTAGCTAAAATATATTATTTTCTGGTGAAACTTATACATAAAGTTGTTAAGATGTTGCTCTTTATTATCTGAAAGTTTCATGTAATTATATTATAAAATAGCAAAGTTAGAGTGAGGCGTCCAAGACTTTTGGATCACCCCTCGTATGTGTTGTTGCAGAAGAGGTAGCATGTATTGACATGGATGAATGCCTGAAACATTGCAACAACCCTGTTGGTTGCTCCAATATTGCATACCCAAAGCTGGTCATGGAATTTCTACCTGTTGGTGAGCCCACAAAAGTCTTATAATACTAAGTAAACAGAACTGAAACATGACAACAGTCTGAACATTTTTAACAAGATATTGTCTTGACAAAATGTATCTGGTTGTTGTAATTAGAGCAATAGATATTGAATGCCAGTCATCAACAAAAATGAATATGTCAACACTTCTTGGTGGTAAATGAGATCTGTTTCCATCTTGGAAAATACTTCAGACAGAAAGATCAATTCAACTCTTAAAATAATAATGCCAAAACATGAGCCCCCATAAACCATAAGAACCAGAACAACGGCAACGCCAAAGCGTAGCGAATCCCATCGAACAGAAATGGCTGGCATTTTTACAAACGAAGCGCAAATATCATAAAACAACACACCAGAAAGGCCACCATTTTCAAAATGGTTGCTCACTAGCCAAGTTGCCATCAGAAGAAATAATATGCTTTTAAGTAGCCACCTCTAAAATTTTTGAAAAATCGCACACGTACTTGTAAAATAACACACATAAAAATGGTGGCCATTTTCAAAATGGCCGACTACTCCCCAAAGTTTTATTAGACAATGTGCCATGATTAAAGTATTCACATATCAAATATGAACAAAATCGCTCCACTACTTTTCGAGTTACAGAAAAATACGTTAAAATGGCGGCCATTTTGAAGGCCATTTTTCAAAATGGCCACCTTCTACCAAAAGCGTCATTAGAAATAGACAGTGTGCCATGCTTATAGTATTCACATACCAAATATGAACAAAATCGCTATACTACTTTTCGAGTTATAGTGAAATACGTTAAAATGGCGGCCATTTTTCAAAAAAAATTTCAAAATGGCCGCCTTCTACCAAAAGTGTCATAGGACAGTCTGCCATGCTTATAGTATTCACATACCAAATATGAACAAAATCGCTCCACTACTTTTCGAGTTATAGTAAAATACGTTAAAATGTCGGCCATTTTTCAAAATGGCCGCCTTCTACCAAAAGTGTCTTTAGACAGTCTGCAATGCTTATAGTATTCACATACCAAATATGAACAAAATCGCTCCACTAATTTTTGAGTTACAGCAAAAATCGTAAAATGACGAGAAAAGGCCGCCATTTTTCAAGATGGCTGCCATGTGCTTCTTTAATATATACATTTGTAGCATTATTAATGTCCTTTATAATTTTCTTACATTTAAAACATATTGCTATTACAGTTTTACATATTGCACCTAAATTACTGTAAAATCGTCACTAAAATGGCTGCCATTTTGAAACGAGTGGCCATTTTGAAAATCGGCTTTCGAGCAGAACTTCTACCCCCATAGGGTATATGTGTACAAAATATGAACAAAATCGGGCCAACGGTATTTGAATTATTGCCCGGACGGACGGACAGACGGACGGACGGACGGACGTATGTACGGATGTACGTACGGACGGACGTACGTACGGACGGACGTACGGACGGACGGACGTACGTACGGACGGACGTACGTACGGACGGACGGACGGAGGCGTTCCCTTTATCCCTCTGAACTTCGTTCGATGGGATAATCATTATGAAACAAAACTGGGTAAAACCTCTCAACTACCAATGTAAAAAGGATATTTCTAAATTTGTTCCACCTTTTTTATGTTTTGCTAAAAGGAGAATAGAAAAATATTTCACAAAAATACAGTTAAAACGTTCTAGTTGAAAAGTATGAACTACACATCTTTGCCTCATACATGTATATAGGTTTAAAGGGACTGTTAATGGCAGTTATGATGGCAGCCATAATGAGTTCACTGACGAGTATATTCAACAGTGCGAGTACACTCTTCACAATGGACCTATGGAGGAGGGTCAGACCACATGCACATGATAGAGAACTACTTATAGTTGGGAGGTAAGCATCTAGTACTTTAGGAATTGGTCTAGATTGGGTAAGGCATATGATTTGAAAGTAGTCATTATGGTCAGTTTGTTAGTTTTGGTGAAGCAGATGCCATGATTAAGTTACCACATCAACCATATCAGTAAGCCATTGTCACCCAAAGCCATTAAGGAGAAGTCTTTCATTGTAGTTAAAATTTAGAGAACCAATCACCATGGTTATACATACATGTGTAATATAATATTGCAGGGTTTTTATCATAATACTGTGTGGGGTGAGCATACTTTGGGTCCCAATGGTGCAGACATCCCAAGGAGGCCAGTTGTTTGTGTACATACAGGCAGTCCAAGGCTATTTAGGCACCCCTGTGGGGGCCTTGTTTCTTATGGCAGTGCTTTGGAAGAGAATGACTGAACATGTGAGTACACTGTTGATGTGTTCCTTACTCTTTGATCTTTGGACTGAATACTTACAATCAGAGTAATTGTCTTGTTGCTAATTGATTAAAAAGTACAATATGGGATACACGTGCACATGGGGATTCAATCTATTGAAAGTCCATGATGGGCATTATGTTTTGAAAAATAGAGCAAGCTCACTTACATGGACCTAATTCATTTCTAAACCAATCAAATTGATTTTAATTTAGGGAGCATTCTGGGGCATCCTGATTGGTCACTTCTGTGGTGTGGTACGTATGATCCTAGACTTTGTCTACACACCCCCAGGCTGTGGGGAAGAGGATACAAGACCTGCTGTTGTTATGGTCCACTACACCTATTTTGGACCCCTTCTACTCATCATAACCGCAGTAGCTATCACAGCTATCAGTTTTTTGACAGAGCCTCCCATTGATCAACAGGTCAGTTCAGATCTCATTTTAATTGATTGTGTTGAATGGTTTGTTTTGTTTACCATCATTGAAGATGATTAATACATCTTGGATAATATCAAGTGATTTACACATATTATCATTGAAAACGAACATAGGAACTCCTCGTGTAATTCAATGTGCACTCATATCTAGACTTACACATACACTCTTTTTACATCCTATTCTGGACCATTGCTTCTCAGTAATCATCACCTTCTACTTGGTTTATGATAGAAAATGTTGGAATAATTGAAATACGGACTATTTACTTTGTTGCAGCTCAAAGGCGTAACTTGGTGGACAATATATCAAGACCCCAATAGCGAGACAAAGGAGGAAATAGACCTAAAGACCAGCACTAAAACAGCCCCACATATAGAAACAAAGAGTATAGCAGGGAATAATGGTCCACATGTAAAGGAAAATGGTGATGGAGTCCCTGCTAATGGGATTGCAGATGCCATTGTGCCAATTGAAATGATTGATGATGTAGCAGAGGAACAATCAGACGATGCTGCTACACACAATGCGAACAGAGTTGACACACCACCAAATGATCCTTCAATGAACATCAATGCATCAAACTCGAAATTGGATGAAACGGTTGAGAATGGCAATTTAGAAGAAATGAGAGTTGGTAGGTTATCATAATTATAACTACAAAACAAACAAGTTCTACTTATACACTAATTTGCATAATCTCACTTTTACTTTCTCTTTAAACAATAATAAGCTACACGGTGAACAGAATCGCACCCTTGAACAGAATACACTTTTCGGGATGGAAAATCCAATATGGCCACCTTAACATTTACCCAGAATGCCGAAAAACTAATGAGTTATAAACTTTCATAGGTAGAAACATCCCTGAAAATTTCAAATGAATCCCTCAAACAGTTTGGCTGGAAACCTATAGACGAGCCTTGAGAGACAAGATTTTTGGACGGAAAATCCAAAATGGCCGCCTTAACATTTACCCAGAATGCCGAAAAACTTATCAGTTCTAAACTTTCATAGGTCGAAACATCCCTGAGAATTTCAAATAAATCCCTCAAACAGTTTGGCTGGAAACCTGTAGACAAGCCTTGACAGACAAGATTTTAGGGCGGAAAATCCAAAATGGCCGCCTTAACATTTACCCAGAATGCTGAAAAACTAATCACAGGGCTGTCAACTTGGGACCACCTAATATGAGTGACTTACAAATGTTGGACACCGAAGTCCAAATCTGAACACTTTTGTCCAAATTTTGAACACCTTTGGCCAACTTTTAAACACCTTTGGCCAAAGTTTGAGCACCTTTGCTAAACTTTTATCACCTCAAATTTTTCGCGCTCGCTACGCTCGCGATGTCGTCAACGGGGGGGGGGGGGAGCTACGAAAATTTCCAATGAACATGCGTGACATATACGGGATTCGCGTGACAAATCCGAACAAATTGCGTTCGTTTTTTTCCGACTTTCGTATTTTTACCGTATCATAAACATATTTTGAAAATTTTTTTAAAGAAACATATTTGCGTGACAATTACCAGGTAAAATGCGTATTTGCATGACATTTTGTGTCACGCAAAAAAAACTGGCGTGACTTCAAATTCTTCAGCAAATGCGTGACAAATACGCAAATTGCGGGACAGTTGACAGGCCTGTAATCAGTTCTAAACTTTCATAGGTAGAAACATCCCTGAGAATTTCAAATGAATCCCTCAAACAGTTTGGCTGGAAACCTGTAGACAAGCCTTGACAGACAAGATTTTAGGACGGAAAATCCAAAATGGCCGCCTTAACATTTACCCAGAATGCCGAAAAACTAATCAGTTCTAAACTTTCATGGGTAGAAATATCCCTGAGAATTTCAAATGAATCCCTCAAACGGTTTGGCTGGAAACCTGTAGACAAGATTATTCGGGACGCCCGCCTGCCCACCCAACCACCCGGCAAACTGATTACAATATAGCACAACAAAAAACAATTTCAACAATTTGTATTTAATTCCAATGAGATCCCCAAAAAATATTTTCAAAGCGAAAGAATCTGCAATTTTTCACCAATAAGACTTTACTATTATGTTAGTCTCAGATTTATTGAATTCGAAAAGTGTATTCATAGTTCTAAAAAATGACTAATACATTTTCAGTAGACTTTAGATTCATTTTGTAGCTCAATAACCCAGTCCGCTGCCTTTGATTCAATTCAACCATGAATCCCAGTGCAGGCATCCAAAATAATTACTTAAAGTCAACTTATTTTCAGATTCTGAGGTGAGTGGCAGGCTGTCTGTATGGAAACATTGGTTGAATGTAATCTGTGGTATGAACAGCAAGACAGAGGATGCTGCTCCTGAGCAACACTCTCAACGTATGGCTCTACTCAAGGAGGAGCCCAAATGGAAAAGACTGCTGGACATAAATGCTGTAGCAGCAATGATTCTGTTAGCCTTTCTCTTAGGCTATTACCATTAGGTAAAACCTAATAGAACACTAATGTTGAGAAACCAAATCAAAAACTTAATCAAAATATTGATGTTTGTCCAAAAATTCATCAATTTAAGCATGAGGAGAGGTTCTCTCAATCAATTGCAAAAAAATCAATCTTAGGAGATGCTGTACAAGCTCTTTTGCAATGTGTTAATATGATTTAAGCACATGACTCAATTCATTGTTGATAATTTAATCCACTCATTTAATCCAATCATGCTGCTGCACTCATTCAAAGGTCTGGTAACAACACATACATTGTTAAATCATCCTACAATGCATTGGGTCGGGCTAAAATCCTTTGGTCTAATGAAGGACCCACGGTCCTGTGCTCACACAGTTTGGAACCTTCAGAGGAATGTTTATTCTGACTTTCAAACAAAAATATTAATTTGGATTTGTAGTCTCGAACTTTGAGAAACTTAGATAGCACAGTTGTGTGACCTAGTTTGATGACCTTTGACCTTGAAAATCTTACTTATTCAGAGCTCAGTAAGGTCTTTTGTGATTAACCTGACCAAAATTTACATCCAAAAATCAATTTGAAAAATCAACTTTTTTGACCTTTCGAAGGTCACTGAAGGTCAAGTAAAGGTCAAATCCTAAAACTAATGTCAGATTTGAACTCCTGGCAACTTGTAGATGATTTTCAAAAAATAATTTGGTCAAATTGAAGCAAGTTGAAAAATAACTTATTTTTACTGTTTTTTTTATGTCAAATATCTCAAAAACGGTAAAAATTGATGCTGACATATGTTGAGCAATATGTAGGGAATGCTTAAATCTAGAAATGATGTAATTCATTGCAAGAAATGATCAAGTATAAGGCAAACTTTAAGAAACTTGTCAATCAGAAAACCTGCCATTGACTTTATACATGAGAAAGTTTCCTGAAAATGACTAATAGCGAGATCAATAGTGCAAAAATAGTTCATTCATGGAACGAAGCGTGAAACTTTCCACATATCATCAGAATACTATTCCCTTTGATTTAAGAGCCAGAGCCATTTTTGTGGTCCACTAGAATGATCAAAAAATAGTAAGTACCCCCTCCCACCAAATCCCATGGGGGTGGGGAGATATCGAAATATTTTTTTCATAAAAAATTTCTTTGAATATGGTCATACTACAGTTTTAGAGTGCTATTTTCATGGTAAAGAAATTTTGCAAACATAACAAGATGATTTATCATCAATTTTCATCATTGTTAAAGACTAATCATGGGCGACGCCCACTTTTTATACCTTGAACATTTAGGTTATTAAATCTCTATCATGGGTTGAACAAATGAATGTAATTCAGTTTTCTGGATGACACCAGATACCTTTTTGATGTAAGGTGCTATAATTAATCTTTGCATTTGACTTTTTAAAGGCTTAGACCATATCACACCCCTGTTTAGAAGAAAGCAAGCAACAAATGTCCCAGATCTACAACATGTATCCACTATTCTATGTACATGTATGTCGAGTCTCTATACTCTCCTGAAGAGAACCTATGCTACAGACACAACTGTCCAGAATTTAGATGATGATGTGCTTAAACAGTTTGATGAATGGTGTGCTGACCAAGTGCCTAAACAGTTTGATGAATGGTGTGCTGACCAACAGAATGTACCAGTCTTCAAGCTTTGGTTTCTGATTATTTAAATTGAAATACTGTGCCTTGACTATGTAAGGGCTAATAGGACAGGAGAATTTTCCTCTTTATTTCCAGATGGTTTCTCTTTGATTTTCATAGTTGTTAAAGACTAGTAATGGGCGACGCCCACTTTTCATATGCTGAACATTTAGGCTATTAAACCTCTTTCATGGGTTGAACCGGAACCAGAAAGGCCGCCACAGTCACAGTCTGCAGTCGCTAAATTCTCAAGAGAGCCTATACTACATATACAGCAGCTGTCCAGAATCTAGATAATGGAGTGATAAACAGTTTGATGAAAAGTGTGCTGACCAACAGAATGTACCAGTCTTTAAGTTTTGCTTTCAGATTATTTGAATCAAAATACTGTGCCTTAACTAAGTGTAGGCTACTAGAGAGGGAAATTTCGCTCTTTATCTCCAGTCAATAGGAGATAAAGAGCGAATGCCTATGGCGATTGGTAGTAGATATTTTGTGTATTTTTTGTTTATGAAGGAAATAAATAATATGTTAAAAAAAAAAAAAATCTCCAGTCAATTAGCAAGCTTATCACCTGTTTTTTTGTTTTTTGACCTTGTCAATATACTTGCTGAGTACCAGTTCAGTATATCATCAGAACTCAAAGTTCAAAAATGGATAGCTTTTGGAAAAGTAAAAAATTAGAAATATCTCACTTCCCATGAAATTGCATCTCCCCTTATTTCATGCTCCCACAGGTTCAGACACTACACCAGCAAAGGCTGGGAAAATGATTTGGGTGCCAGTGTAGAAAACATTGCCCCAAGCTTCAGATGCATGCCAAATGCTAGTAAAATGCAGGGATTGTAATGGACATGACACCTAGCTCAGTGATAATGATAATAGAGTGTTGAAGTGCTTAAATGCACAAAATAGGATATTTGAACTGCAGTTAAGATACCTAATAAGGTAACTTGTATCAATTAGTCAAAGTGCTCTCATTAAAAGTCAAAATAATGTATCATTAATTGTGAATTATATATTATTATATCTTTATATCTAAAAGGGATGTGCCCTTTCAATTAACCTACTTAAAGCACTTATCATCTTAACATAAATAACTGACTTATCTTATCAATTTTATTCAGCCTTATTAGGTAATTTTCCTATTCATAATAGAAGACTCATTAGCTTGTATATTAACATGTTGATAAAGTGGGTGTCGCCCTTGGTCAGGCTTTAATAATGAATATCCATGAGAAATACGGATGCAATCTTGAAAATTGTTTTTAAACACTGAAAATAACATACTAAAAATGAATATAGATCATATTTAAAAAAATCAACAAAAAAATACTTCCCTCCCCCTCCCCCCAGGATTTGATGGGAGGGCACATTTGCAATTTTTCAGATATCATCAGGACACCATTCCCTTTGATTTAAGAGCCAGAGCCATTTTTGTGGTTCACTAGAATGACAAAAAAAAGCACTTGCATCTTTTTGTTGAGCACTGTTGTTTGCAGCTGCATTTTACTAGCATTTGGCATGCATCTGAAGCTTGGGCAATGTTTTCCACACTGGCACCCAAATTATTTTCCCAGCCTTTGTGGTAATGGATTCCCAACTCAATTGTGAGCGTGAAGCGAGGACTGACATAGGTATAATTGTCTGGAACCAACTTATGCAACTTATGGTGGGATGTTCTCAATTTGAGTTGTTTTCTTTGTGAACATTTCTTGTCTTGCAGCATTTACAGTTATTTCATTGTTGTCTCTATTGTATAAAATCACAACAAAACGTTCAATGATTGGAATCCAGATATAATGTCTGAACCTGTTGGGGCATGAAATAAGGGAAGACACATAGTCCTACCATGTCAAAGGGCAGCTGCAATTTCATGAGAAGTGAGATATCTCTAATTTTTTTCTTTTCCAAAAGCTATCCATTTTTGAACTTTGAGTTCTGATGATATACTGAACTGGTACTCAGCAAGCATATTGACAAGGTCAAAAAACAAAAACCAGGTGATAAGATTGCTAATTGACTGGAGAAAAAGAGGGAAATTCCCTCTCTGATAGCCCACACTTAGTTAAGGCACAGTATTTCGATTCAAATAATCGGAAACCAAAACTTAAAGACTGGTACATTCTGTTGGTCAGCACACCTTTCATCAAACTGTTTAGGCACTGGGTCAGCACACCATTCATCAAACTGTTTAAGCACATCATCATCTTAATTCTGGAAAGTTGTATCTGTAGCATAGGTTCTCTTCCGGAGAAAATAGAGACTTGACATACATGTACATAGAATAGTGGATACATGTTGTAGATCTGGGACATTTGTTGCTTGCTTTCTTCTTCTAAACAGGGTTGTGCTATGGTGTAAGCCTTTAAAAAGTCAAATGCTAAGATTAATTATAGCACCTAACATCAAAAAGGTATCTGGTGTTATCCAGAAAATTGAATTACATTCATTTGTTCAACCCATGATAGAGATTTAATAATCTAAATGTTCAAGGTATAAAAAGTGGGCGTCGCCCATGATTAGTCTTTATCAATGATGGAAATCAATGATAAATCATCTTGTTATGTTTGCAAAATTTCTTTACCATGAAAATAGCACTCTAAAACTGTAGTATGACCATATTCAAAGACATTTCTTTATGAAAAAAATATTCCTATATCTCCCCACCCCCATGGGATTTGGTGGGAGGGGGTACTTACTATTTTTTGATCATTCTAGTGGACCACAAAAATGGCTCTGGCTCTTAAATCAAAGGGAATGGTATTCTGATGATATGTGGAAAGTTTCATGCTTCGTTCCATGAAGGAACTATTTGCCTGTTTTCTTGCACTATTGATCTCGCTATAAGTCCTACTTTTTGTCAAATTTTATAAAGTAAACACCAAAAACTTTAATTCCAAGAGCTTTGAAATCTAGAAAGGACATAAGTTGCTCATACAGCAACTACTACAAGTTATTTGAAAGTTCTACTTCAACAAAGTGTCTAGTATTTACAGAAAATTTGACTTTTTGACGTCAAAATCAGCAATTTCTCGAAAACCAGGCGAACTTGGGAAATGGCAATGATAGGTCAAATAGGCATTATGGATATGGATAAAATGAATGTAGATATGACTCAATCCGAATAGCAGTTTTTATTTGTGCGGCCAATGTTGACGGACCAACGGATGGACGGACGGACCAACGGACCAACCAATGTTGCCCCAACAACATAATTATCCCTTCTTTTTAATGCATGTTGGATACAGTGCATTTTTCTTCAAAGTCTATTTACAGTTACATGACTCCAACTCCATTACTATTCTAGTAATTCCTTTATGATTCATCTTCCATCCCATCCTACCTTGATACACTTTTCAATAATTGCCCTATCAATTTCACTGAAAGGTCTTTAATCCTTCCAAACTGAAATTTTGGACAGAATGGATTTTGGATATGAAGAACAATGAAACAAATTAATAGATCTGGAACATAAACAAGCTTTTTTGAGACTAAAATTGATTGACAGATGCTATCAATTGATAGCTGGCACAAACACTATGAGGCTCTAATTGCGCAGCTCTGATATTGGATTTCTTGACATGCATTTGTCATACTCACATAATATGTAACCAATCTCTTTCATATTTGTACGACTTGCTAATGCTACCCTTAGGCTACTTCATAGAAATTTTCAATGAATTTGATTGATCTATTGAAGAGAAAATACTTGTTAAAAAGTGGCTCATTTTCTTTGGGACACCAGGTATAATCAAACAATCAACTCAGGAGGTTACACGCACATACATGTAGTTCACTCAATGCAAGGTTTTGATTGGTGTACTGCTAGGACATAACAATTAATGTAAATTACATATTATATGAGTAAGATATACTAGGACACAAATATACTTTCATATTGTAAGAAATGGTATCATGAGTACCAACATATATTTATATACAATAAAGATGAGATTAGTTAAAACAATGTCAGCTTGCATGTGATGCGTAGGGGAAACAATGATGGAATATATTCCACAGTGCAGATATACATATATGTTGTATGATAAAAAAGCACAACACCATCATGTCCTTGGGTTATACTGCACCATATACAAGAACATATAGAATTCTTTCTTTATTAAGGTAGGTAGCTGGTCAGAGAGTCTCTATACATCTGAGTACACAGACTTGCTAGAAAATTTTACTCTACTGAAGATTTTACAACTGAAAAAGCCTAACCAGCTGACTACCTTAATTCATGTCCAACATGTTGCAATACTGACTGCTTAAAACATTCAAAATATGTAAATTGACAAACTAATTGCAAATTCAGAACTCATGATATGTGTTTAATCATTTTCTTATAAAACTGCATTTCTTCAAATCTGCCAATCACAGCACATCTCCCAAGGGAGGGGGGGGGGCTCTTGCCTAATACATAACATACAGAACCCTAAACTTAATGTATGATAGCTCTGAAAATATAAGTTCCAAAAAGATCCCCGACAGACCCCATTCTTTATGTTTAAAACAAACATGATTAATATGGTCAACATCTGTACTGCACAATAAAATGGAATATCTTTTTAATCATAAGTAACATATCAAGTATGCAATAAATTAGATCTACCCTTGTACCCTTTTACATGTATTTCAAAAAACAAATGTTTGCTGGATATATTTTTCAGGCACCATGTGTTCTGAATTATATTACAAATTGGACACCCTGTATATACACAATATTGATTACAATACAGTATAATGCTATCTGCTCATCATTCATAGATATATTCAAATGCACTCAAATATTGCCCTTTTTATTTATAGAGTTAGATCAACTGCTCTCAAAGAGCACTTTTATTAGATCACTTTTTTGAAAAAAAATACTCTCTAGAGTTAAAGTTTTTCAAGCTGAAATATATCCTATGGCTTAAATCAAATGTTAAAAATATTATAACATTCATATGAGTATATAAAAAAGCTAATCAAAATGATACAAATATTTTATTAAAGATTCTTCTATGTAAAATTCTTGTATCTGTAGCCATTTCCTAAACTAAAATATACACAAATATAACTTTGGCTTGAAGAGGTGGTAAACTACAAAAGCTGTTTTGACTTTTTAAAGTTAAAAACAAAATGGCACTTTATACAATTGGTATCCTCTTTCTATTCATGTTCTGGGAATCGGAACTTTGTATTCAAAAAATAAACTTGAAAAGCACAAAAACGTCGCTTGAAGCTAACTTTCGATAAATACTCAATCCGTTGATTTGGTGTAAAATAGTACAATTTGAAACCTTCTCTCTCCAAATGTTTCAATGTATTAAGCATATGCCAGACAGTTTGCTTCTGCGACCAGGTGCATTTGGAATATGGCTTTTTTAAACTGTCTATTTCGGGAGTGTGGACCTCCATCCCAATTTGGCGAACTTTGCTCAGAATCCCACTCGCAATCATTTCTGGGAGTGCGAGCCACTCAGAGAACTCAATATCTAATTTCAGATAGTCTATTGGTTTCTGAAAATAAAAGTAAGAGATAATATATTAATACGCTGTGGGTTATATCGGGCATATTTCAGGCCAAAAATTTGATATGCCATTGAAACCCTGCATTACTAAAAGATGTCAACAGTTCGTCAGGATACTCAGAAAATTTTAGATAATTTTCCACAGTGCCATTAGAACCCTGACCAACCTGTTGCTGAAGCAGTTTGACTTGGCCCCGACCCTACTATACCCTATGTAGTACATATTGAAAGTTTTTGATGTACATTACTTACGATACTAACCAGATGAATCTAGTTAGAACTACTTATGATACTGTTTGCACACATTTTTATTATACTGAAAAAGGGCAAGCAACTTTGTTGATGTGGAAACTGCCATTACATTTACCAAGGACGTCTATCTTGCATTTATAGAAGATATTTCTTTTCAAACTTAGAGAAACCAAAGTGTGAGTCAAATTCTATAGAAGGTGCAAATTGTGGGTTGTCATAAATGTTTTAAATACACATCCAAAGACAAAAAAGATTGCACTATTAAATAACTAATTCTATTCTCATTTACACTGAGATTTTATTGAAATGAATCCACATTCAACTATGGAAATTGTAGAGAATGGGGAAACATGATACATGTTTCATTCTGAGACACCTTGATTTCCCTACAGTGTACTTACACTATAATAATGGCCATAGTCCTTCATAATCTGCTCCAAGGTTTTAACTTCCCAGGTACCATCTACCATATGTCCATTTTCTCCTCCCAGTCCCAGGTTATGATACCATCCATTAGATGAATACTTATGATCAATCACTTCCATACTGAAAATGAACAAGACATAGTGATTAATATTACACTTGAAGAGCAAATTCCTTGGCTTAACATTAACAATATATCCAACAATACATGCCCATATATATATATATCAATTCATGATAAGACATAGTAATGGTCCAGCGGAATCCCACGAGAACATTTTTAGGGTTTGACAGCATCGTAAAATACTAACAAAAATCCAATGTGATTCTTCTTCAGTGACCAAACAAGTCTTAATACACAGTATTTATGGATTTACAAGGCATTAACACGCAAAATGTCACCACCTGTCATTTGTTATATATACCAACTGCCAAACTCCTAACACCATCCACAAAAAGTTAGAGAGTATAACAATATGTCACCACTTGTGGTAGTGACATGAAAACCATGGGCATGAATAGCATGTCACAACCTGTGGTAGTGACATCAAAACCATGGGCATGATTAGCATGTCACAACTTGTGGTAGTGACATGAAAACCATGGGCATGATTAGCATGTCACCACTTGTGGTAGTGACATGAAAACCATGGGCATGATTAGCATGTCACCACTTGTGGTAGTGACATGAAAACCATGGGCATGATTAGCATGTCACAACTTGTGGTAGTGACATGAAAACCATGGGCATGATTAGCATGTCACCACTTGTGGTAGTGACATGTTAACCATGGGCATGATTAGCATGTCACAACCTGTGGTAAAGACATGAAAATCATGGTCATGATTAGCATGTCACCACTTGTAGTAGTGACATGAAAACCATGAGCATGATTAGCATGTCACCACTTGTAGTAGTGACATGAAAACCATGGGCACGATTAGCATGTCACCACTTGTAGTAGTGACATGAAAACCATGGGCATGATTAGCATGTCAACATTTGTGGTAGTGACATGTAAACCATGGGCATGATTAGCATGTCATAACCTGTGGTAAAGACATGAAAACCATGGTCATGATTAGCATGTCACCACTTGTGGTAGTGACATGAAAACCATGGGCATGATTAGCATGTCACAACCTGTGGTAAAGACATGAAAACCATGGGCATGATTAGCATGTCATCACTTGTGGTAGTGACATGAAAACCATGGGCATGATTAAATGTCAACACTTGTGGTATTGACATGTAAACCATGGGCGGGCATGATTAGCATGTCAACACTTGTGGTAGTGACATGTAAACCATGGGCATGATAAGCATGTCACCACTTGTAGTAGTGACATGAAAACCATGGGCATGATTAGCATGTCAACATTTGTGGTAGTGACATGTAAACCATGGGCATGATTAGCATGTCATAACCTGTGGTAAAGACATGAAAACCATGGTCATGATTAGCATGTCACCACTTGTGGTAGTGACATGAAAACCATGGGCATGATTAGCATGTCACAACCTGTGGTAAAGACATGAAAACCATGGGCATGATTAGCATGTCACCACTTGTGGTAGTGACATGAAAACCATGGGCATGATTAAATGTCAACACTTGTGGTAGTGACATGTAAACCATGGGCGGGCATGATTAGCATGTCAACACTTGTGGTAGTGACATGTAAACCATGGGCATGATTAGCATGTCACCACTTGTGGTAAAGACATGAAAACCATGGGCATGATTAGCATGTCACCACTTGTGGTAGTGACATGAAAACCATGGGCATGATTAGCATGTCAACACTTGTGGTAGTGACATGTAAACCATGGGCGGGCATGATTAGCATGTCAACACTTGTGGTAGTGACATGTAAACCATGGGCATGATTAGCATGTCACCACTTGTGGTAAAGACATGAAAACCATGGGCATGATTAGCATGTCACCACTTGTGGTAGTGACATGAAAGCCATGGGCATGATTAGCATGTCAACACTTGTGGTAGTGACATGTAAACCATGGGCATGATTAGCATATCACCACTTGTGGTAGTGACATGAAAACCATGGGCATGACTAGCATGTCAACACTTGTGGTAGTGGCATGTAAACCATGGGCATGATTAGCATGTCACAATTTGTGGTAGTGACATGAAAACCATGGGGCTGATTAGCATGTCAACACTTGTGGTAGTGACATGTAAACCATGGGCATGATTAGCATGTCACCACTTGTGGTAGTGACATGAAAACCATGGGCATAAGCATGTCAACACTTGTGGTAGTGACATGTAAACCATGGGCATGATTAGCATGTCACAACTTGTGGTAGTGACATGAAAACCATGGGCCTGATTAGCATGTCACCACTTGTGGTAGTGACATGTAAACCATGAGCATGATTAGTATGTCACCACTTGTGGTAGTGACATGTAAACCATGGGCACGATTAGCATGTCACAACTTGTGGTAGTGACATGAAAACCATTGGCATGATTAGCATGTCACCACTTGTGGTAGTGACATGAAAACCATGGGCATGATTAGCATTGGAACGCATGATATTGAGAACAATCTTTTTAATTTCAGTGCCCTGAAGCGCCTCAAAAAATACCGACAACAAGAGGTGACATCAGTACTTGTTAGTTATCCAGCCTGGAGATATACTGCGCTGGATGTTTGTTTCAACTTATATATCGATGATAACCAAGGATACCTTTATAGTAAATCAACAAATGTATTTCATTTTGCAGGGCTTGGATATCATTATACAGTATTGAATTTTTCATTATTATATGATTGATTAGTGTTTATTGATAGTTACTGTTTATATCGATTAGAGAAACTAAAGCAATCATACACAAATTCATTAAAGACACAAAAGAATTGCATATTGTAATGTAAACTCTGCTTGAGCTTGCATCCATATTTTTCAAAAACTGTACAGACTTTCTACTCATAGCTACATTTGTACATTCTAACAAAATAAAATTAATGTAGCAACCCTACAATGTGGGCTGTATAGGAGAGTTGGTTTGGTTGGGGAATTGGGGTGTTTGCATTGCATAAACATGACCATTCCACAACCCCACATTAATTTCTGGGGACATAGTTTTAATATCTTAAGTTTTTAATCCCTTGCTTAAATATTCTTGGGGGTACTAAACCTCATTTTGAGAGAGCCAAAACATTTGTAAGTTAGGGAGAATATATCGGATGATGTTAGCAGGGCTTGCATTAACGGCATTCCGTACATGTTAAGGACTCAAAAATAATTTGGAGGACGCAAAAATTGAAAATATTTCCGTTTTTTGGACGCAAATTTTTTTTAGGTCAATACTACAATGTGTTTACAACGATACCTAACAAAACCAAATAATTATGATCTCTCACCTTTATTTGAATCGTAAATAAGGCTCAACATGTTGAATATTTACAAATAATCATGATTCTCTCGAATTTTTTCGACTTTGTTTATTTTTAGATTTGAAACCATGACACGTCACAGTTTTTCCTATTCAGAAACAAATATTAGGTTATTCATGAAATAAAATGTATTCATTGTCGAATGAACGAACATGCATTTATTCAGTCCGTACTTAATGTTTACTTCCGTTTTAAATTCGCGGCAAGAAATCAAAAACTGAAAATATGACTAGAAATAGGGGACACACTTTTTTTCAAAGGACACACTTTTTTAAAAAAATTGCGTCCTTGGGACTTTCTAACCTAATGCAAGCGCTGTGTTAGAATTGATTGGGGTAAGAATGTGTATATATCTGGTATTGAATTTTCTCGGCTTCTAAAATATAATGGAAGCTTCAATTTCTGGTCTTCAAGACCAGAACGTGGAACGGAGAAATGGAGTTTTCAAATTGTAATTGATGCAGTTATGATTGTAATATTGGTAAGACAGTACCTATGATTAACTAGAAGGAATAGATTTTAGCACCTCTAAGGTTTAGATTGTAAAAGGTTACAGCCTTATAGTATTGCTCTGTAAATAGTTAAAGGTGACGTGGTCTCCCCAGCATTGATGCAACTGGGTGCTGGAAATTCAAAAGTCACAGACAACCATGTTGAAATTTGCTTACACCCTTTCAAAATGATGAAAGAGATATTCTGACCAAGGTCATATTAAGGTAAGGCACCCTCTAGGAGAAAACCGGCGAGATCCCTGAGTGTATACTTACCTTGGGTCAAATGCATGTACCTCACATCCCAACTTTTCCTCAATGTCCTTTTCAAAGCGGAAATCATGATCAATTCTGAAATAAGATCAACATACATTAGACATACTACTGTGTAGGGGGTACAAAAAATAGTCAACACTTTAGTCTAAATATAGGTTTGCCGTAATATTCAAATGGGTGAATATGTTCATTGGATATATGCAGTCATGATACATGTATATCTAATATAGGAACACACTATTAATCACATACCCAAAGGAGTATATCAGACATGGCTTCTTTATCTCATAGAAATTCTCCATGCAAACTTCCCATCCGCCATCTTCTCGAGGTCCATAATGGGCCTGGTCACGACATTGTACTTTGACTGTTACAAGGAAACTGAAATTTAAGATCAGTAATATGTTTAGAAAGTCTAATCTAGGTCCATAATGGGCCTTGTCACGACATTGTACTTTGACTGTTACAAGGAAACTGAAATTTAAGATCACTAATATGTTTAGAAGGTCTAATCTAGGTCCATAATGGGCCTGGTCACGACATTGTACTTTGACTGTTACAAGGAAACTGAAATTTAAGATCACTAATATGTTTAGAAGGTCTAATCTAGGTCCATAATGGGCCTTGTCACGACACTGCACTTTGACTGTTACAAGGAAACTGAAATTTAAGATCACTAATATGTTTAGAAGGTCTAATCTAGGTCCATAATGGGCCTGGTCACGACACTGCACTTTGACTGTTACAAGGAAACTGAAATTTAAGATCACTAATATGTTTAGAAAGTCTAATCTAGGTCCATAATGGGCCTGGTCACGACATTGTTCTTTGACTGTTACAAGGAAACTGAAATTTAAGATCATTAATATGTTTAGAAAGTCTAATCTAGGTCCATAATGGGCCTTGTCACGACATTGTACTTTGACTGTTACAAGGAAACTGAAATTTAAGATCACTAATATGTTTAGAAGGTCTAATCTAGGTCCATAATGGGCCTTGTCACGACACTGCACTTTGACTGTTACAAGGAAACTGAAATTTAAGATCACTAATATGTTTAGAAAGTCTAATCTAGGTCCATAATGGGCCTGGTCACGACATTGTACTTTGACTGTTACAAGGAAACTGAAATTTAAGATCATTAATATGTTTAGAAAGTCTAATCTAGGTCCATAATGGGCCTTGTCACGACACTGCACTTTGACTGTTACAAGGAAACTGAAATTTAAGACCACTAAAACATTTAGGAAGTCTCCATGCAAACTGAGCTGTTTAATATGCTAGTTTTGGATCAAAATAGGCAATACCATCATACAATTGCTGAAACTGGAACAATTAAAAACATGTTTGAAATGTCAGAATATAATTTAATATGAGAAAAATTATAAATTTTCCAAAATACATTATGAGAAAAATATAAAATTGTCCAAACATACACAGTATTGGCATTGGAAGGGGGAGGGCGTTGGGGGCGACCCCCCTCCCCCCTTCCCCAGTTTTTAGATTTGAAACTGAGCCTAGAATTAGATAGATAAGATAAAGAACACCCTTGTGTTTTCAACAAAGTTATTTCAATTGTGGATTGCATTGTTTTGTGCCAACTGTAGAATAATAACAATTACAAAATTACCCACTCAAAGAAAAGATCCTCCAAATCTTGTTTAGAATGACGTTCCAGCAGGAAAGCACTGTCATCTAATATCTCACTAATCTGGAAAACACACAATCAAGATAACACTGCTACTCATTATCTTGGGTACATATATTTTACAAATACATACCACTTCAACATCATTTGTCTTTCCTATGTGTTAAGAGGGTGTCAATTAAGGACATCTAAGAATCTAAGCATTCAACTCATAAGTCTGCAAGTGTTAATGCAAATAGCAATCTTAATTTCTACAAGCAATGTTGAGAGAAGCTGAATCAGTCTAAATGTTATCATGGGCTTTCAATATATGTTATCTATAAATTCTTACCTCATAAACTTTACTCTTGCACTTAACACCAGATTTAACCCGGCTTTCCAATGAGAAAACTGGTTCACCATCAGATGTCCAATAAAACAGCATGTACACTAACATCACAAGAATTATGAAGTAAATCCAACGTTTCCGTCGCTTGAAGTTGATGATACTTGCAAAAGTATTATATATGACAGTTGTCATCTTTATTTTTTTTCTCAATCCACTTTGAACGATAAGTTGTGTTTACATCATATGATAGGCCTTTTATTGGTACATTCAGGATACTGCAGCTGGTTTAACGAAGTCCGATAGACATTCTTCTATGTGATCTAAAATAGAAATTATTTGAACTCCTTGAAGACTGGTCACTTTAAGCAAGAAAAGACATGAAAATCATATCATTTGACCTGATGCTGTTAACTGTTATATCTTCATGCTTTTACATCAACTTTTCTCCTTCCATGGAAGTTGTGTAAAACACAAATTCCAATGGAACAAAAAAACAACAAGAAAAACATGGCACATGTGTGCATGCGAGGTTGTAATTGACAGAATATGTCACGTGAATATACATTTTTCTGATTATTGTCAAGAAAACCTATTCCAAGAGAACATCAATAAAATGAACACCAAAAATGAACACCGCCAAAATATGAAAGAATTTTGTGGTTTTGTCCAGTGCGAACTAAATACAGTTGGATTAGGGATCCTACTGATCGAAGTGACCTACCTCTCTTTTACTATACGCCTTTACTATATTACTTACATTGAATAAGAATAATACTGATTTTTTATTATGAAAATATTTGATTTTTGTAAGAGATCTTCATGGGCGATAATAGAGTATATAAACTTAGCGTCGACTAATTTGAGCATTTACTTGCGATATAATAATTTTCAATTACACACGTATACAAACTTATGGCCTATATGACACAAACATATCTTACATTCCACAACAAATGTATCTAATGGCCAAAATAGAAGAGATAATTTTTTAAAAATTTACCTGGAGAAAATCCACAACAAGTAAAATCTTATCTAATTTTATTTGTAATGTAAACTGTTCTAAAGTTGCAATGTATATGGAGCATTTTGATGCCCTTCCGTCTTAATTATAATTCTAAAAATTATTTCATTTGAATATTAATACATTCGAAATACAATTTAAATCATTTATTTGATAGATATACTTGTCATGATACTCCCTTTAACATTTCAAGAATTCCGTTGGCACCTAGTTCAACATTTGCTGTTATCTTGATTAACTAGAGCAAATTAGTCTAACTACAAGCCCTTGTGAGACCCCCCTCTATGATATGAATTTAATGAAATAAAGTTTACAAAGGGGAGAATAAGAAGGTGCATTAATTCAGTTCCCATATCACTTGTAAGACCCCACTTGGAATACGCAAACAGCGTATGGAATCCTCACCACAACATGGATATTGACAAGCTAGAAAAGGTCCAAAGACTAGCGACAAAACTTGTACCAGAAATTAAGGACATGAATTATGGGGATAGGCTAAGATACCTGAAGCTACCATCACTCCTGTACAGAAGGAGACGAGGGGATCTCATCCAAACCTACAAAATCATATAAGGTCTTGACAGGATTAATATCACTGACATTGCTGAAAAATCTGAAGCTCATAGAACCAGAGGAAACACTGAGAAGCTCAATACAAGATACAGTAGACTGAATGTCAGGAAGAATGTTTTCGGAAACAGAATTGTGAAAGACTGGAACAATCTCCCACAGACTGCAATAGATGCTGACAATGTCAACCAGTTCAAGGCGCAAATTGACAAACACTTCCACAACCTAAAGTACCACTACAACTAGATGACAGCCCCTTTAACCCATGTCCACTGAGCTTTCAAGAAAACAACCCCCACCCCACCTTTTTCCCACTTAGTAAGACCTTACATATAACAAGATCTGGATAATATAGGATTCTTCCTTCTTCCAGAAGAAATGGTATATACAGGTATATACAGGTATACAGTTCTTCACATGCATTGATTTACATGGAGAGCGGACTGGCTAAGAAAACAATCAAATCTGACTGGCTCTATTCAAATGAGTCAGATTATTTCCACTTCCTGTTACCCGATGTGGCAGGACATGCCTAGCTAGTCCTAACATTACAAGCTAAGACTGTTAGTAAAGTAAATAGGGGAGGGGGAGTCCAGACACTAGGTTGAAATAGAAAAAAATTCATCAAGGTTTCTGAAAATTCTGTCTCAACCAGATGTCATACATCATTATACGTTCCTGCCCTAAGGCATCAACAAATTATAAATGTGAACCAAATCCATCTACTGGTATTTCAGCTATCAATGACCACAATTCCTCTGAAATGAGGCGGCCACTGTTAATTTATGGCCCATCTTACAAATTCTTTTTAAGCATGTAGAGCTTGTATGTTCTGACATCAACATATGAACAAAATCTGTGAACATGGTCATTGATTTATCAAAAATTACATTTTTCACTAAAAATGGTCACAATTTTGAATAGAGCTGTCCTAACCTATTAAAAATTCCTTCTTGAGCATATAACTGTAATTTAGTCCAAATTCTATTGTGGATACCATGATAATCAAAAACAAGACATTATTACCACCTTGCCGGGCCAGTTCTAGGGGTTTTAGTGCTAGTTTTTTGACCTTGAAAAGGTCACTGAAGGTCAAATCTTAAATATAAAGTCAGATTTGATCTTCTGAAAACTTGTAGATGCTTTTGAAAAAACTGAAGCCAGTCTAACCACTAATGGCCACCAGCATATAATACTTGAACTATATCGGCAGTTCGGCACGGGCGTAGTGCCCAGTACGCTGGGTACGCACAGGCGTACCAGATGGTTGCAAATTCGCTACAAATACAACCAAATTTCAAAATTTTCCTGGGGAAGAACCCCCAGACCCCCCTGAATGCTTGTTTTTTGATTCACTCAACTCTTGTTCCTGTGGTGGTGGCGTACTACTTAGAAAAATAGCGCTACGCCCATGATCGGTCAGCTGGTATTCAAGTGATTATAAGATTACATTATTATAAATGACAGCCATTTTGAATTGAGTGGCCATATTGAAAATTCCATAAGGCACTGGCCTGTAAAATGTTAACCCACTCTGTCAACCATTATTTCATGTATTTGACAGATGAATGGACAGGCAGCTTCTTTATATCCATAACAAACTTTGTTTGATGAGAAAACAACTTCTTAATTTGATCAGATATCTCATTTCTTTTTTAGCAAATAACAACAATAGAATTGTTAGGATTAATGAAAATTGATTCTCAGACCAACAATTTACACCATTTACAATTTACAACATTGGTCTATTTTGAAAGTTGAGAAAAAAAAAAAATCTTGAATTATTTTCAAAACATTTTTGCACCCTAAATGACATCACAATGATGTCACTTAGGGTGCCCACATTTTTAATATGCTAAAACATTTAAGTGGCAAATTAGGTATGACATTTTATTATTCAAATAGAAAGTCCTTTGTTAAATCTTCACAGTGGTGTTAAAAAGTCAATATGTTTTTCCTGAATAGTTGGATATTTGATTTAAAAATTTCAGCTTTTATTTGAAAAATGGAAGGAAATTCGAATATATGAAAAATAAAAATCTGACAAATTTTTTTCGCTCAAAATTTTCAAAAATTTATAAAATAACTTTTAAAGTCATGAAAAATAATAAAAAAAGAACGATAAGCATATATTTTCAAACTTTAGATGAGGCCTTTAAGATTTACTTTATTCTTATTACTATCATTCAATATGCCTTAATAACTTTAACAGAATCAAACATAAAATTTTGGTTTATTTTGCACATCTAATATTCTGTATATTTCCATCACATGTGTACAATATTTACAATATCATAGAATACATGTGTGCAAAATTTACAATATCATAGAATACATATCTATAATATTGTATAATTGTAGACTAGCAGTAATATCATCAAATACATTTGTACCATTTTGTACACACTACTGTATTTACAATATCATAAAAAAACATGTATACAATATTGCATGTCAATAAAATTCTATCATAGAATACAATATTGCATGTCTAATAAGATATAATTCTATCATAGAATACATGAGTACAATATTGCGTTACTACTAGGAAATAATTCTATCATAAAATACATGAGTACAATATTGCAGGTCTAATAAGATAAAATTCTATCATAGAATACATGAGTACAATATTGCATTACTACTAGGATATAATTCTATCATAGAATACAGGAGTACAATATTGTATGTCTAATAAGATATAATTCTATCATAGAATACATGAGTACAATATTGCATGTCTAATAGGATATAATTCTATCATAGAATACATGAGTACAATATTGCATGTCTAATAGGATATAATTCTATCATAGAATACATGAGTACAATATTGCATGTCTGCTAGGATATAATTCTATCATAGAATGCATGATTACAATATCGCATGTCTGCTAGGATAAAATTCTATCATAGAATACAATATTGCATATCTGCTAGGATATAATTCTATCATAGAATACATGAGTACAATATCGCATGTCTGCTAGGATATAATTCTATCATAGAATGCATGATTACAATATCACATGTCTGCTAGGATAAAATTCTATCATAGAATACAATATTGCATATCTGCTAGAATATAATTCGATCATAGAATACATGAGTACAATATCGCATGTCTACTAGGATATAATTCTATCATAGAATATATGAATACAATATTGCATGTCTAATAGGATATAATTCTATCATAGAATACATGAGTACAATATTACATGTCTGCAAGGACATAATTCTATCATAGAACATATGAGTACAATATTGCATGTCTAATAGGATATAATTCTATCATAGAATACATGGGTTTAATATTGCATGTCTGCTAGGATATAATTCTATCATAGAATACATGAGTACATTGTTGCATGTCTGCTAGTATATAATTCTATCATAGAATATATGTGTTCAATATTCCATGTCTGCTAGGATATAATTCTATCATAGAATACATGTGTTCAATTTTGCATTACTACTGGGATATACATGAGTACAATATCGCATGTCTACTAGGATAAAGTTCTATCATAGAATACATGTGTTCAATATTGAATTACTACTAGGATATACATGAGTACAATATCGCATGTCTACTAGGATATAATTCTATCATAGAATACATGTGTTCAATATTGCATTACTACTAGGATATACATGAGTACAATATCTCATGTCTACTAGGATATAATTCTATCATAGAATACATGTGTTCAATATTGCATTACTACTAGGATATACATGAGTACAATATCTCATGTCTACTAGGATATAATTCTATCATAGAATACATGTGTTCAATATTGCATTACTACTAGGATATACATGAGTACAATATTGCATGTCTACTTGGATATAATTCTATCATAGAATACATGTGTTCAATATTGCATTACTACTAGGATATACATGAGATACAATATCGCATGTCTACTAGGATATAATTCTATCATAGAATACATGTGTTCAATATTGCATTACTACTAGGATATACATGAGTACAATATTGCATGTCTACTAGGATATAATTCTATCATAGAATACATGTGTTCAATATTGCATTACTACTAGGATATACATGACTACAATATTGCATGTCTGCTAGGATATAATTCTATCATAGAATACATGTGTTCAATATTGCATTACTACTAGGATATACATGAGTACAATATTGCATGTCTACTAGGATATAATTCTATCATAGAATACATGTGTTCAATATTGCATTACTAGTAGGATATACATGAGTACAATATCGCTTCTACTAGAATATAATTCTATCATAGAACACATGTGTTCAATATTGCATTACTACTAGGATACACATGAGTACAATATCGCATGTCTGCTAGAATATAATTCTATCATAGAATACATGAGTACAATATTGCATGTCTGCTAGGATACAATTTTCTCATAGAATACATGTGTTCAATATTGCATGTCTGCTAGGATATAATTCTATCATTGAATACATGTGCTCAATATTGCATTACTAGTATATACATGAGTACAATATCGCATGTCTACTAGGATATAATTCTATCATAGAATACATGTGTTCAATATTGCATTACTACTAGGATACACATGAGTACAATATCGCATGTCTGCTAGGATATAATTCTATCATAGAATACATGTGTTCAATATTGCATTACTACTAGGATATACATGAGTACAATATTGCATGTCTACTAGGATATAATTCTATCATAGAATACATGTGTTCAATATTGCATTACTACTAGGATATACATGAGTACAATATCGCATGTCTACTCGGATATAATTCTATCATAGAATACATGTGTTCAATATTGCATTACTACTAGGATATACATGAGTACAATATTGCATGTCTACTTGGATATAATTCTATCATAGAATACATGTGTTCAATATTGCATTACTACTAGGATATACATGAGATACAATATCGCATGTCTACTAGGATATAATTCTATCATAGAATATATGTGTTCAATATTGCATTACTAGTAGGTTATACATGAGTACAATATCGCATGTCTACTAGGATATAATTCTATCATAGAATATATGTGTTCAATATTGCATTACTAGTAGGTTATACATGAGTACAATATCGCATGTCTACTAGGATATAATTCTATCATAAAATACTATGGGGCAACCCTACCCCAACCCAACCCAATTTTTGGTTTTAGGGGCCCATGTCCTGCTTGAGTTCTTGAGTTACATGTACTATTTAGTCACTTTACTAATTTAGTAAGTTTCAAAAAGTTACGAAATCGCAAATTGTATTTCTCAAAAGATTTGATCTTTTTAGTAAGTTTATGAATGATAAGCTATGTGACATCATGTGACGTAGTTCCCATATTCCATTGTCAGCTGTGACGTTTCCAGCAATTCCAACAAAGCTATATTAATGCAAGAACATCGAAGCATGTGATTGAATATAGTCCATGTTATCAACGTTTTAGCACTGAATGTATGGAATTGTATTGAATGTATTCAAATCCAAATGGATATTGGACAAAAATGAATTTCCTGTATACTTGAACTATCTTTGATGTACAAGTACTGTAAAAATGAAAGTAAATATGTAAAGGAAGACTTACAAAAGACTTACAAGACCTCCAGATGCGTACATAAAGTTACAATAAAAATCGCACATGACATCATTGTTCAGGAACTTTAAGAAAAAAGTTACTTATTTTTGCAAAGATACTAAACTTTGAGAAATGCAAGTTTAAAGTTATTTCTACAAACTTACAACTTACCAATTCGCAACTTTACAAACTTTCGAGAAATAAACCCCAGTATGATAGTCGTACTTACAATTTAAATTCTATCGTCTGTTATACACATTTATTATAGAACTGACCCCTTCAATAAGTCCAAGTATTCATTGTGCTTGAGTTTTGTTACTATGGTAACATTAGTTGGTTTCTTTAGCGACTGTTCCCAGTCAACAATCATTTGTCCTCGGGAATGTGTACCACTTAACTCTACAGTTGCATAAACCTGCTGACTGTCCTGTGACAATTCATTGTCACATGCTAATGACATTGCAATCTCATCACATGGAATATAGGTAGGCCATTTCTCATTTAAACATTTTGTCACCGTTTTTTTCTCGATTTGTAGCATGAAGTTTGATTTGTGCGTATCAGGCTTTCTGATCTCATTGTAGGTGTCCTACAGTAAAATACATTACATTGTAGTAAACAATCAATAAACTCAACTCCCACTCCCTCCCTTCACTCACCTACCACCCACCCACCCACCCAACCACTCACTCACTCACTCTCACCCACATACTCACCCACTCACTCACCCATTTCACGAACAACTCACTCACACAACTTACATTAGTTAAAATTACGCACACAAGTTTACATATAACACATACTTTTGCAATACTCAAGTTCTGCATGTAATTAGGAATTAATCATGAGAGTATTTTGAGCATTTAGCACATTTAAAAACAACTTCTTATTGCATAATCCTTTCAATGAACACAGTTTAATTGCTCAAGCCATCAAATAACATATCACTGTATTTCCCATGGTCTAATTTTGTGACTAGAATAACATTTGATGCTTTTTGCAGATGATTGTTCCAATCTACCACCATCTGACCCCGAGTTGTCGACCCATTCAACTCCAATGTAGCATATACATGTTTGGCTTCTATAGCAACAGATTTATCTAGTGCCGTTGCCATAGTAATTTCATCAGCAGTGCCATATAGTTTGGTAGTTCCTCCTCCCCCATACCAGTTTTCAATGTTATTTTTTTCGATGCGTTTCATTAATTTTGCTTTTTCAGTTGATTGATTAATAAATCTGCCATACCATTCCTGGAAGCACATCAATGGAAATGATTTACAATTCTTCACCCAACTCATTGGTCAGTATCAAGCGAAGGTAATGGCTGTAACCTTCATATCTAAGATGGCAGGCAGTAATTGTTCATTTCAATATTTTTTGTTTTCATTGATAGAGTTAAACTAATTATAGTTGACATAATGCTTTGACATTTGAACCAAATCAGGCATGGAAACTCTGGAGTATGATCATTTGTTCATATACCATGCGTGGGCACCACAGTTCAATGATATCTTCCACCGCTTAAGGGAAGGTTATTTGGATTTGGGTTTTACAGACAAGATAACTGATGTGTGGTGATGCGGTAACGTTGTGAGAGTTTATAATGGGGAGCTAAGCTGTCCAGTAGCCGCATCATTTTGACATAACATGACCAGTTACCAATATTCAGTAATCATCATTGGAAGATATCATTGAACTGTGGCGCTCATGCACAATACAATATGAACAAATTATCATACTCCAGAGTTCCCATTTGGTTCAAATATCAAAGCAAAACATCAACCATAAATTTAATTCAATGAAAACTAAAAAAATTGAAATTGACAATTACTCAGTTCGCCATCTTTACTGGCGAAATTGTACAATGTCTCCCCAGAAAGATCTTGTTCAATAAAACTCATATTGAAACATGAGATAAAGAGGAAATACCAAACAAGAAACATTATTTTTGCTTTTGGCACCAGTGTTCGAAACTCACAGGTGCCTGAGCGACTGCCGCCAATGACATTTACTGTTCACTTTTGGCAATGGACTTTGCCTTGTTATCCCTCTGAACATATCCCCAACACTTACCCAAGTTAAACTATGCTGAAGGCAGAGTTCCCAGGTTGCTATGGTGATAGGGCAACCAAGTTCATTAAGGACAACATGTGCTGCCTCAGGATCGCTATGGAAATTGAACTCTGCACTTGTTGTAATGTTACCCTTTCCTGGAATCAAAAAATGGCAGACATGGGGAAGGTTGGGGAGGGGTAGCAGAAAACTAGTCCCTCCTAAAACACATGAACTGGGCAACCAAAAAATGCCTATGGGTCACCTACTGGAAACAGGTCTAATATTTAGTGCACTATATTCTTTACATTAAGATAACAAACTGGGCTTCATGTTTCATGTTTTAATTTTGGGCCCAGCTTCCCCTTGTTGATACACTGGACCACCCCTTAGAGTTAAAAGACCGACAGACATTTAATCAATAAAAAGTATTTTCAAAAATACAGGGCGTATCAAAAAAAACGCAACAAGTAGTTATCTCGTAAAATCACAAAACTAGTGATGACTACATCAATTTAATTCAATGTAACATAAAGCCACGTCTCTCCTCTTTGCAATGGTATGTCATTCATTCACATTTGGTAATGGTTGGGTGAGAAACCCTTCCATTTGCACGGTGGGTCAAAATCCGCTCTGCTCCAAGTTTTAGATATTGCAAAAATCAGTACAAGGGCTAAGTGCCAATGGACGTTCCCCTGACTTGAATTGTTGTGACTTTTTCTTTTGGAGCTATCTGAGGAGGATTTGTGCTCACAATTCGTCCACCAGATATTGCAAAACCTCGAGAAAGATTTGCCCATGGGCTGCTTTTCTTTGCTTTAACCCACAGATGACTCAGGGCTGAACCATGCATGACGTGGACAGATGAGCGCATCTTTATGTGCAAGGAAATGGTGGCAATTTGGAGGGGTATAGGATGTATTCTTGCAAGAGTATGAGTATGAACACGTTACTGTCTATGCCACACCTGTCACACCTTCTTCCAATAGCCCCTATGCTCCTTGTACTGACTTTTGCAATGTTAAAACTTAGGTCCGAGCTGAATTTTGTCCCACTTTGCAAAATTAATGATCATTCGGCCAGTCATGACTCCCTGTAAATGATTGATATTCCATTGCAAAGAGGAGTAATTTGGCTTTTTGGTACATTGAATGAAAAGGATATATCATTGTAAAGAGGAGACACATGGCTTTATGGTGCATTGAATGAAATCAATGCTGTTATCAATGGTTTTGTGCTTTTCCGAGATAACAATCTGTTTTTTTGATACGCACTGTACATCATGATAAATGCAAGGACACCAAAAGGCATATATTGGTATGGTCATCATAGGAGACATCAATCTAAGCTTTAGACTTGTGTGCATAAATTTATTGAACCAACTTTCCCTTCCTTAATAATAGGAAATTCATATTTTTTTGAAGTTGGAACAGAATCAAAGTAAAAAATTAATGCTTTTAAAATTTATTACATCTGTATAAGAAAACATACCTTGATAATTTCCACCCATGATGTAACAGTCTTTGAGCTTTTTACCCAAATCAGGATCCAATCTGATTGCCATTGCAATATTTGTCAGGGGTCCCAATCCAATCAAAGTTAGCTTACCTGAAAATAAATACTAGTGTTAAAGAACAGTAAAATCTGTGTAAGTGGAACACTTTTGGAACCTCAAAACAGTGTTCCACTTACAGAGGTTCATTATACCATTATTCCAATTAGTGACTGTCAATAGATGTATATGGTTTGTGCATTTAGCCTGTAACGAACCTGGATAGCAAGTTGCTTCTACAGCACAGCTGAAGTGGCTTAAGCCTTTATAGTTCAGTTGGTAGAGCATCAGACTTTGGATCTAAGGGTTCTAGGTTTGATTCCCACATGAGTCATGTTTAGACTGGGTAAGGCAAATGATTATGTCTCATTCAAGTGCAGAGGAAGCTTTCTTTTAACATTACTAAATGCTAAAAATCCATCTATTTACTGTATTGTTCTTTTAACTTGGCGTTACTTAATTTGACTTTTTTGGATATTGGACATATTGGCATTTGCATAAATCGTTCATCAAATTAAAGACAAATCGAGTATATGGCAACCAAAGTACCTGGATTTCCATTCACAAGTCTCACTATGGTATTGACAGCATGTTCTTTCTGAACAAGGGCAGAATAATCTTGTGGCTCTTCCTCAGGTGCATCTCCAAATCCATCGTTTCCATGGTAAAATGATGGGCCTGCATTTATTCCCACAAGAGAAGTAGACACCCCCTGATACACTGGAATCTGGAATAGTGAACTGATCAGTTAAGTAGCCTGTTTCTGCATGAAAGGTGTGGTAGCAGTATATTTAAGACACACATAATATACATTCATATTCAATGATGCCTAATATTAAGGATATGATTCTCTCTTAAATGATGACCTACGTATTAAAGATATGATTTTATCTTTTAGGGTGACTTATCAAATGTATCCATCCTCAATTAATACAAGGCAATAACATGACAAAATGTCATCACCAAGTTGCTCACAATTTAATGAGTTCATATTAAGTCAGGTCTGAATTTCAGAGAATTTGGATGATTTTGAAAAAGATTTGGTCAATTTGATGCTCGTTGAATAAAAATGTCATCACCAAGTTGCTCACAATTTAATGAGTTCATATTAAGTCAGGTCTGAATTTCAGAGAATTTGGATGATTTTGAAAAAGATTTGGTCAATTTGATGCTCGTTGAATAAATATTGGAACTTCTGAGAACTCGTAGATGATTTTGAAAAAATGGTCAATTTAAAGCAAGTTGAAAAAATACAGTTTTTATCTTTTTTTGACCTGGAAAAGGTCAAATTTTTTTTACCTTGAGAAGGTCATTGAAGTTCAAATCTCAAATCTATAGTCAGATTAATCATTTGAACTTGTACATGATCTTTAAAAAAATTTGGTCGATTTCAAGTTAAAAAGACCTTGTTGACCTTTTTTGACCTTGAAAAGGTCATTGAAGGTCAAATCTTAAGTCTAAAGTCAGATTTGAACTTCTTATAACTTGTTGATGATTTTGAAAAAAATTAAAGTCAGTCTAAACAGTATTTGTTAAGATATTGGAAGTTGTAAGAATTTGTTACAGACAGTACCAACCACCAACCACCAACTGCCGATCGCAAACCGCTGTCAGAAAAAACAAAGAACAATTCCAATATGTCACCACTTTTTGTTGGTGGCATAATAATATAAAGTTATAAAGAAAGTACATTATACGATCGTTAAAGGTACATTATTTAAGTAGCAGTAACTCATAGTTGTTGAAAATATGTTTTATATAAATAAACATTTTTTCAGATTTTCTGATGGCAACACAAGAAGGGATAGGGAAGATGTGATTTAATCAGCTACCTATTAAAATAAAAACCTAACAAGAATCAAATGGACTTACATCAAGGCGTTTGCAAACTTTAAGTAACCTGAAGACATTCCTGCAGACCTGATCCACCTTAGTGTTACCCTGTACACACGTAATACCTGGAACAAAGAACCCACATTAATGTTACCCTGCACACATGTAATACCTGGAACAAAAAATCCACATAAGTGTTACCCTGCACACATGTAATACCTGGAACAAAGAATCCACATTAGTGTTACCCTGCACACATGTAATACCTGGAACAAAGAACCAACATTAATGTTACCCTGCACACATGCAATACCTGGAACAAAAAATCCACATAAGTGTTACCCTGCACACATGTAATATATATATATATCTTTTATTGACTCTCTGATGTCATTGCAATGACATATTAAGCTACGTTCACACCAACGGCGCTTTGATGGCGCTTTAAAGAGGCTTGTAAAGCGGCACCAAAGTGTAACAAAGCTTGATTAAAGCGTCGGGGTCGTAATAGGTCGTAGAAAAGCTCGGGAGTAAAGCGGGATGTTCGGCAAGAGCGCTAAAAAATTTAAACTGTTTAAGCGTTCGCTCAAACAGCGCTTTGATGGCGCTTCAAAGCGGCTTGTAAAGCGGCACCAAAGCGTAACAAAGCTTGATTAAAGCGTCGGGGTCGTAATAGGTCGTAGAAAAATTCGGAGTAAAGCGGGATATTCGGCAAGAGCGCCAAAAAAGTTTAAACTGTTTAAAAATTTTGGGCGTTCTGTTACGAATTGATTAAAGCGCCGAGAGTGTATCAAAGCTTAAAAAACCGTAACAAAGCTCAGCAAAGCTTGACCCAAAGCGTAGGAAAGCTTAACAGAGCTTGGTTCAAAGCGGGGACCCCAGTCTCTTCACGGTATGTTACCACTTTACACGCTTCGTTAAGATGTCTCAAGATTTGTTATGATCTGGCATGAAGATCTGACACGAGGTCAGACGCTTTCATCAATATCTGACACCCTTTGTTACGCTTTCATGAAGGACTCTCAAGCTTTCCAACAAATTGAGACGCTTACATCAAGAATTGAAACGCTTTGTTAGACTTTGTTACGCTTGACAAGCTTCCTCATGCTCTCTTACGCTCTTTCACGCCGTGCGTCAAACATCATGTCTTATTCAGATAGGTCATGCTCTGGTCCATCTGGAATTTCTGGATCTTGTTGTTCTGCCATCGTGTTCTGAGTCAAAGATGCAATGGTTTTATGGATCTACTGCATCTTTATATAGTCATTGGATCAAAAGCGCCATTACGAATTGATTAAAGCGCCGAGAGTGTATCAAAGCTTAAAAAACCGTAACAAAGCTCAGCAAAGCTTGACCCAAAGCGTAGGAAAGCTTAACAGAGCTTGGTTCAAAGCGGGGACCCCAGTCTCTTCACGGTATGTTACCACTTTACACGCTTCGTTAAGATGTCTCAAGATTTGTTATGATCTGGCATGGGCGTTCTGTTACGAATTGATTAAAGCGCCGAGAGTGTATCAAAGCTTAAAAAACCGTAACAAAGCTCAGCAAAGCTTGACCCAAAGCGTAGGAAAGCTTAACAGAGCTTGATTAAAGCGCCGAGAGTGTATCAAAGCTTAAAAAAACCGTAACAAAGCTCAGCAAAGCTTGACCCAAAGCGTAGGAAAGCTTAACAGAGCTTGGTTCAAAGCGGGGACCCCAGTCTCTTCACGGTATGTTACCACTTTACACGCTATTTTGGGCGTTCTGTTACGAATTGATTAAAGCGCCGAGAGTGTATCAAAGCTTAAAAAACCGTAACAAAGCTCAGCAAAGCTTGACCCAAAGCGTAGGAAAGCTTAACAGAGCTTGGTTCAAAGCGGGGACCCCAGTCTCTTCACGGTATGTTACCACTTTACACGCTTCGTTAAGATGTCTCAAGATTTGTTATGATCTGGCATGAAGATCTGACACGAGGTCAGACGCTGTCCCTGTTCGGGCTCCAAGAGATGGCAAAATCTTTTTCAACTAACCTACCTTCTACTACTTCTACTTAACATCAAGTTTGGGTTCGGAGGTCATAATATTATATGCTATTATGTAACTACTTTAATGCAATGTACTGTTATGTATTTTCTATTGTATTATTACGTAACATCTTTTAATTAACGCATTATAATATTATGTAACTTCTATTGTAGTTTATTGTTTTAGTTTAGTTAGGTACAATAAACTATTTGACCAACTACTTGTAGTTTTTTGCGTCTATTTTTCGTATTTGGCATTATTGGGAATTTAAGTTTAATTTCAGTTGAAATAGATTTAAATTATAGAGGTTGCCATCTGGTTCTGCAGTTCATGCAAAGGTCATGAACTTTTAATTATGTCTAGATCATCTAATCACTTCAGCTACTGCAGCCAAGCACTAAACATGTAATATTTTTAGCTAATGCTCAGTTTTAAGTATCAAAAGATTAGGCTGATTCATGATTGTTCTATGCCGCATGGAAATGGATTAAATGACTATGCTACAAAAAACAGTTTTAAGTATCAATCTCTATCGGAAGTTACTGCTTTAGTTAAGCATGGATACTTTTTATGTAAGGTGGACCTATCAGAAGCGTATAGATCAGTGCCGATATCTCCCAGTGATTATCTGTATACTGGCCTTAAGTGGAAATTTCGAGGTGACAATTCATATACATATATGATAGACAAGAGACTCATGTTTGGAGCACGGAAAGCTCCAGAAATATTCCACAGACTTACGCAATCTGTTAAGCGTATGATGATCAACAGAGGATTTCACAACATTGTTGTTTATCTCGACGATTTCTGCCTAGTTTACTCTACATATAAGGAGTGTCAAGAAGCAAGGGACACATTGATTGGATTGATCAGGTCCCTTGGTCTGAGCATAAACTGGTCAAAGGTGGAAGGACCTACACAGGTTCTAACTTTCTTAGGCATAAACATTGATACTATAAAAATGCAACTGACATTGCCAGAGGAAAATCTAAATAGCTTGAAAGCATTACTCATCGAATTTTCAAGCAAAAAACGCGCCGCTAGATCCCAGCTTGAATCATTGGCTGGTAAACTTCATTGGGCAACCCAGGTCGTCAAAGGGGGTAGGCATTTCCTCCAACGGATCCTGGATACCATACGATCACTCAAACGCAGCAAACACAAATACATGCTAGGGACTCAATTCTATAAAGACATAGACTGGTGGATTAAGTACATAGACACATTCCATGGAAAATCTTTAATAATGGACAACAATCCAGTTGTGACTGTCGAGCTGGATGCTTGCAATACTGGAGCAGGCTTATACTATGATGGAGATTGGGCATATATAAATTTCCATCGTGATACCCCTTCTCTTAAGGATTACCATATCAATTATAAGGAGATACTCTCTGCATACTTCTCTGTATTGAGATGGGGGCACACATGGTCAAATAAGAAGGTTCAACTTGCAACCGATTCTTCTGTTGCAATGGCAGTGATCAACTATGGGAGGTCTCGACATCCTGTTATTATGGATATACTAAGACATATGTTCTGGATATCAGTGACTTACAACTTTGATCTAAGAGCACACCATGTCAAGGGACTAAATAATGTGATGGCAGATACAATCTCCAGACTTCATGAACCCCATGCCCTCCTATCCTTGGAAGCCTTGTTATACCCTGGCCGCTTCCCTTGTTCAGGAATGTCTGTTATGGACTTAATACCACACATGAGTTTTAATTCTCTGTTTTCCATTCTGCCGCAGGTCCGCAACTGGCTGAGCTGGAAGAAGAATTGGATAACACAATCGCTACACTACGCATGAATTGCTACACCCCCTCTACCAGATCAACATATGCAGCCCAGCTCCAAAAATATCTAGTATTTTGTAACAATATGGGTTACAACCCAGTACCAGTTAATCAATTACACCTGGAACGCTATGTTGCTTCATTAGCTGGGGTCATTACTCCAGCATCAGTGAAACTGTATCTTAATGTTGTCAGGCTACTCCACTTGGAAAGTGGTTATGCAAACCCATTAAATAACAATTATAGGCTGGACACCATCATTTTGGGTCTCACAAAGACCCTAGGCAGGAAACCAATTAGGAAATCTGCTATTACTCCAACTCATTTGCTGGACATTAGGAAGCAACTAAATATGGATGATCCCCTTCATGTGGTTTTCTGGGGTGTCTGTTTAGTTGCTTTCTATGGCCTGTTTAGGAGATCTAATGTGTTACCTTCAGAGTTTGACAAGAGCAAACATTTGTGCAGGAGAGATGTAACATTTTTTCCCTGGGGGGTCTTACTTAATGTGAAATGGTCAAAGACTATTCAGTCTGGAGAGAGAATCTTGCAAGTGCCGCTTACTGAGATCAAAGGCCACCCCCTTTGCCCAGTATCTGCACTACTATCTGCCCTTGCTATTACTTTCCCCTCCAGCCCAGACTACCCCCTCTTTACGTTGCCCAGAGGTAAACCTTTTCCCCCCTCCCTGTTCTCATCTCTCCTGGGCACATGCTTAGCTAAGGCAGGTTATGACCGTACTTGTTTTTCACCTCATTCCTTTAGGAGGGGAGGCGCATCTTGGGCTCTACAAAGAGGCCTTCCCCCTAATGTCATCCAGATTCTAGGTGACTGGAAGTCAGACGCATATAAGGTTTATCTTGAATTACCTGTAGCTTCAAAAGTAGAGATGGCAAAATCTTTTTCAACTAACCTACCTTCTACTACTTCTACTTAACATCAAGTTTGGGTTCGGAGGTCATAATATTATATGCTATTATGTAACTACTTTAATGCAATGTACTGTTATGTATTTTCTATTGTATTATTACGTAACATCTTTTAATTAACGCATTATAATATTATGTAACTTCTATTGTAGTTTATTGTTTTAGTTTAGTTAGGTACAATAAACTATTTGACCAACTACTTGTAGTTTTTTGCGTCTATTTTTCGTGTTTGGCATTATTGGGAATTTAAGTTTAATTTCAGTTGAAATAGATTTAAATTATAGAGGTTGCCATCTGGTTCTGCAGTTCATGCAAAGGTCATGAACTTTTAATTATGTCTAGATCATCTAATCACTTCAGCTACTGCAGCCAAGCACTAAACATGTAATATTTTTAGCTAATGCTCCCTCCCACCCTCCCCTTAATTGAATTAGGGTGTACTGGACTGGGAGGTCATAATATTATATGCTATTATGTAACTACTTTAATGCAATGTACTGTTATGTATTTTCTATTGTATTATTACGTAACATCTTTTAATTAACGCATTATAATATTATGTAACTTCTATTGTAGTTTATTGTTTTAGTTTAGTTAGGTACAATAAACTATTTGACCAACTACTTGTAGTTTTTTGCGTCTATTTTTCGTATTTGGCATTATTGGGAATTTAAGAATTGATTAAAGCGCCGAGAGTGTATCAAAGCTTAAAAAACCGTAACAAAGCTCAGCAAAGCTTGACCCAAAGCGTAGGAAAGCTTAACAGAGCTTGGTTCAAAGCGGGGACCCCAGTCTCTTCACGGTATGTTACCACTTTACACGCTTCGTTAAGATGTCTCAAGATTTGTTATGATCTGGCATGAAGATCTGACACGAGGTCAGACGCTTTCATCAATATCTGACACCCTTTGTTACGCTTTCATGAAGGACTCTCAAGCTTTCCAACAAATTGAGACGCTTACATCAAGAATTGAAACGCTTTGTTAGACTTTGTTACGCTTGACAAGCTTCCTCATGCTCTCTTACGCTCTTTCACGCCGTGCGTCAAACATCATGTCTTATTCAGATAGGTCATGCTCTGGTCCATCTGGAATTTCTGGATCTTGTTGTTCTGCCATCGTGTTCTGAGTCAAAGATGCAATGGTTTTATGGATCTACTGCATCTTTATATAGTCATTGGATCAAAAGCGCCATGAAATCGGCTATCTCGACATTTTCCAATGCGTGACAGAGCTTAACAGAGCGTAACAATGCACAACAGAGCTTGGCAATCGTATCACAGCCTGATTTAAAGCGTCATAATTGCATCAAAGCGTAATAATGCTTATAAAAGCTTATCAAAGCGTAATTTCAAGCGTAACAAAGCCTGGTCATAGCGTGGGGAACCAATCAGAGCTATGTTAAGCTTTCCTACGCTTTGGGTCAAGCTTTTCTGAGCTTTGTTACGGTTTGTTAAGCTTTGATACGCTCTCGGCGCTTAATCGATTCGTAACAGAGCGACCAAAATTTTTAAAAATTTTAACATTTTTTGGCGCTCTTGCCGAATATCCCGCTTTACTCTGAGCTTTTCTACGACCTATTACGACCCCGACGCTTTAATCAAGCTTTGGTGCCGCTTTACAAGCCGCTTTAAAGCGCCATCAAAGCGCCGTTGGTATGAAGAAAAATGACAAAAATGACGGCGCTTTGCTCGCCGATTTAAAGCGTGGCATTCGCCGTTGGTGTGAACGTACCTTAAGTCACTACAAACTACAATATACAAAATTAAACTAAGACTAAACTAACTACTTCGTAGAAAATATACAAAGTTGTAAAATACAATTACAGCATCACAAAATGTAAAATACAAAATGAGATAATTGTAAAATACAGATACAACATGACGGAATTTAAAACATCAGTGTGATGTATCATTGTTACAATATTAATCCAGTTTTTTGAATGAATGATAAATGAACTTTGCTAGGTGTAAAATTACATAAGAATTTTTATGAGACAAAAGCTTTTTGTAAATAAAGTTAGGACTTCCTACAAAATTAAATTGCGTAAGGGTGTCAAACAAAAGTTTTCTCTCTGTTGTATTTTTCTTGCACACCATGATAAAGTGTTGTTCATCTTCTAAAATACCACACATATTACATAAACGTTCATCAAAAGGTCTTGGCTTAGGCTTCAAATGACGACCAATTTCTATATGTAATTTGTGTGAACTAAGCCTAAATCTACTTATTGCTTGTCTGTAATTTTTATTTTGTATATCTAAATAACCCTCTCTTTCAAAGACATTTTTGAATGTTATGTAAGTTCTTATCTGGAACAAAGAACCCACATTAATGTTACCCTGCACACATGTAATACCTTGAACAAAGAATCCACATTAGTGTTACCCTGCACACACGCAATACCTGGAACAAAGAACCCACATTAATGTTACCCTGCACACATGTAATACCTGGAACAAAGAATCCACATTAGTGTTACCCTGCACACATGTAATACCTGGAACAAAAAATCCACATAAGTGTTACCCTGCACACATGTAATACCTGGAACAAAGAATCCACATTAGTGTTACCCTGCACACATGTAATACCTGGAACAAAGAATCCACATTAGTGTTACCCTGCACACATGTAATACCTGGAACAAAGAATCCACATTAGTGTTATCCTGCACACATGTAATACCTGGAACAAAAAATCCACATAAGTGTTACCCTGCACACATGTAATACCTGGAACAAAGAATCCACATTAGTGTTACCCTGCACACATGCAATACCTGGAACAAAGAATCCACATTAGTGTTACCCTGCACAAATGTAATACCTGGAACAAAAAATCCACCTTAGCAGTTGGTTTCAGTAACTTTGTGTACAAGAGGCAGATGCAGGCCTGTCAACTGTCCCGCAATTTGCGTATTTGTCACGCATTTGCTGAAGAATTTGAAGTCACGCCAGTTATTTTTGCATGACAGAAAATGTCACGCAAATACGCATTTTACTTTTCTAAAAAAGATCGTCTACATAGCAAAAATACGAACGACGGCAAAAAATGCACGCATTACGTTCGGACTTTTCACACGAATTACGTATATGTCACGCATTCCGTTCGAAATTTTTCGTACGTACGCCCCCCCCCCCCCCCCCCCCCCCCCCCCCCCGTTGATGGATGTTTGAAACGCGAGCGTAGCGAGTGCGAAAAATTTGAGGTGTTCAAAATTTGGCAAGATGTAATAAAATTTAAACCAAGGTGTTCAAAATTTGGATCAGGGTGTTCAGATTTGGACCAAGGTGTCCACATTTTGAGGGGAGGTGTTCAACATTTCCAAGTCACTCATGTTAGGTGTTCCCAAGTTGACAGGCCTGCAGATGAGAAATACAAGAGGCGGCATTCAAATAACCAATTTTACGCTCCTACAATGCAAATTCTTGTTATTTTAGAGTCAATGGACTGAAAGAAAGATGTCCAAGGTTTGTCAAAGTCATTTCCACGCGTGATGTGGCAAGACATGGGCTCCACAAAATAACATCATTAAATATTCAAAATTCAGTCAAAGTGATGTCATATTTGAAATCTACATGTAAAAATTCATCTAAAAATATGGTTTCGAAAATTGTTTATCAACAAAAAAATTTAATATTTTTTGAAAATGTGACTTCTAGTTCGGGTTGATTCCCCATAGACCCCATATTACAAAATCACAAAAAGTGAAATATCTTTTCTTGTATTGGACATTTTCTTTTACTGGACATACTTTAATTTGCATAACTATTCGATACATAAGGGCTATATGAAAATTGAACCACTAAAACCTATGTAATTAAAGTTAAAGGGAACTTTCTACTATACCCGCCATGCTATCTGACCCGAGCGAGCCACCTGGTGGTGAAACTGGTAACTACCTACTCGCATTTGCGTTATTGAACACTTTTGATATAAATCAAAATCATCATTATTAAATCAAAATCATCATTATTAAAATGAGAGTGATGTATTAATAGATGATTCACTTGTGATTATGTGTATATCGGATTCATTTTAGTTTTTTTACCACCTCCAGAGGGTACAGGGTGTTCCAAAAGTAACAGGACTGGTGCTGGTATTTTGTTAAAAAATATACACCAATAGTCTTCAAAATTTTACATAATGAACCTTCATGTTTTGTAACTAAAATTGCCGAATTACATAATTTTTGTCGAAACTGATTTAGAAATGGGCCGATGACTACTCATCGGCCGGTGTCTGGCGCATATGTGGCCTAGGCATTAGAGAGACCGAGGTGGGAGATATCCCCTTCCCCTCTACACCAAACTTGTTCTCACTAGGTTTTCGAAAAATTGCCTGAAAGGCCTCCTCACACATTATTAAGGAAAACATATCTACACATTTTGCGCATTTAACCATTTGATAACATATTGTGGATCTTATCTTAATTTGTTAATGTGAATTTGCACTTTAGAAAGCTGATGTTTGGCTAAGCTTCGAATTCCAAATTGAACAGTCTACTAAGAATACCATGTTGTAAATATTGTTTTCTTTATAATATGTCGAGCTAGGACTGCTGAAACAAATTCGCCTTTTGTAGCTACAAGTATTTAATTTCAATAGATGATAAACTTCTCAATATAAGAAATTACCCTCATAAGACATTGTTGCAAGGTGTGTTGCAATGAATGTGACATCCCGTATTCTCTAAGAAAGCCATCATGATAAACCATGTCATCTCATTTCTTCTCAGCCCTGTGTTTCAGGTGAAACAGAAAGATGCTATGAGTATCCGAATGGAAGAAAGCATATATTTGCATTGATGGTGTATAGATAGTTATTTTATATAGTGTTTTTAGTTGTACGTGGAAACCTATTCTAACCAGGAAGGATATTGCAACTTTTTTAAAGATCCTAAAGTTGCAATTTTCGTTATTGTGTTTCATTGTAAAGACGCACATGTGAAAGTGTGTCGCTGGTACAAAGGCGTAGTTCTAAATAAATTTAAGATACACGTTTTTTAAACTTGTACGTGAACGTGTAGAATTATGGACCTGATGGATTTTTTCTCCCTTTTGTACTGTTAATACTTGGCCGGTTGAGTATACAAGTGAGGGGTCAAATCTCCCCCCCATCCACACATACACTTTTTATCATGCTTAAGTAACTTCGCATTGTGGTGTTATAAACGAGACACCAGGATGATAAGGTAGGGGTACAATATAGGGCCCAAATCTTGAGAAAGAGTCGAAGGCATGCGTGGCGAATCCTGGAAACTCGGGTTCGGGAAAGCGGGGTCCACTGTTTGGTTCCATTGACACCTGTGCGAAACTACATTCATAATTTATCCGACAGTCGCTTTGATAATGTTTCTTTATCTCGTCTGCGACTCGATAAAGAAGAATTATGAAAGCTCATCAAAAATGGACGATCTTGCACAGGTACTCATATAAGAACCTCTACAGTGCATAAAAAAAAAACGCAACAGATTGTTATCTCGGAAAAGCACAAAACCAGTAATAACAGCATTGATTTCATTCAATGCACCATAAAGCCATGTGTCTCCTCTTTACAATGATATATCATTCATTGATATTTGGTCATGGTTGGGCGAGTAATCATTCTATTTGCAAAGTGGGCCAGAATTAGCTTGGGGTGTACGGAGCCGATGCAATATTGGAAGAAAACATAAAACCAATACTGACTGCATCCTTTTCATTCAATGTACCAAAAAGCCAAGTTACTCCTCTTTGCAATCGAATATCATTCATTCACAGGGAGTCATGGCTGGCCGAATAATCATTAATTTTGCAAAGTGGGGCAAAATTCAGCTCAGACTCAACTTTCAAACATTGCAAAAGTCAGTACAAGGGGCATAGGGGCTATTGGGAGAAGGTGTGACAGGTGTGGCATAGACAGTAAAGTGTTCATACTCTTGCAAAAATACATCCTATACCCCTCCAAATTGCCACCATTTCCTTCTTATAAATATGCACTCATCTGTCTACGCCATGCATGGTTCAGCCCTGAGTCATCTGTGGGTTAAAGCAGAGAAAAGCAGCCCATGGGCAATTCTTTCTCGAGGTTTTGTAATATTTGCAATATCTGGTAAAGGAATTGTGAGCACAGATGCTTCTGAGATAGCTCCAAAAGAAAAACTCACAACAATTCAAGTCAGGGGAACTTCCATTGGCACTTAGCCCTTGCACTGATTTTTGCAATATCTAAAACTTGGTGCAGAGCCGATTTTGACCCACTGTGCAAATGGAAGGGTTTCTCACCCAACCATTACCACATGTGAATGAATGAATGACATATCATTGCAAAGAGGAGAGACGTGGCTTTATGGTACATTGAATGAAATTGATGTAGTCATCACTAGTTTTGTGATTTTATGAGATAACTACTTGTTGCGTTTTACGTTGGGTAGGTACGGAAAATTTACACATGTAATACCTGGAACAAAGAATCCACCTCAGTGTAACCCTGTACATAGGTAATACCTGGAACAAAGAATCCACCTTAGTGTTACCCTGTACACACGTAATACCTGGAACAAAGAATCCACCTGAGTGTTACCCTGTACACTCGTAATACCTAGAACAAAGAATCCACCTCAGTGTAACCCTGTACATAGGTAATACCTGGAACAAAGAATCCACCTTAGTGTTAGCCTGTACACACGTAATATAAAGGATCCATTTTAAAACAAGTTTTGGCGTCTCAATGGATTCATTGAAATACCGAATGCTCCAGATCTGATGAAGCTGCCTTGTGTTAGATTCTCATCAAAACAGAAATAACTATGGCATCTCATGAGTAAAATTACGAAATTTGAAAACGGAAAATTTCCCTTCTACATCCTGGGGCTTGAACTACATAACATACATATGACAAGTATGAAACTTAAATAGATAGTTGAACAATAACATGCAACATTGGATTAGGCTTTGACTACATTATGGGGCTTTAACTACATAAAATACATATGGCTCTGTGAAACTTAAATAGATAGTTAATTAATAACATGCAACATTGGATTAGGCTTTGACTACATCTAGGGGCTTTAACTACATAAAATACAAATGGCTTTGTGAAACTTAAATAGATAGTTAAACAATAACATGCAACATTGGATAAGGCTTAAACTTCATATCCCGAGGCTCTAACTACATATTGTTTTACTTTACCTATAACTTTGTGTTGTGGATGTCTTAGTGCCATCATAATCGCATGGGCATCATCAATTCCTGCATCTGTATCTATCAGGAACATCTTTTCATCTGTGCTACCATCTACAATATACAGTAAACCATACAACAAATGGCATAATTATTGCTATTTAAAGTTATAATATCTCATAATAGAGCCTGTATGTAAATTACTTATTCTAAGAAAAATATATCCATATTCAATAGATATTTTTGAATTTAAATGTTAAGAATATCAAGTTAAATGTAAAGGATTCCTTTCATAAAATTGAACAGAATGAGGTGTAGTGTGTGTAGTCTCATTTGATTTGTCAATCCTTTTTACCAGTGCCCCCATTCAACCAGCAGCCATGGACTTAATAGATTGAAATCTAATCAAAGGATCGGAAGAATCGCACAAGTCTCTCCCAAATTGCATCGCCATGTTAGTAAACTTCTGTCTGGAAACTACCTATTTCTCCTGTGATGGTAAATTAACAGTGTCCTGGTGCAGCCATGCATGGTGTCGCCACTCTCCCATGGAGTATTGGCCAAGATTTACATGGAGAAGTCTCATGTGTCCCCATTCAACCAGCAGCCGTGCACATCATTCTTGATAGATTGAAATCTGACCACCCAATTCCACCTTTGGAATGCTAAGGAGTAATTTATCAGATACCATGTAAAAGTTCAGCCACATACACTGTACTACTTAGGTGAGACAAAATTCCAACAGCGCCACAAAGACTCCACAGGCCAATCAGCTGTGACTGAATAAGGTGGTCTTATGATCAACCTATATAGACTTTGACAATGTTTGAGTTCGTTGTAATGGGGACAATTTCCATAAAAGTAAACGTTCGAAGAGGCTATATAAAGATTTACCAACTAAAGCCCATTTCATTGTTTTATTGCGTCAGTAAAACTTAAAATCAAAAGATCATTGTGCAATAATATATGGAAAAATATATTCCTATTGTACATAAATGACATTTTGTATATCTTGGATTGCTTCTAGTTTGGCTAATAAAGTATGTGGTCTCTTATATTTTGATGCTTTGCCATAGTATTTTCAAAAAGATTAACATGGCTGAAATTCTTTAAATTACAAGAGGGCAAAGGCTTATTGCACAAAAAACTAAATAATCTGAAATATACAAATGTCATTCATGTTCAATATGACTATACTTTCCAATATATTATTGCAAAAAAAATGTCTATGATAGATGAACCTTCAGTTAGTAATAGTGAATTACCCTTTTGCAAGAATTTGACATCAATCCTTATTTGACCATGCTACAAATTAAATATTTATAAGCAAGAAAAACAGAAATCATAGATTTCTTTTCTTGCTTCTGACTGTTTCAAATTTCAATCATCTGAACAAAGCCTGGATGACAAAACAAGTCGCAGATGTAAATGACGTCATATTTCGAAGTTTATTTTTGCTCGTTTGATTTCACACGATTTTCTCGATCTATATGTGCTTCAAATCAACTCGATACTTTAAACATAAATAAATTATGGCTTTAAACTTTAAAGAAATTACTAAGACAAATTAACTAGTTCTGTTATTGTCCTGGATATTTTTCGGTATTTTAGCAGAACTTTATAAAATGACCTCAAAGCCGTTTATTGAACAACTTTTTGCTCTTCCCCTTTTCATCATGTAAAAAACTCGAGGATTTGTATGAAACATGTATTTCCTGTTTGCGGATCTAGCTTTTTCTTGCGATTTTTTTCACAGAATGGATTTACTTGTTGATGTAGAATATAGCATCAAATATTTATCCTCCAAGTGGGCTGTTGTACTTTGTAGTAAGGATGCCTAGTATGTACCAAGATTATCCATAAACTGACAATAAAAGAAATATATGCTTGTGGATTTACCTGCCATGTTCCTTATCCCAGACCTGGTAATAGTATATCTTCTAAAAATATAATTCTTTAATAATGTCTTCAGTTGTGAAAGTGCAAAGTGCATCTTCACACTAACACATTTCTGTCTGACCAGATAATATCATGTCACACACTGGCAATGTACACAAGGCCCTTATAAGTAATTGTATGTTAAGCAAAAGGCCCCTCCAAATAATTGCATGTTAAGCAGAAGGCCCTCCCAAGTGTTGCATTTGTGTCCAATCCAAAGGCTTGGATACAAATACATTAAATCATCCATCATTCATTAAGTAATGTGCTTAAATTCTTTTTAACCCTTGCAAAGGATTTTGCACAGTATCACTAAAAATAATGAAATATAACCAGAAACCTTTTTGAAGGGTATCACCATGTGAACATCTTTTGAATAACAAGGTTTGACCTTTTGACCTGCATATAAGCTCCTTCCTTGCTTTTCATTATGATATTATTTATTCATAGTTTTTCACTCAACTGAAATGAAATTTTGAAATTGATGTGGGTGTAGAGACCCTCCCTACACGTAAACTAATAATTATGCGAGAGTGTGATAGGTAATGTAGGGAAAACACAGTATAGTTTTGAAAACCCTTTTTGGATTATGGTTTTTGGGAATGAATTAAAACAAGTGATATTTTTTGTTGAATAATTTAAGTGTACTGAGAAATGACGGGTCCTTGGATGATAAATTGTTTGTTGTTGTTCTATTTTTGCCTGGTTTCTGCGAATTTAATCCTCAATTATGAAGCTCTGTTTTGGTGATAGTGGGTTCCTGGCTCTTGGGTGAAGTTCCTCATAAATTATATTTTATGAATCAGTGTTTGGCCTGACAGTACTGTCAACCCCCAAAGATTTTCTCGCGGGACAGATTTTTTAGACCCAGTGCCAAAAATTCGCGGGATTCTGCGGGACATCCGCCTAAATTCGCGGGATTTTGCGGGATATTTAAGGAATTTGCGTGATTGCGCTAATAGGTCGAATTTCGATCAAATTCGCGGGATTTCGCGGGACCATTCGAGGGACAAACACGTTAATTGCGAGACAGTTAACAGGGTAACCACCCTAAGACTTCATAGAGGGGCAATTTTTTTAGACAAAGTGCCCCAAATTTGCAGGATTGGCGAAACATCCACCTAAATTTGCGGGATGTCGCAGGACCATTCAAGGGATTTGCGTGATTGGGGCATAATGTAAAAGTACTCAAATTAAAATTTCAGATACTGATTTATCACATATAATGCACTTAACTTAAATAAACGTCAACACAATTCCACACAATACGCATAGAAATATTATTAAGAGAAACCACACTTGTGAGTACCGTAAACCAACATGAAATTCAAAAATTCTGAACAATACTTTGCACTTATGGCGTTCGTGACCAACTATGAAACATTTACCCCTCATCGTGTTATATATTAAAATGTACCTTTTCATATAGGGGTCCGGTACACCCCAGTTGTCCGAAACCCATTACTCCGAAAAATATAGTCATGATTTACCAGAGAAAGGGGGACGTACCAAGTTAAGCTTACGCCAGTTTCATGCCATGTATTTGGCCAAATTAATGGGATGGACGCATTCTGATGTCTATAGATCTCTCTCTCTCTCTCACTTAGAACTGCACCCATTACATGGTGCTACTAGAATGGCAGGAACGGGGGATTTATTTTCCATTGTGATCTTAAAGCGGTTATTAAAACACAATATATATTACGGAACAGTTTATCTTAACTTCTTCAATCTCTTTTTATAGGCAAAATAAAATGAAACATTTTGAAACAGATAAAATAAGTTAACGCATAGAACTTTAAACATAAAACAGTATACAATATTACGTTGTCAAAATATTTCGTCGCATTTAATTTCTTAGTCTCTGTCTCTTATCAAATCGTAAAAGAACAAAGCATTCTAAACCTAATCACTTGGAACTTGTTTTTCGGCCTTCGTTTCCGGCATTTGTTTTTTTATTTTCTTCTCCTAAACTGTATTTGCTTGACAATAATCAGAGAAAGAGCGTATAAGTATTTTTGCGTGGCATATTCTGTCACGCAAACAAATGGGTGTGACTTCAACTTCTTGTCTGTCTGAGGACGTATTGGGAACGAAGTAGAATTAAAGAATTTTATGAACGAGTCATGCAAGATACTAGAACTAGTAAAGTAATCTATTGGATAAGTTAATTTCTGAAGGATCTAGATAAAATATGTTTTGAACTTTTTTTGAACACTACATAACTACATTAGGCAGATATAGTATAAACACCAATGAAGAAATTCAGGGGATTCCCCGTGACTCACATACAGTGATGCGGTGAGAAACTCCGTATGTTGCTATAATGTTGTGATTCTTGATAGGAATGTGCTTACCCAGCATTCTGCGGGCCCACTGTAGTTTGAAAATACCTTTAAAAAATGTGTCCTTGGGTATTTTTTTATGGGGCAATCCTGTGAATATTTGCAAGGATAGCAATTTTGTGTAATTTCTGAGAAATATTTCCAAATACCAGGCCGCGACCGTTTAGTATAAATTGACCAGTGTACATGCTTTGATGTAACAGTTTTGATCGCTATCGGCCGGGGAATCAGCATAGTATAACAAGAAAAAGACATCTGGACTCGACTTGGGAGAATTTTTCACAACCACTGTATATTGTCTTCGAATACGCGTTATAATAGTACAGAACTGCAGAAAGGAAACCTGACTTTGGAGAGATTTTCCATGAGAAAATGACAACTGCACCTGTGAGGCTATTTGTGAGTACAAATTGATTGTTAAATCGTCAGATTGGAGTTCCCAAAAGAGACAATTAAAATATAGAATCATCATTACCGATATTAAGTCAAATTAAACTAAACCACAGAATAAGATTTCTATAGTCTATTAAGTTCAAACAATAAGGTTTGGAAGGAATAGAAGAGAGAAATTTAATTCAATTAATAACTTTGAAAGAGATTTTAACAGTCTATTTAGGTTCAAACATAGGTCGTTTGAATGACGGAGGCAGGCCTGTCAACTGTCCCGCAATTTGCGTATTTCTCACGCTTTTGCTGAAGAATTTGAAGTCACGCCAGTTTTTTTTGCGTGACAGAAAATGTCACGCAAAATACGCATTTTACCTGGTAATTGTCAAGCAAAAATATTTCTGTAGAAATTTTTTCGAAATATGTTTACGATACGGTAAAAATACGAACGCCGGAAAAAAACGAACGCAATTTGTTCGGATTTGTCACGCGAATCCCGTATGTGTCACGCATGTTCATTGGAAATTTTTTGTACCTACCCCCCCCCCCCCCCCCCCCCCCCCCCCCGTTGACGACAACGCGAGCGTACCGAGCGCGAAAAATTTGAGGTGTTCAAAGTTTGGCAAAGGTGCTTAAACTTTGGCCAAAGGTGTTTAAAAGTTGGCCAAAGGTGTTCAAAATTTGGACAAAAGTGTTCAGATTTGGACTTAGGTGTCCAACATTTTGAAGTCACTCATATTAGGTGGTCCCAAGTTGACAGCCCTACGGAGGTTTGAGAAAAGAAATAGAATAGCGAAATTCAATTGTTTCGATTTAATTAATATTTTGAAGTATAATTTCTATAGTCTAACTAGATTCGAACATAGGTCATTTGGATGGCAGAGGTTTGAGTAGAGATAGAAAGAGAGGAATTTTAATTAGTTTATGATTAAAATTGGATGATTACTCTGGGAATTTGATTGGCGATTGAATGATTAAATTGAAATTGTTCGTTCACTTGTACTTATTTTCGGCTAGAAGATTAGGCTATATATCGGAAAATCTGGGCTGATCAGCAATAAAGATTGATTATCATTGGTTTCTGATCTGTTCTCTATTTGACTGTTTAGTTCGAATATTTGAGATTTGAAAGAAATAGTGGAAAATATAAGGAAACTTTGAACGTGAATGTTGGATCGGGAAACAGTTATTTTATCAGTGCAAATATTTCTATGGTCTATTCAGTGCAGTCAGAGATCACTTGGTGTGGTAGAGGATTGTTAGAGGAATAGAAGTGAAACAATTGTCCCGCCGTTAATTCCATATTAATTCACAATTCACGTGTAACCGCTGGAGAGGAAAAGCAAGTAATGTTTTCATGTAAGAAAGAGTCGATCAATTAGCGTCCAATTAACCAGCTAATTTTGAGTGTTGTGGGTAATTTGTAATTGAGCTATCACTTAAACGGGATAATCGTAACAGCTGTTTTACGACCTGAGAACATTAAATCATAACAAACCGGCGTGGGCAGCGCTTAAGCTGGTGTTATTTGTTTTCCTTGGTCTAGCTAGTTTAGAGCTCCAATTCGTCATTGTGTAATTTATGAGTTTTGGTTCTTTGTACTTGTTGAAAACTCCTGTTTTCACTGTTCGGGTGTTTAGAGGAATTGTTGCATATGGGAATTAGACTTCTGAACGTGTGTTAAAATAAATAGGGTTGTCATTTCGAGGTTCCGAAAGTCATATTTAAAACTCATATTAGGCCTTTGGCGCTGTAAAAGGAATTTAGGAATTACATTATAGGAGGCGGAGTCAGACAAGGTGTTGATTGACTTAACAAAGGGTGAATCCTTAGGGTTTATTGGATGTTCAGGTCTGAGACTTGTCTTTAAAGGGATATTCCTTGCCAGACAATCTCTCTCCTAATATGGGAGCTATAACCATATACATACTTTGCAAGTTTATCAAAAAACAGAAAAATGTTTCGAAATTGTCAATATTGATCACTTAAAAATGTAGTGCTCAATTCCAGTAGGCTGCCATCTTTTAAAATTTTACTCAGGAAGTGATGTCATCGACTCTCAACTTTGCATATAACATTAGGTAAGGAGCTATCAGAATTACTAAACCAGCTGAATATTTTTTTCAATTTGGTCTATGATTAAAATCCTTTTGATGATCTCTTCTTTAGTTCTAAGTTGACAACTCCTGAAAATATTTTTACAAAGAAGATAAGGGCTTCTTTTTTAGAAGTGATTTTGTACTTTTTTCCTATACTGTAATAGATAAGGTTATAACAGGTGAGAGTCGATGACATCACTTCCTGAAAGAAATCTGAAAAGATGGCAGCTTACTGGGAATGAGTACTACATTTTTAAATGATCAACCATATGAAAACATTTTCCTGTGTTTTGCTAAATATGTAAAGTATATATATGATTGTAGCTACCATATCAGGAGAGAAATAGTCTGGCAAGGAATGTTCCTTTAAGCAGAGTACTTGTGCACTCCGAGTAAATCTTTCAATCAGCTGTTGGAATCATAGTGGTTGTTTAGGTCTTGGTTTAATCCTGTGTGGCTAGAAATTTAATACTTCCTGGCGTGTATAGAGGGCATAAAAGACAATACAGTTAGAAAGCTTACCACTCTAAGTTCAAGTTGACCTTTTGTATTAGTGAACGCTGTACATCAGTAGTATAAAAAGTATCCATTTGAAATATTTAATAGACTATAGAATTCTCGTTTGTAGTGAGTTATAAATATCACAATAATTAATCTGAGCAGTTATTTATAGATAACTGAAAGGCGTTTGATTGCATGCAGATTACGTATTTATTCATATAAAGTTAAACCAAATAAATTCATTATAGATAAACATTACCATCTTATAGTAAGTATCTTCAGGCTTAGTAGGCCTAGTGGGTGTTGTAGCACATTATTGTTGTTGCCTATTTATTTAATCCTTTTAAATTGGTGTGTAGTTTCACCCTGACTCTTCCGCCTTTAGAACCTGTTTACTTGTACCCTTTACTTAATTTAGTTATAATCTTTAGAATACGAGTTCCATTATCCATTTCCGGTCACGTTAACCAAATCTCGTATTTACTCCGAGATTAATATTCTATCTTTAGCACTGACTTGAGCTAGTATTCTATATGGGTAATAAATGACACTAATTCTAAATTAGCCATTTATTCTGTTGTTGTGTTCTGATTGGATTTTACATATCATGCCTATGTGTAAATTTATTTTTAAATACAAAAAAATCCTAAAAAGGCAAGAAAAAGGTTGGAAAGGGAGTTTTTTGGATAAACTGGCAGTGTAAAACAGTTAAATTGTAATGGCCTAAATATATGTCATGCATACTGTACTTTAACTGTATTTGAATATACACGGGTGTTAAAACACGAATATACCATGAGCACATGCTTTGACATGTTAGTAAAGTTCTGTCTGGAAACTACCTATTTCTCCTGTGATGGCAAATTAAAAGGGTCCTGGTGCAGCCATGCATGCAGGGGTCCCCACTCTCCCATGGAGTATCGGGTCTGCTTTACCCCTATGATATAGGAGGCTCCAAATGGTGAAAGCCAATACTTTGGTAATCGTTTACTTTTTTGTGCTATTGCATTATTTCATTTAGACATTAAAGTATATTAAACTTGTTTTAAAATATGAACAAATTAAAGGTACCTACTGATCAGTATCTTAATTTTAGGATTTAAGCCCTTGACTCAGTGCATTGTGGACTGAATCATTCCCTTGAAGGTGTTGTTTTCAAATCTTTGCATGACCACGGAACAAACAATGCCTGAGTGGAATGAGTCAGCCAAAATGCATCAAGTCTTGAGCTCAAATTTTTTTCACACATTGCAAAATATTTTTTACAAAATCATCTAAAATATACGAAGTCACTAAAAGAACATATTTTCAATGAAACTTTTTACAAGGGTCAAGTTGGCAAAGCATCAATGTCAATATGTAGAGTTAAGTTGTTATCTTGACAACCATTCAATGAGTGACCTTGGGTATGGTTATTGTTAATATAATGCACTGCAGTTATATGAAATACTGTGCTCAGATTGGCTGGAATCAGACACACCTTGCTTGAGTATGTTTGAATATTAAATCAAACATGTGCTCTGGTTGAATTTCTCAACCCCTCAGAATACAGCATAGCCTATATAGAATGTTCTCTAATTCTCCATAGATGCACGACTATGCTCTATTCATCCGGGTATCTATATATTGTGACATCACACCTATGAATGGCAAAAAAAGTTTGGTTATTTTATGGGCCCCAATCCCCAATTCTCCCCAATATTTTCATTTTTTATGTTTGAATCAGAATAAATAATGATAGGCCATTCAATATGGTGAAATTCTACAATCGTTGGACAGAATGTCAGTACAAATGCACTGTCCAACTTCACCATATTGAATGGCCTCTCATCGCTGCCACATCAAATTGCTTCTTGAAGGAGAAGCCTCTCATCAATGCTACATCAACGTGTCTCCTGAAGGAAAAGCATTTTATCAATGCCACATCAACTTGTCTACTGAAGGAGAAGCCTCTCATCAATGCCACATCAACGTGTCTCCTGAAGGAAAAGCATTTTATCAATGCTACATCAACTTGTCTACTGAAGGAGAAGCCTCTCACCAATGGCACATCAATTGGTTTCCTGAAGGAGAAGCCTCTCATCAATGCCACATCAACATGTCTCCTGAAGGAGAAGCATCTCATCAATGCCACATCAACGTGTCTCCTGAATGAGAAGCCTCATCAATGCCACATCAACTTGTCTCCTGAAGGAGAAGCATCTCATCAATGCCACATCAACGTGTCTCCTGAAGGAGAATCCTCTCATCAATGCCACATCAACGTGTCTCCTGAAGGAGAAGCATCTCATCAATGCCATATCAACGTGTCTCCTGAATGAGAAGCCTCATCAATGCCACATTAACTTGTCTCCTGAAGGAGAAGCATCTCATCAATGCCACATCAATGTGTCTCCTGAAGGAGAAGCATCTCATTAATGCCACATCAACCTGTCTCCTGAAGGAGAAGCCTCCCATCAATGCCACATCAACATGTCTCCTGAAGGAGAAGCATCTCATCAATGCCACATCAACATGTCTCCTGAAGGAGAAGCATCTCATCAATGCCACATCAACATGTCTCCTGAAGGAGAAGCCTCTCATCAATGCCACATCAACCTGCCTCTTGAAGGAGAAGCCTCTCATCAATCAATGACACTCCTTTATTTTTGATGGTTAATCAAGTAATTTTGAAATTGCAATACCTTTGACATTATTTCTGGATCACCCTGTTAGTCAAGTTGTGGAAAACATGTATGATTGAACGATAACTGAGGTCAAGGTATTCACCATGAAAGAATGCCATTATTAATCAAGATTATACAAATATATCAATATTCACACACAGGAATTTCGCGTCATAATTATTCCTCCGCTTGGTGCGCTGTTGTGCATAGCAACGTTCCATGCAACGTGTATAAACATCGCGCGGACGTATAAGTACAACCCATCATTTTTTCATGTTTGCAATGTTAAACTATGATTTTCTTTCATAATATATATTGTTAAATAGGCATGATACATATCATCGTATTTCTAAAGAATTGCTTATTTTAATCCTGTTTATTTCAAGTTGATAGGTTCAATATTAGTAAAGTTACGGCTTCACTATGGAGGGGTAATTTCTTCGTAAACTAAAAATTAGTACCGTGGGTACTGGGCTCACATGGTGACAAAAAAAAAACGGATATAATGTTTTGCTGATTTTTTGTAACAAAATTATTTCAAGCCACTTGCCACTATTTTGGACTGACTGAGAGACAGATGGACAAATCGATGTTAAGTAAAATGGCTGAAAAAAAAACGGATATAATTTTTGGCCAATTATTTGTAACAAAATTGTTTCAAACAACTACTCTTTACAGTGACATGGCTTTTTGCAATGCAAGACACCTGAAATTATTTGTAAAGCTAGGAAATGGGCCAAAATTAAATTTTGCGAGACAAAAATGGTGACCATTTTGAAATCAGGCAAGTTTTTGAACCAGGAGTCATAGGGGAGTTTTTTGTATTGATGTTGAACAAAAATAACTTGAAACTGGAATCCTATCGACAGAGGTTTTAAGCAAATGGTCCAAAAGAGGATTTTGCGAGACAGATGGACAAATCAATGTTAACTAAAATGGCTGAAAATAAAAAAACGGATATAATATTTTGCCAATTTTTTGTAACAAAATTATTTCATACAACTACTCTTTACAGTGACATGGCTTTTTACAATGCAGGACAGCTGAAATTATTTGTAAAGCTAGGAAATGGGCAAAAAGTGAATTTCGCGAAACAAGAATGGCGACCATTTTGAAAATAGGCGAGCTTTTGAACCAAGAGTCATAGGAGAGTTTTTAGTATTGATGTTAAACAAAATTAACTTAAAACGGGAATCCTATCGACAGAGGGTTTAAGGTAAATGGTCCAAAAGTGGATTTTGCGAGACAGATGGACAAATCAATGTTAACTTAAATGGCTGAAAAATGGATATAATTTTTCGCTGATTTTTCGTAACAAAATTATTTCATACATCTACTCTTTACATTGACATGGATTTTTACAATGTAGGACACTTGAAATTATTTGTAAAGCTATGAAATGGGTCAAAAGTGAATTTCGCGAGACAAAAGTGATGGCCATTTTGAAAATAGGCGAGCTTTTGAACCAGGAGTCATAGGGGAGTGTTCTGTGTTGATGTTGAACAGAAATAACTTAAAACAGGAATCCTATCGACAGAGGTTTTAAAACGTGCCACTGTTATTGACGGAAAGTGGATTTCGCAAGTCAGATAGACAAATCAATGTTAACTAAAATGGCTGAAAATAAAAAAATGGATATAATTTTTCGCTGATTTTTTGTAACAAAATTATTTCATATATCTACCATTTACATTGACATGGATTTTTACAATGTAGGACACCTGAAATTATTTGTAAAGCTAGGAAATGCACCAAAATTGAATTTCGCGAGACAATAGTGACGGCAATTTTTTGAAAATAGGCAAGCTTTTGAACCAGGAGTCATAGGGGAGTTTTCTGTATTGATGTTGAACAGAAATAACTTAAAACAGGAATCCTATCGACAGAGGTTTTAAAACGTGCCACTATTGTTGACGGACAGACATACGGATGGACGGACAGACGGACAAGTGAGTGATTGCAAAAGCTCACCATGTGAGCTAAAAAAAACGCATCGTTAGCAAAGATTTGACAAAAACACAACATTTTTGCGCCAGTGGCATTTTTTCATTTATGGATGAATCTTCATCAAATTTGAAACACGTTTGAGCTATATATGCAAATATATAAATATACAAATTGTGTCTTGTCCGAGGCAGAATTTTAAAATTACAATTAGAGAAAAAATAACTAATCAGTGTCAAGTTTTACCGCTGATTTTCGAAAAAAATATGATGTAATTCCTTATAGAGTTGGAAGAAAACGAACTGTTTAAACTGCACAGGATAAAAATATATTAATCCAGATACATGTAAGCTTTATATACAAATCATTACATACGTTAAAGGGGATCATCAACTACTAGAAAATCGTGTGTAAAGCTGGACAATATTTGACCCGAATTGACCGGCAAAATGGCCGCGCGCTCGCAGCGCCTCTAGCGGACGAGCCTTTATGACGCGAAATTCCCGGGTGTGATTTATATCATTTTCATGAAAGTGGGATATCACAGTTTTATAGGACAATGTACCTAACAACCACTATCCTTTATTACAAGCATACTTTATCTACAATGTACCTAACAACCACTATCCTTTATTACAAGCATACTTTATCTACAATGTACCTAACAACCACTATCCTTTATTACAAGCATACTTTATCTACAATGTACCTAACAACCACTAGCCTTTATTACAAGCATACTTTATCTACAATGTACCTAACAACCACTATCCTTTATTACAAGCATTACAAGCATACTTTATCTACAATGTACCTAACAACCACTAGCCTTTATTACAAGCATACTTTATCAACAATGTACCTAACAACCACTATCCTTTATTACAAGCATACTTTATCTACAATGTACCTAACAACCACTAGCCTTTATTACAAGCATACTTTATCTACAATGTACCTAACAACCACTAGCCTTTATTACAAGCATACTTTATCTACAATGTACCTAACAACCACTATCCTTTATTACAAGCATACTTTATCTACAATGTACCTAACAACCACTAGCCTTTATTACAAGCATACTTTATCTACAATGTACCTAACAACCACTAGCCTTTATTACAAGCATACTTTATCAACAATGTACCTAACAACCACTAGCCTTTATTACAAGCATACTTTATCTACAATGTACCTAACAACCACTATCCTTTATTACAAGCATACTTTATCTACAATGTACCTAACAACCACTAGCCTTTATTACAAGCATACTTTATCTACAATGTACCTAACAACCACTAGCCTTTATTACAAGGATACTTTATCTAAAGCAAGGAGCAATAAAAGCAAGAGATGAGTTTAGTTTTAAGTTTTCATAAATATTCTCTCATCATTCCAAAAATTAATAAATTAGATTCATTTATTTGATCAGAAATCTCAATTCTTGTAAGGGAAACATTGGCATGCTTTTTGAAGATTGCTTGTAAATCAATCATTTTACATTCCTCTGTCTTTTCTGGTACTTTTATCTTACCATTTATCTCATCTGACTATTGTAATTACTTAATAGGGATGGTGTCATGTTCAACAGTCATGGAAAACAGAGTAAACCTCATTATGGCTTGAACCCCATACCTCACCTTATCTAACAAAATTTAACATGTTGATTTGTCTTTTACTTGATTGTTAAAAATCAACACTTTACTAATGAAACCATCATTTACCCCCCCCCCCCCTTTATGGAACTAACTTTGTTATTCCAAAACGGCCTGTTTAATGATATGTTCATTTCAAATATGCAATCAAGAAAACCCACTTCAAAAAAATCAAAAGAGGACTGACTATTCTGAGAATCTAGAATTTCAGGATAGATAACTGGGATCTTCCAGAATCTTCTGAATGAGGTTAGTCTCTTGTTTGAAAGACAATCATATTAGCATGAAGTAAAATTCAGTTTTAAGTAAAATTTTCTGACTTGCCCTAAAGAGATTTTTAGTTTACACCATTTTGCTTGAACTGTTGATAAATTGACACCATCCCTTATTGAATTGATTAATTGATAACGTTACCTAAACTATTGTAATAAAAACATCTAATGGATATGGATTTACAATATCCTTTCTGCTATAAAATACAACAATTGACCTTTTTAAGATTGGTTGAGTAATACCATTAACCATGTGTTTGGTACAAGAAAAATACATATAAATGGTACCATGGGTACTGGGCTCACATAGTAAAAGTGCATTCTAGATATTATTGTAACCTTACACTTAGCAGCCTGTACAATTTGAAGCAAATCAATGTAAAACATTTGGGTTTGTAACATAAAAAGTGATATTTGAAAAAGAAAACTTGTGACACATTTTAGATGGAACTTGTAGACATTATTGTTAACTAATGAAATAAGGTACCTGTACAATTTCAAGCAAATTGATGGAATACTTTCAGAGTTATGACCAAAAAGAGGTGAAAGTATTAATTTTTAGTAATTATAGTGGCAGGCATTTTTTACGAGATATTTTGATGAAGTTTCTTAACAATATTGTTCTTGAATTTTAATAACAAGATATAAGTGATATCCACTGATGCCAGAGCACGCAAAATATAATCTAGCACTTTTTCAAATTGCAATAAAAAGTATGTTTTTGTGCAATATGAAACAATCATGTTGTTTGCTTGGCTCATCATTGTTCAATATTATAATTATAATGTGATAATGATGCCAATTAATTTGTTCCCAGAAAAGTTATTGTAAAGATCAATTTGGAATGTCATGAATATCAAATAAATCACCATTGCAAGTTTGTTTAGAATTTTAAACCGTAATATATTGACTTGCATAGCGTTGTAGTGACATATCCATTTAACATTTAAAATATCAATATAATTAAGTCAATGATAATATCACTGATGTTAGGATAAATGTATTCTCTTTGTAATGTCAGTTTCACAAGATTTAACGGAATATTTATTTTCCACTCCACGCTATAACATAGGAGCAATGATTTGACGAATGTTCAGCTTTAATAAAAAAAATTTATCTTTTTATTCATAGAATTTATTTTACAAATACATAAAGTACATAAATATTATACACTTGTAGTGGCTTTGCTGAGGGCATTATCAGCGCTTCCTGGTCAACTCAACCCCAAGTCAACTCAACCCAAGTCAACTCAACCCTTAGTCAAGTCGACCCCAAGTCAAGTCGACCCTTAGTCAAGTCGACCCTAAGTCATCTTGACCCTTAGTCAACTCGACCCCAAGTCATCTCAACCCTTGGTCATCTCAACCCTTAGTCAACTCGACCCCACCATAAAAAAACAAATAGATATACTATTTTCATGGTATGATATTGATGAATTTTGAAAGTATGAGGGACTAAAATGCTAATTTTCCAAAATAAAATTATCAACTATTGAAGTTTGTGCTTAACGCATTTATAATTTTTATAAATAACAAAATAATATTTGATTAATCTTAATAGGACTATTCACGATGTTATACATATATTTCACCCCTTAATATTTGAGCTTGTTTAATCTCTCTGAAATAAAAAAATTATCTATACACTTTTCTGTTATACCGAAATTGTTGCAACAGTATTTTTGACAACAGGTAACTTATGCAACATGTGCATTGTGCCAACATCCATCCATTACTTTGTATTGAATGATTTTATATTTTGATAATAATAATAAACAATATGATCCGGTTCAAATCTTCCTTCTGATCTACAGGCGATAGAAATGTTTATTTTTTTGAAGTAAGATTTTAAAACAAGACTGAACAAACAATGGGATTTATGTTTTTCTATTTTCCATTATCTTACTCATATGTCAGGTGTCATAAACAATCAGATTGGGATTTTATGATCCAGTTTAAATCTTCGTTTTGATCTATAGGTGACAGAAATGTTTTTTTCTTTGAAGTTTGATTTCAAATCAAACTGCACAAACAATTGGATTATATTATATTTTAATCTACTTAAAACAAGTAAAATCATTTGGGTCAACTTGACTAAGGGTTGAGTTGACCAAGGGTTGAGATGACTTGGGATCGAGTTGACTAAGGGTCGAGATGACTTAGGGTCGACTTGGCTAAGGGTCGACTTGACTTGGGGTCGACTTGACTAAGGGTTGAGTTGACTTGGGTTGAGTTGACTTGGGGTTGAGTTGACCAGTTACCTTATCAGCCACCTGATTAATAATTGCAGGGTGAAGAAAAAAGAAAGATTTAAATAAGGACTCAAGAGTGAAGTGAGTGGTGGCACACATTTGCACATTTTTCTAAAAATGATGCAATGAGCTTGAGAATTTTCAAAAAATTAGTGGATTTAGTTAAGTTTGAATCCCCATAAAGAAATAATTCTACTTTGTCCCTCTTGTGTTTAAATTGAGAATATTAACCAAAATTAAGAAAAGCTAAATTGTTTTCCAACTCTTCGAGGAATGGAATTGTTGAATGAATTGTTGTTTCATTCGCATGGCCACAATACAAGAAGGTGCGGGTGAAGTAACGTTTGTAAAATTGTGGGAGTATAGATGTGACTTAAAAATTAAGTCACAACAAACCTTGTTAAGTATAATTTCTTGATTTCTTGAAATATTAAATTCAGAGGATCAAATAATTGAATTGGATAACTCTTTCTTTGCCCTTGACTTAAATATACTTAAAATTTCAGCTTCTAGAAGGGGCTTTGAAAGGGTTTTCCAATCCATCATAATAAATTTAATAATAAATATAATGAATTATACCCATAAATGGCACTTTGGTACACAACTAGCAACAAAATATACAACAAAAACATGCAAATTGATAAATTGCTTTTTTTCTAAGTGCAAGAATACAAAAAATGAAATCACTGACCTAAAATCTTTATTTTCTTAAAATTGACTTTAATAATTAAACCTTCCAGTGTGAAAATAAAGAAAAATCCTGATCAGTTTTGGAGATAATACTGTCTCTTAAGCCCATACTTTTCTGTTTCATAACAATCAGAGTGTTTTCTAGGTTTAAGTAAAACACCATTGTAAAGTAATTTTTAGGCCTCTGGGTAAACCACCTTAATGCCATTTGGTTGGAGACAAATTAATAGAGAGATAATGAAAAGTCATTTTAAGAGACATTTTTCAGATTGTAAAATCTGATGGCGTTGTCTCTAAAAATCATTATTTTCTCCTGTTCAGAGAGATGTCCAAGAAGTGAGTTAGTTAATTCCAGCACACGGCCATGGTCTGAGCCTGCAAGTTTACAGACTGGCCAATCAGAGCCAAACATACAACGTGATGGTCCAAATATATCTAGTATATGCTGAAACGTAAGATAATTATATTAGATTTTATATGGTTTTAACCTTTATATAAGTCAGTGATCTCCCCAGCATTAAAACAAGTGGGTGCAACACCCACCTGAGATTTTAAAAACAGGCTTGCACCCACCTGAAAATCCATTTGCAACCACTTGAAAATGAGGAAAATCATGGAAAATTGGCTTACTTTGACCAATTTTGATCTGAATTGTGAAAATGAGAATTTTGCCCCCACTTCACAAAAAAACTACGATAAAATAACTAATAATTATAACAAAAGCATAATGATATCAGACCCTTTGTTGTAAGTTTTCAATCATCTTCAACCATTTAATATTGTAACCTGAGGCCAGTGTGTAATAGTTGTATAAAAAAAACCTTAGTTTATTTGTTGACAAAGCTGATTAAAAAATTATACAATTGTACTTGAAAATTCAAAGGGCCACCTTATAAATCATCCAACATGCCCAAAAATAGATATCTTGAATTTCAAAACCAGAAACTATTCCTGAACATCTGAAGATTCCTAAAATTGGGGCTGAATTTTGGTATGCCCACCTTTTGAAAACTAACAATAGCAGCAAAGGGTGTGAAAAATTAAATGATATTGACACTATATGTTATATCTTTTAAAGCATATCTACACGTATAAAGAAGCAATTAAAAGAAATAAGAAATAAAATAAAAATAAACAATAAATTTGTGAAAAAAGCATTGGGCTGAAAGGTGCTTTTACCTGAACATATGGCACAAAGTCTTCCTTCTTCCAATTTTCCTTGTCTGCTTCTGTTACCATACCAGATCTTAAACAAGATATACAAGATTATGTTTCATGTATGATTGAGTATACCAGATCTTAAACAAGATATACAAGATTGTGTTTCATGTATGATTGAGTATACCAGATCTAAAACAAGATATACAAGATTGTGTTTCATGTATGATTGAGTATACCAGATCTAAAACAAGATATACAAGATTATGTTTCATGTATGATTGAGCATACCAGATCTAAAACAAGATATACAAGATTATGTTTCATGAATGATTGAGCATACCAGATCTTAAACAAGATATACAAGATTATGTTTCATGTATGATTGATTATACCAGATCTAAAACAAGATATACAAGATTATGTTTCATGTATGATTGAGTATACCAGATCTAAAACAAGATATACAAGATTGTGTTTCATGTATGATTGAGTATACCAGATCTTAAACAAGATATACAAGATTATGTTTCATGTATGTTGAGTATACCAGATCTAAAACAAGATATACAAGATTGTGTTTCATGTATGATTAAGTATACCAGATCTAAAACAAGATATACAAGATTGTGTTTCATGTATGATTGAGTATACCAGATCTAAAACAAGGGTTATACAAGATTATGTTTCATGTATGATTGAGTATATCAGATCTAAAACAAGATATACAAGATTATGTTTCATGTATGATTGAGTATACCAGATCTAAAACAAGATATACAAGATTGTGTTTCATGTATGATTGAGTATACCAGATCTAAAACAAGATATACAAGATTATGTTTCATGTATGATTGAGTATACCAGATCTAAAACAAGATATACAAGATTATGTTTCATGTATGATTGAGTATACCAGATCTAAAACAAGATTACAAGATTGTGTTTCATGTATGATTGAGTATACCAGATCTAAAACAAGATATACAAGATTGAGTTTCATGTATGATTGGGTATACCAGATCTAAAACAAGATATTTAAGATTGTGTTTCATGTATGACTGAGAATACCAGATCTAAAACAAGATATACAAGATTATGTTTCATGTATGATTGAGTATACCAGATCTAAAACAAGATATAAAAGATTATGTTTCATGTATGATTGAGTATACCAGATCTAAAACAAGATATACAAGATTATGTTTCATGTATGATTGAGTATACCAGATCTAAAACAAGATATACAAGATTGTGTTTCATGTATGATTGAGTATACCAGATCTAAAACAAGATATACAAGATTATGTTTCATGTATGATTGAGTATACCAGATCTAAAACAAGATATAAAAGATTATGTTTCATGTATGATTGAGTATACCAGATCTAAAACAAGATATACAAGATTATGTTTCATGTATGATTGAGTATACCAGATCTAAAACAAGATATACAAGATTATGTTTCATGTATGATTGAGTATACCAGATCTAAAACAGGATGCACAAGATTATGTTTCATGTATGATTGAGTATACCAGATCTTAAACAAGATATACAAGATTGTGTTTCATGTATGATTGAGTATACCAGATCTAAAACAAGATATACAAGATTATGTTTCATGTATGTTGAGTATACAAGATCTAAAACAAGAACACAAATGTGTACAAAATGTCCCCACCAATGGGTGATCCCATCAAATGGTTATCCTGAAAATGAGTAGACAAGACTTTACCAACACAATTTTAATTGATCCGTCACACAGTTAACTAGTAAACAAGACTTTACAGACAAGATTTTAGGATGGAAAATCCAAAATGGCTGCCTTGACATTTATCCAGAATGCCAAAAAACTAATCAGATCTAGATTTTCATACTAAGAATCATCCCTAAAAATTTGAAATTGATCTACAGAACGGTTCACCAGGAAATGAATAGACAAGACTTTACAGACAAGATTTTAGGACAGAAAATCCAAAATGGCTGCCTTGACATTTACCCAGAATGCCAAAAAACAAATCAGATCTAGATTTTTATACTAAAAATCATCCCTGAAAATTTGAAACTGATCCACCATACGGTTCACCTGAAAACACGTAGACAAGACTTCACAGACAAGATTTTAGGACGGAAAAATCCAAAATGGCCGACAATAAAAAAGCGATTATGTGTTTTTGCTGATTTCTTCTTACAAAATTATCACATATTACTACTTTTAACAATAACATAGGCTTTTACAACAAAGTAGATCAGAAATTATTTATAAAGCTACTAAATAGTTAAAGTATGAAAACTCAAAAACACCATTCATAATATGACACAAAGTATTATCGTGCGCTAACTTTTCTTAAGACATTCAAAATGGCTGACATGACTGAGCTAACAGGTCCAAAACCTAATCAGATCTAGAATGAAGTGAGCTGAACAAGATGTTAAAGTTTTAAAAGCAACTGTGAAGCCGTTTTTCTTAAAGTTTGCAGACAAGGATTTTAGCATTTGACCTCAAAATGGCCGACAGGAAGTCGGTATCGAGTTAAAATTTTTTCATCCACATCTGTATGCACTCATAAGTTATCCCTGAAAATTTGAAGGTGATATCTGTAGCGGTTTTGGAGAAAACTCCCGGACGTACAGACAGACGGACGGACGGACGGACAGACAGACGGACGCGCCTAGGCCGACAATATGGCCCCACATTATGTGGTGGGGACATAACAAGATATACAAGATTATGTTTCATGTATGATTGAGTATACCAGATCTAAAACAAGATATACAAGATTATGTTTCATGTATGATTGAGTATACCAGATCTTAAACAAGATATACAAGATTGTGTTTCATGTATGATTGAGTATACCAGATCTAAAACAAGATATACAAGATTATGTTTCATGTATGATTGAGTATACCAGATCTAAAACAAGATATACAAGATTATGTTTCATGTATGATTGAGTATACCAGATCTTAAACAAGATATACAAGATTGTGTTTCATGTATGATTGAGTATACCAGATCTAAAACAAGATATACAAGATTGTGTTTCATGTATGATTGAGTATAGCAGATCTAAAACAAGATATACAAGATTATGTTTCATGTATGTTGAGTATACCAGATCTAAAACAAGATATACAAGATTATGTTTCATGTATGATTGAGTATACCAGATCTAAAACAAGATATACAAGATTATGTTTCATGTATGATTGAGTATACCAGATCTTAAACAAGATATACAAGATTATGTTTCATGTATGATTGAGTATACCAGATCTAAAACAAGATATACTAGAAAAACAGCAACTCCACGGAGTAGCAAATCCCACCGAACAAAACAAATTATGCTTATTATAGCTAGTGTAAATGTTGAAATGTTTGTGCACTTTGTGACAGAAGCATGAAATTTGGCACAAAGTTAGTTTATACCATTGTGAACTGGTGAACTAGGCATCATCATATAAAATTTGAACCAAATCCGTTCACTGGTATATGAATTATCAAAGATTACGTTTTTTACGAAAATTGGCCGCCATCTTGAAATTCAGCCGCCATCTTGAAAATTATTTCTTGAACAGAGCTACTGTGTCCCTAGGCATAATCATATAAAATTTCAACCAAATCTGTTCACTGGTATTTGAGTTATCAAAGATTACGTTTTTTATGAAAAATTGCCGCCATTTTGAAATTAAGAGGCCATCTTGAAAATATTTTGTCGAACATAGTTACTGTGTCCCTAAGCATCATCATGTAAAATTTGAACCAAATCCGTTCACTGGTATTTGAGTTATCAAAGATTACATATTTTTAAGAAAAATGGCCGCCATTTTAAAATTAAGCGGCCATCTTGAAAATCTCTTTTAGTGTGAAACTTCTTTGTCCCTAGGCATCAGCATATAAAATTTGAACCAAATCCGTCAACTTGTATTTGAGCTATCAACGATTACATTTTTTACGAAAAATGGCGGCCATTTTGAATTGAGTAGCCGTATTGAAAATTTCCTTCTCGAGCAGATGTCCTACACTCATAAGGCATAAGCCTATTAAATCTGAACCAATTCCGTCAACCAGTATTGGAGTTATCGCCCGGACACACGGACGGACAGACGGCGGACGGACAGACGGACGGACAAACGGACGGACGGCTTCTCTATATCCCCCTCGAACTTCGTTCGGTGGGATAACAAGATTGTTTTTCATGTATGATTGAGTATACCAGATCTAAAACAAGATATACAAGATTATGTTTCATGTATGATTGAGTATACCAGATCTAAAACAAGATATATAAGATTGTGTTTCATGTATGATTGAGTATACCAGATCTTAAACAAGATATACAAGATTATGTTTCATGTATGATTGAGTATACCAGATCTAAAACAAGATATATAAGATTGTGTTTCATGTATAATTGAGTATACCAGATCTAAAACAAGATATACAAGATTATGTTTCATGTATGATTGAGTATACCAGATCTTAAACAAGATATACAAGATTATGTTTCATGTATGATTGAGTATACCAGATCTAAAACAAGATATACAAGATTATGTTTCATGTATGATTGAGTATACCAGATCTTAAACAAGATATACAAGATTATGTTTCATGTATGATTGAGTATACCAGATCTAAAACAAGATATACAAGATTATGTTTCATGTATGATTGAGTATACCAGATCTTAAACAAGATATACAAGATTATGTTTCATGTATGATTGAGCATACCAGATCTAAAACAAAATATACAAGATTATGTTTCATGTATGATTGAGCATACCAGATCTAAAACAAAATATACAAGATTGTGTTTCATGTATGATTGAGTATGACGGGACATTCACATTTACTTAGCTTTAAGTAATAAGTGCAATTTTTAAATCTTCAAAAAGGGTAGAAATCAGGCCAAATCATTTCAAAAACACCAGAATATTACCTACTTGTAATTTCAAATTGTAAAAATTGTAACAGATGCCAAATATAGATGTTGATACGTACCAATACGAAATACAGAATATCACAAAACAATTGTTTATATAAAAATACATATACACCACAAAGTGTTGACTTAAAAACTCATCTCATCCCACTTCACTGATTCAATGATATTTTGCAGATCTTTGCTGAGCAAAAGTTTAATACAGTCAATTATAACAAAATTTGTTAAATTGTGATATTAATAATTAATATACATGTATGTACTATTTGATTTTTATAAAAACAGGTTTATCATTTTTTTTATCAAAATCTCTCGACATCGTTTATCACAAGATTTTACAGGGCGTCCAAAAAAAGTATATCAACTTCAAAACCAAATTACTAGAATCCTGAGCAATCTTTTTGAAATCCAAAGGCTACAGCAAAAAGCCTTATTTGTCTTCCATCAAATGGTACCTAGATCATTATGTAATAACTATAATGTATGACTGGGCAATCATGACCATTCTGATAGGTACGTGGTAAAATTAGCACTGTGCCAAGTTATCTTCCTGTTTGGCAATCGATGTTTAATTGGCTTAGTATTCTTTTTCTGTTACATTATGTTAGATGACAGGACTTTCATAATGAACTAGACTGGGGGCTGAGTAGCTCTCTCATGAAAAAAAGATTTGGCAAAACGCTTACTTTCTCTTAATTAGGCCTGCAAACATGGTTCAACTGACACCTAAGCAGTAGAGCCAACAAAAAGCGAGTCCAGTGTACTGTTTAAGAACCCCTATTCTTACTATTGAAAATTGATTCTAGCAATACTGTCCAACATGAATCTACTATCTAATCTGAAAAAATGAGGATTTCAGCAAGGGTGTATTGACTTCAATGGGGGATATTATTGACTTCAAGGCTGCATATCATCAAGTTGAAGTTTCATTGCTGTTCAAGAGGCTCTTGGGACCCAATTCCCCCGAGTGAGGTAGCAATAAAAAGTTATGGAAAATTATGCAAAACGTCTTGATTGCTCAGTCATCCATGGCAGTTACATAATGATCTAGGTACCATTTGATGAAGAATAAACTAGGCCTTATACTGCAGCCTTTAAATTGTTAAAAAATTGCTCAGAATTCTGGTATCCTGGCTTTGAAGTTGGGTATACTTTTTTGTGGACACCCTGTATTAGAAAAATTGGATGGCTGGCTAAAGGCGAAGAAACTTTCACTCAATATACATATAGACAAATCTAAATTCATGCTGTTCTTATTCCTTAAAATCACTCAAAATGAATCCCATCTTCTGAATATACATGATATAAAGATACAACAAAGTGATATAGAACAATCAGACAGAACTAATATTTTGTGAATTACAATTGATAAAAATCTATCATGGGAAGATCTGTATTTGAACAGTTATGGGGGAGGGGGTCATTAGCCTTAATAGATAGCTTTCCAACATCGTTCCCAGGAATTTTATTTGAGCAAATTGTGTTGGATATAAACTCAGGATTCTACAGTGAGATACGATACAAGAGATAATCTTAGCTGATATCGTACAAAAATACAGATTGTAATAATTACAATTATAAAACAATGTGTCACCACTATTTGGTGGTGACATAAAAACTAACTGTATTACATCTTATGATTTGTTCACAAGTTGATTGGACATCATATACTGATGGGCGTGATTTAAATACATCATGTTCATGAGTACAAAAGAATATGATAGTATTATGGGAGCTATTCACTTCAAAAATTTACTGATGAATTAAAAGCAAGCCACAGGGTGAACAGAATCGCACCCTTGAACAGAATACACTTTTCGGAATGGAAAATTCAAAATGGCCACCTAAACATTTACCCAGACTGCCTAAAAACTAATCAGTTCTAAACTTTCCATAGAAACATCTCTAAAATTTTAGGATGAATCCATGAAACCTGTAAACAACCCTCAAGAGACACGTTTTAAGGTATTACTTCACAGTGTATTAGCTTTTTTTCTACAATTCAGATTTTCCTGAAAAAAATCCTGGTAAAAGATATACTTATGTATTACGAAATATGTGAAAATTGGAAAGATTGACCATTCAGTTATTTCTAAAAAATGTTTTAATTTAACATTGCTCTCAATATGAAATTCTTTTTTATTTTTTAAAACAAGCCTAGCCTTCACAGACACGATTTTAGGACGAAAAATCCAAAATGGCCACCTTAACATTTACCAAGGATGCCGAAAAACTAATCAGTTCTAAACTTTTATAGGTAGAAACATCCCTGAGAATTTCAAATGAATCCCTCAAATGGTTTGGCTGGAAACCTGTAGACAAGCCTTGACAGACAAGATTTTAGGACAGAAAATCCAAAATGGCCATCTTAACATTTATCCAGAATGTCGAAAAACTAATCAGTTCTAAACTTTTATAGGTAGAAACATCCCTGAGAATTTCAAATGAATCCCTCAAACGGTTTGGCTGGAAAGCTGTAGACAAGCCTTGACAGACAAGATTTTAGGACGGAAAATCCAAAATGGCCGCCTTAACATTTACCCAGAATGCCGAAAAACTAATCAGTTCTAAACTTTCATAGGTAGAAACATCCCTGAGAATTTCAATTGAATCCCTCAAACGGTTTGGCTGGAAACCTGTAGACAAGCCTTGACAGACAAGATTTTAGGACGAAAAATCCAAAATGGCCGCCTTAACATTTACCAAGAATGCCGAAAAACTAATCAGTTCTAAACTTTCATAGGTAGAAACATCCCTGAGAATTTCAAATGAATCCCTCAAACGGTTTGGCTGGAAACCTGTAGACAAGCCTTGACAGACAAGATTTTAGGACGGAAAATCCAAAATGGCCGCCTTAACATTTACCCAGAATGCCGAAAAACTAATCAGTTCTAAACTTTCTTAGGTAGAAACATGCCTGAGAATTTCAAATGAATCCCTCAAACGGTTTGGCTGGAAACCTGTAGACAAGCCTTGACAGACAAGATTTTAGGACGGAAAATCCAAAATGGCCGCCTTAACATTTACCCAGAATGTTGAAAAACTAATCAGTTCTAAACTTTCTTAGGTAGAAACATCCCTGAGAATTTCAAATGAATCCCTCAAACGGTTTGGCTGGAAACCTGTAGACAAGCCTTGACAGACAAGATTTTAGGATGGAAAATCCAAAATGGCCGCCTTAACATTTACCCAGAATGCTGAAAAACTAATCAGTTCTAAACTTTCATAGGTAGAAACATCCGCGAGAATTTCAAATGAATCCCTCAAACGGTTTGGCTGGAAACCTGTAGACAAGATTATTCGGGATGCCTACCTGCCCACCCAACCGCCCGGCAAACTGATTACAATATAGCACCTTAGGGTGCGATAAAAATTCACAGCAAGATAGCATGGCGCTATATTGACAGTCTTAACCATTTATATTTCAAACATGCTCTCTTTTGTATTTTAACTTTTTTGGATTGACACAAAAATCATTCTGAAGATGAAACCACTTATTCAATCAGATTTTCAAATCTATTCTAGAAATCCATGCTTTCATTTATTGTGTTTATTTCTATTAGTCTTGCTCTCATTCTACAAGTGATTATACAATATATTTGTAATGAACAATTAATTGTGGTGATATTAGATCAATATAGTCACAGTATGATACACGTACGTTATCTTTCTTTATCCTGGTGAAATGTAGATTTACTATGGCCCTAAATTATATTATCTGAAAGAAACAATTGGCATATCGAGTCCTCGCTGTTTCCATTTGGAGACACACTAAAACATCCACCAAGCTTTCTGCCTAACTATTTGTGGTGGTCCTAGTGAGGCAAATATTCTGGAAATTTGGTGATTGTAAACTTAGAATAACTACATGTAATCAATGATTGGTACTATAAGATGATGATGGAAATTCTTTGACATTCTCTTTGTTTTTGACCTCTTATACTTCGCATATTAACCCCTTGGTTTCGAGATCATTTACATTTTTTTCTTGTTCTTGTCATATTACTTTCTTTATATACAATATTTAATGCTCATTCTGATGTTAGTGAACATAGGTCAAATCCACACAATACATATACTGTAATCAGGGGCGGATCCAGGAACCAACAATGGGGGGGGGCCCAAATTTCAGGTCAAAGAAAAAACGTCCGCGCTTGCGCGGAAAAAAATTTTGGGCCCCTAAAATCCAAAAGTGGGCCCAAATTTTGAAATTTTTGAGGCCCATTTTCTTCAAAATTTGGCCTGAAATTAACAAATAAGGCCTTAAAAGGCCCAGTAATGACCAAAAAGGCCCACTTTTTGGGGCCTGAAGGCCTTGTTTGGCCCAAAAATTTTTTTGGGCCCAATTTTTTTTTTCTGGGCCCACCCAAGGGGGGGGGGCCCGGGCCCCTGGGCCCCCCCCCCCCCCTAATCCGCCAGTGGTAATAATCAGTTATAAATAGAACAAAATTAGAGCAATTTTAGTGAGAAATTCAGTGACTGAGTGATATATCTGACACCTGAGTATTGAAGTGGTTAATTTCCATACTAATACTACAAAAGAAACTGCTGCATTCAAACTGCAACAATGAAGTTAATTAGTGAAATGTTTGTCGACGCAGTGGAACAGATGGAAACTAAGTGACAATTTCACTAATGAGACATTGGGCAGGATATATCCATAACTAAAATGTCCTCACTTACCCTGACCAGAATTCTAAAAATTTACTTTTAACGTTTTGGTAGTCATCCATAATATGTATTTCTCACTCTTAAATTGGAAATAAATCAATAAATCACATAACTTATGAGCCAAAGCCAACAATCGATATTAAAATTATTAATTCCTTCTTATGCAGACTTCCTATAAAATATGAACCAAATCCAACAACTGGTATTTGAGTTGTATCTAATCCACGGTGTTATAGCATGACGGTTACGCCACCTCTGAAAACGAGATTAGACGACTACGATCACTATTTTATCCAATAAAATGGCCACAATGGAACAGAAAACTAAGGTTGGTGCATTATTTTCTTCTACTGTGTATCAATGAAAGGATGAACGATTTGTGTAGGCATCGCATTCAGTGATGCATTTAATAATATATATTTTGAACGTATTCTTTGCAAATTGATGCCCGGGGATAACATGAAATAAGTGAAAAACTGTTGAGTTTTGAAATTCAGAACTACACAAAATTTAGTAATTTGTTTATTTTTGTTGTTAGGGCATGGTCTACATTGCCTAACGACCTCGGGTATATAGATGTAACCTACATACGATCATAAAAAGCCAATTGAGCATTGGAAACCACCTAATATGTTCTACTTAAGCCATAATATTGTATTTTTAATTTGTGGTTACGCAAAATATTGATTGACGGTTACGCGAACCTCGTTCAAACATGTATCCCAGATTCATTGTTATTGATTTTGTCATAGTCATCAGTACTTGATGCTAATTCTTCTTTTGCCTCTTCATTGTTATCTTTTTGACTTAAATTGGTTTCATAAATAAAGCAAGACACAATTTTTTCCTTACCCTATAGAGGCTCAAACAAGAGCGTCTCTTGAAAACAAATATAAGCAATTCAATATTCCATTTCTTACCCATTATAACAATTACATGGAAAGAGGCTATCGGAACTAGCAACCTTGACTTGAAAGGTGTACATGCAAGTAACCGTCCCCTAAATATCTAATGTACAACTAATACAATACGTTACCGTCCATAGAATTCATACGTAGTCGTCTAACGACATTGCGTTTGAAACATTATTTACAATATGACCACGTTCCTGTTCTGGATTTGTCATTTTATGGCTTGTTTATACACAGTTTACTTACTGTTAATAGTTTGAGTGGCTCTGAGGCACATATACTGAGAAATCATGAGAATGGACAAAAATTCTGAACTTGGACATCTCAGTCGCTAAGTTTACAGCTTATATTCCGCTTCTAGTAAACCACCTGGCAGATTTGACCCAGTCTTTATAACCATCCATATATACGTCACCGAATGGAACTAGTTGAAAAGGGAATCTTATCTGTGAATCTTGCCTACAGGCGAGAAAGAGGACATGCTGTCTTTCCCATTCACCATTTTTTGTTATCGTTACCGCAAAATTTTGCAATTCGCCTTGACGTAACTGTCATGCTATAACACCGTGTAATAAGTCAATTTGAGTTATCAGCCAAACAGATGGATTTCCCACCTACTCAAACTTAGTTGGTGGGAAAATCAATATAGACAAAAAAGCAAGAATTAAATATACGTATAGATGAATGGTGACAACTTAGTGGTAATTACATATTAAAAATTAATACTGAGTGGCATTAACATATGGAATGAGTTTGGGATTATAGATGTTTCTGAAAACTGAAGACAATTCAAGTATCTTATAGACAATTAGACATGGTCACTATGATACTCAGGCTCATAATTTTATTCATAACCTGTACATTAGTTGGGACATCAGCTCAATCCCAAACAACATATATTGGAATATCACTTTCTAAATATCAATGTAAAAATGAGACATATATTAAATTCCCTAATGCAGAAGTACTAGAAAATCCTCTAAAGGCATTCAAAGTAATGACAAACACCAGATGCGAAGCTAGCTGTTCTGTGATTCCAGACGAGTGCAAATCATACAACCTGCGAAAGATTGAAGGAGAGAAACACATGAAAATGTGTGAGTTACTTGGACCATATCTGACAGTTGAGTCTCCTACTGCAACACTAGAAGATGTTGATCATTACCAGAGAGAAAGTAACTATTTTTTAATAGTGTGCTGGTAATTTCAAAACGTGTTGGTAATTTCAAAATGTGCTCATTTCAAAATCTGACTTCTCACTGTTCGGAATTATAAGAGTCATCAACTATCTGTGACATGTTTCAATACTGAAAAGATCTGTTTGCAGATTTAAATACAAAGCGATTCTGAAAAAATGACCTGTCATACAGTTAATATTTAAAGCAGTGACATTCTAAAAAAAGTGAATTTTGTTTCTGACAATTAATGGTCCATGGTTAATTCAGAATCTATTCTCATATTTTTGTCTACTTATTTTCTGTTGTTACAGTTCTAGTTGAATGCAGAGAAAACAAACGGCTGATATCTGGAGATGTTTACTATGTTGCTGACACAGGGTTAACCGCATCATCTATTTGGGCAGCTAATCATGGCACACAGAGATCTAGATTAGACACAATAGCAGAGTATGTATGTTACTTTAAATGTTATTCTTACAAACATAAGATGACCAAGATGTGCCATGCTTTTGAGTATTCATATATCAAATATGAACAAAATCGCTCTACCAGGTGTTACTTTTTGAGTTATAGTAAATAACGTAAAATAACACATGTAAAAATGGTGGCCATATTTCAAAATGGCCCCGACTACTCAAAAGCTTAATTAGACATTGTGCCATGCTTATAGTATTCACATTTCACATACAAATACAAAATCGCTCCTATACTTTTCGAGTTATAGCAAAAATTGTAAAATAGCATGTAAAGGCGGCCAATTTTCAAGATGTCCTATATAATTTTTACATTGAAAATGTATTGCTATTACAGTTTTACATATGAGCATCCATTTTGAAAATTTGCTTATAAGCAGAGCTTCTTCACCAATAGTGTATATGTGTACAAAATATGAACAAAATCGGGCCTACGGTATTTGAGTCATTGCCCGGACAGACGGATTGACAAACGGAGGCATACCCTATATCCCTTCGAACTTCATTCGATGGGATAATAAACATCCATAATTTTTACTTTGCAATAACTTTTTTAATAAGATATGGATTTCCATTATATTTTCGTGGGGGGTGCAGCAATCAATATATAACCAATACTGAGTTGGCATTCATCGCTGTTATATATTATGACATTGTACTTCTGCTTTTATATGTTATTCTTTTGCTGTTATATATTACTTTCTTGCTGGCCTTCAGTAAATTCTCTTGTCATTCCAGTGGAAGTGGGACGGGAGCCTGGTCTGCTCGTTCAAATGATATAGCACAGTGGATCCAAGCAGACCTTGGTGAAGCTATGGTAGTGACAGAGGTAGTCACTCAAGGAAGACAAGCTGGTGGCCAATGGGTTAAGTCATACAAACTATTCTATGGTGAAACTCAGAATGATTTGGAAGAGTATGGAATGGTAATAGAACATTTTTACAAGTTCCAAACATAACTTCCTACAATATTTTGTTTCATTACCCTTTATGTTAAGCACTTTTTACAAACAAATGAATTCCCTAAAAGGATTAATGTTCAAAGATTCATGTTTTATTAGTCAATTGTTTCTTTTTAAGGTTCTACCAGGGAATGTAGACATGAACACCAAAGTGACAAACATCATTGAGCCACCTGTCTTAGCCAGATTTGTTCGCATAAATCCCCAAACCTGGTATGGGCATATATCTATGAGATTTGATGTTATGGGATGCCCCTACTCATAAGAACTAAGTAATCCTTCTCCTATAAGAATCAACTTTTTCGATCACAACTCTGAAAAATTGTGTTGTCAATATAGGGATTTTATATTAATACACTAGACAATAAGAGTGAAGGGAATATTAAGTAAATGGAAGAATCAATTAGAATCAGAAACAGGACACAGAGTGATAAATATCGTACTTGGAAGAGTGAAGAGTACAATGGCTGCCATGTAGTTTACGCAGCGTGCTCAAAACCAAATCAGATCTTAGGAATAACTGGAAATTTGATGACAAGATTTATTAGATGACCCCTGTTCACCTGCACACATTCCCAACAGCACAATGCCATTAGTAAAGCACTTTTTCAAATTGTGATAAAAACTCACATGGTATGAAATAAGACTAGGCAATTATTAGTAAACTTTCTCAGGAAAAAACTAGAAAAACAGAAACTCCACGGAGTAACAAATCCAACTGAAAAAACATATTTTGATAATTAGTATCTTGAAAATCTTTTTGAGTCATCAAAAATTATGTTTTTGTCTGAAAAATGCCATTTTGAAATTCAGCTGCCATCTCAAAATTTCTTCTTGCCCAGAGCTCCTTTTTCCCTAGCTAGCAGGATATAAAATTTGAGCCAAATCCATCATCTGGTATTTGAGTTATGAAAGATTAGTGGACATACTGAAATTCAGCAGCCATCTTGAAAATTCTTTCTTGAACAGAGCAACTGTGTCCCTAGGCATCAGCATATAAAATGTGAACCAAATTAGTCAACTGGTATTGCAGTTATCAAAGTTTATGTTTTTTACAAAAAATGGCAGCCATTTTGCAATTCTGCCACCATCTTGAAAATTCTTTCTCAAACAGAGCTACTGTATCCATAAGCATCAGCATATAAAATGCTCACTGGCATTTGGTTTATCAAAGATTACTTTTTTTACAAAAAAAGGCGGCCATTTTCAAATTCAGTGACCATCTTGAAAATCTCTTCTTAATAAAGTTCCGGACAGACAGACTAAGAGACGGACGGAGGAACGGATGGATGGCTTTCCTACATCCCTCTCGAACTTCGTTCGGTGGGATAATAAATCTAATAGATTTGCTGAATTTTCAAGCACAAATCTTGGAATCCCCCTCTACTCATTTGGCCATTTTATGGGTGTTAAGTTATTGGAATTCAAACATAAGTGAAAGTTATCAGGTAAGGAAAGTTTCTACAATATAACAAAACCAGTAAAGTAAGAAAGTAAAAATATATATTAAAAGATTTTTCATAGCATTTTTAAGAAAAACTAGATTTCGAATGAGGTTGATTTAGGAAACCTTTTGCTGTCATCAGCAGACTCCTAAAAAAATGTGATGAAAGGATCACAGATCTTGCTACATCAGCATTGTCAAGAAAATATGTCGATGATCTTATCCAGGATTCTGCAGAGTTACTTGATTTTCACAGCCTGTTTTGGCCTGCGCTGAGGAAATGAGAAGTCAAAATTCAGGCATATAATAAAACAGTAAAACAAAAAGTGATTGTCTTACAGTTGGGGACAAAAATAAATGACAAGTCGATTTTCGATCACCATTTCCTTTTTTTTTTTTTTTTTTTTTTATTTTTTTTATTCATTGAAAAACATTTGAAAGCAGTTACATTAACATATACAATATACATAATATCATTGAAATCACACAATTTTCCATCATATTCTTTTTTAAGGCATCTAACCACACTGGTCTAATCTAATCTAGTACCCATAATTTCCCACCTTTTTTCTCTGCCTATTTGCTTATCAATATTACAATAAGATATTACATTTGCTTTAAATCCTTTAAAGGTAGGTCTTAACATCGAGTGTTTGCATAGATACACATATCTTTTAAATATGCTCCATATATTTGTCAGGATAACTGTTTTGTCATTTATACACACTGGTCCTATTAAAATATTCTGTTTTGTACAAAGTCCTGTCAATTCCTCTGGTAACCAGTTTTTAATGACTACTATCAGTTCCATTGTCACTTTACAGTCATAGAGGAGATGACAGATTGACTCTGGTTCTTCTTTACAGAATTGTCTAGATACATATCCCTTAAAATTTGTATATTTCACATTTTGTATAATCTCATCCACTGATGTATGGCCTCTTGAAAATTCTCTTATTTTTAACATGGGAAATTCTCACTTCAGCAAATCCACCTGTCATTTATTTATGTCCCGAACTGTAGTTTAAATTATTTCCCAATGGGAAATCCTCCTTTACTTCGCTAATTACGCTGTGGCAACCTTGTCAGCTCACATATGTCAACTGCACTGGCTTGTTGCTAGTGCACCACAGGAGTTTGATTGCAATAAACCGTGATTTCTTCCAAAAAAATTATGAGAGTGATAGTGCGCTTGAATGAGCTTTTTTGTTGAAAACACATGAGCATGTAACCCCAGCATTTAATTGGCATAAGCTAAATATTAGTTCATTGAACAAGGAAGTAATGGAATTGATATGAATGGTTGAGTGCTTTACATGGAAGTATTACCCAGTGTGTTTTTAATCAAATTATACGATGCAATGTAATATAATGCAACAATGTTTTATTTATATTCTATAGAGCAGATGTACCTAGTGTTTCATCATTTTAAGGTAGTTTGGAAGTTGATAGATATTGACATACATTTATTTCCGAATTGAAATATTTTTACATGAATTACTAAATTGTTAAAGGAATTTCTAATCAGTCAAAATTCACAGGTTTACTTGAAAATACTCAAGGCACTGGTTTGAATCATCACCTAGGGAATAGTATAGTGCAAATAATGTGAATATTTTTCTTAAACTAATACAGCAAAGTACACATAAGATCTTGGACTATGCAACTATATTTTTCAAAGATTGTCCCAACAATACTCCAACAAGTGATCATATATGTTACATTGGTACAATCTCAAAGAACAGCAAACATTGGAATATCACTTTCCAAATATCAACCTGATAATGAAGCATACATTAAATTCCCTCATGCAGAGAGACTAGAAAATCCTCTGAAGACATTCAAAGTTGTGACAAACACCAACTGCGCTACAAGCTGTTCTTTGTCAACGGAGAATTGCACAACCTACAACCTGCGCAAGATTAATGGAGAGAAAAATATCAATGTTTGTGAGTTAAATGGACCATACCTGACAAGAGAATCTCCAAGAACTACAGCTGATGACGTAAATTTCTACATAAGAATAGGTAACTATAACTTTTTAAAGATCCTATTTTCAAAACAAATAGTTTCAATGTTCTCTTTAAAGACTTCTCAAGTAGATGCAAAATTCTCATTTTCAAAATTCCGATCATTAGATTGTCACGTGGGTTTTTTCAAAATCTCAAGTGGTGCAGCACCTACTTGCTACTTTACTAGGAAGATTCATAGATGAAATACATCTTTTTATTCTAATTATATCCAATGAAGGACTCACAGCCCTGTGCTCACACAGTGTAGAACATTTAGAAGAATGTATATCCTGACTTTCAACCGAAAAATATTGATTTGTAGTCTTAAACTTTGAGAAACATAGATAGCAAAGTTTGTGACCTAGTTTGATGACCTTGAAAATTTTACTTTTTCTGAGTTCAGTTGGTTTTTTGTGATTTAGCTGACCAAAATTGAAGCAAGTTGAAAAATGACCTATTTCACTAAACTTGTTTGCATATCAAAGTCATTATAATTTAACATTTGGCAAACAGACTAGATTGTTCATTTATATATAATTGACACTCAACTAAAAAGTGAATTTCGGTCTCAACTGACTGACCACATGGACACAACCTCTGGTCTAGGGGAGTTGCGGTGTATCTCCCAGTTTCAAAGTTTATGGGCAATGTGCTGTGATGGAGTTGAGCAATAATAATGCGTCTGTCATATCTGCTCATTGACTGCGTAACGTAATGCTCTGGCTCAGTGCAATGTAGGTGATAAGTTCGGAGTTTGTTTCCATTTGGGCATCGGTTATCATTATGAATCATCCTATGCCACTTGATATGATCATGTGATGCTAGAGTTTCTTTGATTTGGTTAATTTTACCTCTGGTGTTGGGGATAGATTGCATGTCTATGATGTCCCCCACTCCTGCGTGTACCAACGTTGCTTTCGTGTGAAATTCCAATGTTTCCAGCCCTTGTTAAATTACTTGAATGTTAATGCACTTGCTTAGGAAGTCTATCATTGGCCATTATGGATATGTATAAAACCAGAACAACGGCAACGCCAAAGCGTAGCGAATCCCATCGAACAGATATGGCTGGCATTTTTACAAACAAAATATATAGCAAATATCATAAAATAACACCCATAAGAAAGGCCACCATTTTCAAAACGGTTGCTCACTAGCCAAGTTGTCATTAGAAGAAGTAATATGCTTTTAAGTAGCCACATATAAAAAATTTTAAAAATCGCACACATACATGTAAATGCTGGCCATTTTTTAAAATGGCCGGCCGCCTACTACCCAAAATGTCATAAGACAGTATGCAATCCTTACGAGTATTCACATATCAAATATGAACAAAATCGCTCTATAATTTTTTGAATTATAATAAAAAATGTAAAATAACACACATAAAAATGGTGGAAATTTTTCAAAATGGCCAACTACTCCCCAAAGTTTTATAAGACAATGTGCCATGCTTAAAGTATTCACACATCAAATATGAACAAAATCGCTCCAATACTTTTCGAGTTATAGTAAAGAATGTAAAAATGACAGCCATTTTTTAAAATGGCCATCTACTACGCGAAGTGTCATGAGACAGTGTGAATAAGTATTCACATATCAAATATGGACAAAATCGCTCCACCACTTTTCAAGTTACAGCAAAAATCGTAAAATGACGTGCAAAGGCAGCCATTTTTCAAGATGGCTGCCATGTATTTCTTCTGTATTTACATTTCTAGCTTAATCAATGTCCTATACAACTTTTCTACATTCAAAACATATTGCTATTACAGTTTTATATGCAGTACCTAAATTACTGTAAAATCGGCACTAAAATGGTCACCATTTTTAAATGAGCGGCCATTTTGAAAATCAGTTTTCGAGCAGAACTTCTACCCCTATTGGGTATATGTGTACAAAATATGAACAAAATCGGTCAAACGGTATTTGAGTTATTGCTCGGACGGACGGACGGATGGACGGAGGCGTTCCCTATATCCCTCCGAACTTTGTTTGATGGGATAATGAATGTGGACATGACTCAATATGAATAGCAGTTGATTTGTTTGGCCAGATGGACAGATCAACATACAGATGGATGGATGGACAGATGCCTAGTCAATCCAATAGGCTTGCTTTTGATTTCAGACGAAATGCCTGAGGTTTAATGTAAATGCCCAAAAATTGCTTTTTCTGCATACATCTGTATTTATTTTAGCTACATGTACCTGCAAGGAACAACTGAAATATAAAGATATTTACCACATTCTTGATCAAAGATTACTCTATTTTTTTAACTATACATGTATTTAGAGAATAACTGATATCTATGATGTTTACCTTGATGATATATAAGCATTTCTGCATTCAGTATTTCATAACCCTGCGTGCAGATTCTAATTATAAACTACCCTCTGCCTAGTACAAACTATATTACAGTTTAGCAGCCCTGTCCCACGATCAGTGCCTGTGACAGCCCAGGTCATAAATCATTTCAAATCGACCATGGTGACCTTTTCTCAACCAATCATAGAACTGGAAGGAACATGTGCTCATTGACTATGCAATGATGTCAGAGGAAATGACCATAGAAAGTAGTCCATATTCAAACGACGTTGAGATCAGAGATTTATTGTAAACTGATAGAGTGAAGACAAAGCTCTCTTTTAAGAAGTGAAGTCTAATGAATGCAAAGGGTAGTATTTCATTTTAGCTAGCTGCAAAGAAAGACTGATATATAAATGTTTACATTGATGAAATAAGCATTTCTGCATATCTCATTTTAGCTAGCTGCAAAGAAAGACTGATATCTGGAGATGTTTTCCATATTGATGATGAAAGAATTACTGCTTCAGGGTCTTACACCAGTAGACATAGCCCAAAGAGATCTCGATTAGACATCCAAGAAGAAAGCATGTAAATATGCCCCATATCAATTTATTCTTGCTTCACAATTCAAAGTAGTGTGTAATGTGGAAAATAACATTTTGGTAAAAATTGCTATACCTGCACAATATAACGCGTCTGTCATATCTGCTCATTGACTGCGTAACGTAATGCTCTGGCTCAGTGCAATGTAGGTGATAAGTTCGGAGTTTGTTTCCATTTGGGCATCGGTTATCATTATGAATCATCCTATGCCACTTGATATGATCATGTGATGCTAGAGTTTCTTTGATTTGGTTAATTTTACCTCTGGTGTTGGGGATAGATTGCATGTTTATGATGTCCCCCACTCCTGCGTGTACCAACGTTGCTTTCGTGTGAAATTCCAATGTTTCCAGCCCTTGTTAAATTACTTGAATGTTAATGCACTTGCTTAGGAAGTCTATCATTGGCCATTATGGATATGTATAAAACCAGAACAACGGCAACGCCAAAGCGTAGCGAATCCCATCGAACAGATATGGCTGGCATTTTTACAAACAAAATATATAGCAAATATTATAAAATAACACCCATAAGAAAGGCCACCATTTTCAAAACGGTTGCTCACTAGCCAAGTTGTCATTAGAAGAAGTAATATGCTTTTAAGTAGCCACATATAAAAAATTTTAAAAATCGCACACATACATGTAAATGCTGGCCATTTTTTTTTTTGCTTTGGATAAATTACACAAGATCAGGCAGGTATCACTGGCAGATCTGGGAGGGGGGGGGGGGCCTGGGAGCCCGGGCCCTCCCCCTTGGGTGGGCCCAGAAAAAAAAATTGGGCCAAAAAAGGCCTCAAGGTCCAAAAAGTGTGTATGTTCCATTCGGTGATCAACATACATATACTCCACCTGCAATAGCATTCTTGTTGCTCAGTTGTCCACATGCATGACCACACACAAATTGAAATCTGCCACAAAAAATGTAGTTTTGTCAAATTGTGTTCTAAATATACCAATTTGAACAAAGGGATCAGAAATATCTTCGCATTTGTATCAAAATTCAAGTACTGTTGGCACAATTACATCTTCATGTGATCTTTGGTAAGCGGAAAACATACCATTACTGAGAAAACTGGAGTTTAGAATAGCCGCAGTCGATACATCTACCCAATGCAGTAAAGCACTCAGTGTTGCTTTATACAAAAATTAGTACCGTGGGTACTGGGCTCACATGGTCACATTTTTTGCTGATTTTTTGTTACAAAATTATTTCAAGCCATCTGTCTCTCAGTCAATTAAAATGGCTGAAAAAAAACGGATATAATTTTTTGTCAATAATTTGTAACAAAATTATTTCATATAACTACTCTTTACAGTGACATGGCTTTTTGCAATGCAAGACACCTGAAACTATTTGTAAAGCTAGGAAATGGGCCAAAATTGAATTTCGCGAGACAAAAATGGCGACCATTTTGAAATCAGGCAAGCTTTTGAACCAGGAGTCATAGGGGAGTTTTTTGTATTGATGTTGAACAAAAATAACTTGAAACTGGAATCCTTTCGACAGAGGTTTTAAGCAAATGGTCCAAAAGAGGATTTCGCGAGACAGATGGACAAATCAATGTTAACTAAAATGGCTGAAAATAAAATAAAAACGGATATAATATTTTGCCGATTTTTTGTAACAAAATTATTTCATACAACTACCTTTTACAGTGACATGGCTTTCTACAATGCAGGACAGCTGAAATTATTTGTAAAGCTAGGAAATGGGCAAAAAGTGAATTTCGCGAAACAAGAATGGCAACCATTTTGAAAATAGGCGAGCTTTTGAACCAAGAGTCATAGGGGAGTTTTCTGAATTGATGTTGAACAGAAATAACTTAAAACAGGAATCCTATGGTCCAAAAGTGAATTTTGCGTGACAGATGGACAAATCAATGTTAACTATAAAATGGCTGAAAATAAATAAATGGATATAATTTTTCGCTGATTTTTCGTAACAAAATTATTTTATACATCTACTCTTTACATTGACATGGATTTTTACAATGAAGGACACTTAAAATTATTTGTAAAGCTAGGAAATGGGTCAAAAGTGAATTTCGCGAGACAAAAATGGCAGCCATTTTGAAAATAGGCGAGCTTTTGAACCAGGAGTCATAGGGGAGTTTTCTGAATTGATGTTGAACAGAAATAACTTAAAACAGGAATCCTATCGACAGACGTTTTAAAACGTGCCACAGAAAGGGGATTTCGCGAGTCAGATAGACAAATCAATGTTAACTAAAATGGCTGAAAATAAAAAAATGGATACAATTTTTCGCTGATTTTTTGTAACAAAATTATTTCATATATCTACCCTTTACATTGACATGGATTTTTACAATGTAGGACACCTGAAATTATTTGTAAAGCTAGGAAATGGGTCAAAAGTGAATTTCGCGAGACAAAAGTGACGGCCATTTTGAAAATAGCCAAGCTTTTGAACCAAGAGTTATAGGAGAGTTTTTTGTATTGATGTTGAACAAAAATAACTTAAAATGGGAATACTATCGACAGAGGGTTTAAGGTAAATGGTCCAAAAGTGAATTTTGCGAGACAGATGGACAAATCAATGTTAACTAAAATGGCTGAAAATGAATAAATGGATATAATTTTTCGCTGATTTTTCGTAACAAAATTATTTCAACATCTATTCTTTACTTTGCAATGGATTTCTACAATGTAGGACACTTGAAATTATTTGTAAAGCTAGGAAATGGGTCAAAAGTGAATTTCGCGAGACAAAAATGGCGGCCATTTTGAAAATAGGCGAGCTTTTGAACCAGGAGTCATAGGGGAGTTTTCTGAATTGATGTTGAACAGAAATAACTTAAAACAGGAATCCTATCGACAGAGGTTTTAAAACGTGCCACAGAAAGTGGATTTCGCGAGTCAGATAGACAAATCAATGTTAACTAAAATGGCTGAAAATAAAAGAATGGATACAATTTTTCGCTGATTTTTTGTAACAAAATTATTTCATATATCTACCCTTTACATTGACATGGATTTTTACAATGTAGGACACCTGAAATTATTTGTAAAGCTAGGAAATGGGTCAAAAGTGAATTTTGCGAGACAAAAGTGACGGCCATTTTGAAAATAGCCGAGCTTTTGAACCAAGAGTCATAGGAGAGTTTTTTGTATTGATGTTGAACAAAAATAACTTAAAATGGGAATCCTATCGACAGAGGGTTTAAGGTAAATGGTCCAAAAGTGAATTTTGCGAGACAGATGAACAAATCAATGTTAACTAAAATGGCTGAAAATAAATAAATGGATATAATTTTTCGCTGATTTTTCGTAACAAAATTATTTCATACATCTACTCTTTACTTTGCAATGGATTTCTACAATGTAGGACACTTGAAATTATTTGTAAAGCTAGGAAATGGGTCAAAAGTGAATTTCGCGAGACAAAAATGGCGGCCATTTTGAAAATAGGCGAGCTTTTGAACCAGGAGTCATAGGGAAGTTTTCTGAATTCATGTTGAACAGAAATAACTTAAAACAGGAATCCTATCGACAGAGGTTTTAAAACGTGCCACTGTTATTGACAGAAAGTTGATTTCGCGAGTCAGATAGACAAATCAATGTAAACTAAAATGGCTGAAAATAAAAAAAAATGGATACAATTTTTTGCTGATTTTTTGTAACAAAATTATTTCATATATCTAATCTTTACATTGACGTGGATTTTTACAAGGTAGGACACCTGAAATTGTTTGTAAAGCTAGGAAATGGGCCAAAAGTGAATTTCTCGAGACAAAAGTGATGGCCATTTTGAAAACATGCGAGCTTTTGAACCAGGAGTCATAGGGGGGTTTTCTGTATTGATGTTGAACAGAAATAACTTAAAACAGGAATCCTATCGACAGAGGTTAGCTAGCAAATGGGCCAAAAGTGAATTTCGCGAGACAAAAGTGACGGCCATTTTGAAAATAGGCGAGCTTTGGAACCAGGAGTCATAGGGGGGTTTTCTGTATTGATGTTGAACAGAAATAATTTAAAACAGGAATCCTATCGACAGAGGTTTTAAAACGTGCCACTATTGTTGACGGACGGACAGACAGACGGACGGACGGACAGACAGACGGACAAGTGAGTGATTGCAAAAGCTCACCATGTGAGCTAAAAAAAACCAATGCAAGCACAGCCCAGCCAAAGGCAAATAGGACGTTTACTGGACTGCATCCACTGTGAATGCCCAGTTTGAATCTAAAGTATGTAATTTTCTCCTCATAAACACATTCTCACAACTCGTACTTTGACATATTCATACATGAGTTTCAATCAAGCTATAAATATTCAGAAACTCGTTGAAAATCTTTCAAATGTATTGTAGAATTATATTGTAAAATTTTGCTACTGTTTCAGCTTAATCTGGACAAATGCTTATTTTCTTAACATAACCACAATGGATACAAAATAATCTCTCAGTCACCGAATGAACACTAAAATAGCATTTAAAATACCTGGATTTCTGAGTTTTGCCAATCGATGTGAAAGGCACTGCCGGATGTCCTTCCATTTTGGCGCTGAACTGCGTTGAACAGTAACGCGAGTAGCAGTCTGCGGCTGTGCTATCGTTTCCACCTCGCTATTAGTCTCAATACATTCCTAATGTTTCAATTCATACATAACATGTTCCTTTGCCTGAATATATAAAATGTCAATCTGGTACTGTTGTTTGAGGCATGACTAATATCATTCTAAAATTGTTGCTTCAAATATCATCCTGAAATCAGCAATTCTTCAAACAGACCCCTAGTGTATGTTTACCTCTATTATTCAAAACTCCTTGGAGATTTGTCTATCCCATTTCCAGCATTTGCAAAATTGATTTCTGCATATCCTGCCAAAACTTTATTGAAATCCATACATCTTTGAAAAAAGTTGTTTTTGAAACAAAATGTGGACATATTTTGGCCCATCCAGTATATGGATGCATTTAAAAAACATTGTAAACTTTTTCAGAATTTTTCCTATTTTCCTCACATACTGATTTGACTGGTTTCATGGAGTGAATAAATAGTACCATGGGTACTGGGCTCACATCGTGAAGTGCATTTAAAGACTGTCATATCGAATCTTCAAAAGTCATGTTTAGATAGACTGAGGATTGGAAGTGTAATATCAGATATGCACACTTTCATCTCATCTTTTAACAAGGGAATGGTGATCATACAAATATTTCAAATATTTGAATATTTCAAATGAAAATCATAGTGATCCTTGGAAGATTAAAATCTATCCAGATTATGTAATAAAGTTTACTGACAATGCACAGACATTAGAGAAAACACTTCCAATCCTATTACAGATTACATGTATATATATACATGTATGTGTGTATAACTGCTTACCAACTGTTCAAAAGGTTACCATCTCTACGTTTACATATCACGCTTAAGAACTTTCCAGCATATGTGACCTCCCAAATGTACAGTCTAGTAAAGCCAAAATTTAAAAAAAAGTTAACATCATAGATGATATATGTTAATTCCAGAAAAGACCTGGAGGGAGCCTGGTCTGCAAAAATCAGTGATTTGAACCAATGGATCCAAGCAGACCTTAGTGAAGTTATGGTAGTGACAGAGGTAGTCACTCAAGGAAGAGAAGGTGACATTGTAATTCAATGGATTAAGTCATACAAATTCTTCTATGGTATAATGGAGAACGATTTGGAAGAGTATGGAAAGGTAATAGAACATTTTTACAAGTTCCAAACATGACTTCCTACAATATTTTGTTTCATTACCTTTGATGTTAAGCACTTTTTATAAACAAATGAATTTCCTATTGGAATCAGTGTCCAATGATTTGGCTAAAATATCTACCAGTATATAAGTAGTACCAGCTCAAATGGAAAATTATGTCAAACTTTGTGAAAGCATTACAAATGTTTTTCTTTTAGCCAGTCAAATGTCTTGTTTCTTTTTGAGGTTCTACCAGGGAATGTAGACAAGAACACCAAAGTAACTAACACGATTGAACCACCTGTGTTTGCAAGATTTGTACGCATAAATCCTCAAAGCTGGCAAGAGCATATATCCTTGAGATTTGATGTCATTGGATGTTCCTAATCAACAGGTAAGACGAATACTAATCCAATGGCATCAGACAATTAATTTTGGTCTTTATGTAAATGGACCTGTGTATCAGGTAGTTAATAAAGTCTGTCAATGATGCAAGTTACAGGTTTTATCAATGAAAAAATATTTATTTACATATTAACTACAGGTTTATTTCAAAACTTATTTTGTTATTGCATTTTTCAGATTAAAGACGTTAGAGAAGAGACTAATAAAATTTAGAAACCAAGAACTTCATAAACTTGATATTATGCAGGCTAAACACATGATACCACATGCCATTAAAACAAGATGACGACAATATAGCATATTGAAAATAGTGGGATAGTTTCTTTTTTCACTTGTTAGATCTTTTACCATACATGTTAACTGTTCAATTACCATCTCTAGTCTAGCCACCAATGAGAAATAACAAGAGGAAATCATTAACTTATTTTGAAACACGTGATTTCATTGGTTCAATGGTTCTGCTGCACATATGCTGTATATGTTGAAAAACATAACCGTGAATGAATTATCATATTTCAACATGTGATCAGAGCAAAATGAAACAGGTTTTTCAAAGTGAGAAAAGAGAATGTTGTCCATGAAAATGAAAATAAAAAAACACAATTCTAATTAACTAATTAAAAAACCCACACTATACTACTGCACTCATGCTTACTATATAAGTGCTTGCAAAACTTCATATTTCACAATTATTTGTTTTCAAATAATTTCAAATGAATGATTTCGAGTTGTTCTGATTAACAAAATAGCAAACATGAAATTGAATCATACTTTTGCGATGATTAATTGATGCAACTTAACCATATAAATTGCAATATAATATCATACTAATATAATACCAATAAAGGTGAGCAATACCTCTTGGGTATATCCTGTATATTGTACAGTTGAAATTTAAATATTAATTAATCCTGGAAGACAGACCTTTTAGGTGCACTCATACATAGTCATAGAAGTACACACCACGGCCTTTTGTATGAGTTGTGAACCACTCAATCAAACACCCCGAAGTTCCTTATGCAAACAAGTACCGTATTATCTCTATTAAACGCACACTCTCTAATAAACGCACACCCGACTTTTTGTCCCAGGTTAGAAAGTCCTGTCCAGATAATATTGAGATCTGATGAAGCTCTAATAAAAAAAACATTGTGGGCGATAATAGAGTATTTTCACCTACCGGTTTATTGTGTCGATTTCAGAAGCGATTCCAATTTATTTATATCAGCAGCATGTTCCTTCAATACATATACAACAGGTATTTCTAATCCCTTGCCTTTATTCAGCCTCTTTCCAGCGATCTTTCCTGATATTGTCCCTCCTCGTTTCAAAAAATATTTTGGCGTTCTCTCTTGGCACATGTCCTCCAATTTTATCATTTTTCTTCACGAATGTTGCATTTTTGTCATATGAATTATCTTCATCGATGCAGCAGTATACACTCTCTCCAATCTTAATGTCACATGTATCTTTATACTCATGATATTCCCTAATTGTGGACTCGAAATGGAATGTTTTTTCGTGTTCGCTAGCCATTTTCTGTGTGAAGTGCATTGCGCATCTTGTTTGCGCAGGTACACAAACCACCAATCTGATTGCGTTAGGGGTGGATCTAATAGTGTATTTATATACTAAATTTGTCGTCTAGGAGCTCACAATTCAAGGTAAAAACATAACATATAGCATATTCTCTCTAATAAACGCACATATCTACTATATTTGATCGATTTAAGGTATAGAAGTAAATTTTCACCCATTATCGCCCACCATCATAATTTTTTAGAATTCCCGGGGATTTAGCTGGTTGAAACCTCTCCCCCACAGGAATTTGCTAAGTGCACTGTGCATTTAATAGAGATAATACGGTATTGCCTGAACCAGGGATTGAATCTGGGACCAATTCTGTAATTGGTACACATGCTACCGTTGAGCTACACGGGTGGACGGGTGGATAATAGAGTGACTATCACAATCATTTTACTTCATCTTTAATTCTAATCTTTAAAAAAACATCTAAATACTATATTTCTGTGAAATTTTTGTGAAGCTGTTGCCTCGCCTGCTTAATATTCCTAGTAACACTCATGGCCTAAATATGCAAAGAAACTTACATTTTGCAATAAATGTTGGGGAATTTAGCGATTTCTGCCATATCTTCTTTCCATCCAGCAATGATTCCATCTTTGATGTATGGCTTGGCTATGTGGTCTACCACCATCTTTAGGTTTGGGAGTTGTCTTGCTATGGCAGGAATGTATTTCAAGTGGGGTGGCCTAAAAACACAAATTGCATTATAAATGCTTTCTGAGGTGCATTCTTGTAACATTTGAAGCAAAGGATATTCATAAATCATTGTAGACTTACAACATCATAATTAAAGAACAACAGACTTTTGAATTTATAAAGTTATGATACCTCTGTAAGTGGAACACTTTTTGGAGTCCAATAACCCATGGACATAATTAATGTTCAATGAACTTCTATTAATGGAAAAACCCCAAACTGGAACACTTAGATGTACCAAAAGTGTTCCACTTAACAAGTTTTACTGTACTAACAATACATACTGGAGAAGTAAATCAAATGGAACTCCTTTCTGCTCAAGGGTTGTTAAACCTTTCATGACATCTTCATGTGCTATGTAGTCTACTTGCTCCATACTTAATATGTGGCGAGCACCAACAAACAAAGGATTTACAGATAAACGCTCTATTACGCCACTCAACTGAAATAGACAGAAAAGAAAAAAACTGTTTGATTCTATTGTTTAGTAGAGGCTGACAGAAATATGATACAATGTTTTCAAATTTCCTGAAATAATTGAGTGAGAAATCAAATAACCCTGAAGATGCAATGTTATTTAGCACTTTGAAAACAAGTTTATAGATATCAATTATATTTGTATTTAATAGAATTTTTATTAAAGCGTGAATCAATTTTATCAACTGAATTTGTATTTAATAGAATTTTCATTAAAGTGTGAATCAATTTTATTATTTGTATAATCATTAAAGCGTGAATCAATTTTACCAATTGTAATTGTATTTAACCTCTTGAATCCCAGGCTCTAAAATCGGTTGAAACCAGAGATTTTTTTCATTTTTGCCACCTTTTGACATTTACTACATACCTATACAACTTAAGTACTCAACTTAGTAAAATTAGATAGCAGAGATCATTTCTACACGTTTTAAAACAATTTTTGTGCAAATTGGGTGAAAATTGTTGAAATAAGAGCAATTTTTGTGAAAAATTTTGTGACGGATTTTCTTGTCTCTCTGGGTTTCAAGGTCATTTCTGAGGTGACGAGTCAAGAAGTTAATGTAATTTTCATTAAAGTGTGAATCAATTTTATCAATTGTATTTGTATTTAATAGAATTTTCATTAAAATGTGAATCAATTTTATTAATTGTATCTGTATTTTCATTAAAGTTTTAATCAATTTTATCAATTGTATTTGTTAATAAATGGATTTTCATTAAAGTGTGGATCAATTTTATCAATTGTATTTGTATTTAATAGAATTTTCATTAAAATGTGAATCAATTTTATTAATTGTATTTGTATTTATTTTATCAATTGTATTTGCATTTAATAGGATTTTCCTTAAAAGAATTTTCATTAAAGTGTGAATCAATTTTATCAATTGTATTTGTATTTTCAATAAAGCGTGAATCAATTTTATCAATTATATTTGTTAATAAATGGATTTTCATTAAAGTGGATCAATTTTATCAATTGTATTTGCATTTTCATTAAAGTGTGGATCAATTTGATCCATTGTATTTAAGAAATATAGACCAAAGAGCAGGGGTAATACAGTAGAATACACCCCGAAGGGCTAGGCACAAACGTTTTCTGCACCCCGAATGACCGAAGGGAGTGCGGGGTTCAAAAGCTTTTGTGCCTAGCCCTAAGGGGTGTATTCTACGATATTACCCCTGCTCTGAGGTCTATATTACGATTCGAACATGAAAACTCACCAAAATGATTCAAATATTCATTATGGTCCGACTGTGACCAGCCTTTATGACATCACACATTACACGCATTACCAGGGGTATTCTTCGCGAATATACCCTGGGTGAAATGTTGACTTTATTTACAGTTTATAGAAGGCGTGAACACAGTCATGTTCGAATTGTATTTAATAGGATTTTCCTAAAAAGAATTTTCATTAAAGTGTGAATCAATTTTATTAATTGTATTTGTGTGAATCAATTTTATTAATTGTATTTGTGTGAATCAATTCTATTTATTGTATTTGTATTTTCCATAAAGCGTGAATCAATTTTATCAATTGTATTTATAATTAATAGAATTTCATTAAAAGTGTGGATCATTTTATCAATTGTATTTGCATTTTCATTAAAGTGTGGATCAATCTGATCTAGTAATCTAGTGATTTGATTGGTAGCTTTCATGTGATCATGTGATAAAATAGAAAAAAACTGCGTGCCTATTTTAGCAAGAAATCACAAACTGCGTATATATGCTATCCAAACTGCTTGCCTATCATTGGAATTTTCATGACTTATTTAAGAATTTGCCAGTAAATATAACAATATGCACATTTATAAAGTAAAATTGGTTGTTTCTAAGTGTTTAAATCTGAAGGAGGTGGCATTATTCTGGAGAGTTATATTGTCATCTACATTTAACATTTTCTTATGTAGAGAATCAGGAAAATTTCAGCATCTTCCGATAAAGGGAAAGGCTCAGGGAATGGCATTTAATGTTTTTGGAATTATAAAACAAGCTTGAATATACATCCAGTTTGCAAATATGAGGCACACAGTTTGAGAAATCCATGTGACTGTAGACACGGAGTTTGACAGAAAAAATATTTTAAATCACATTTATGACTTGTAATCGTTTTCCACAGAAACTTATATTACTTAAACCAGATGAAGCGATCCTATATATTTCAGAATACAAACTAAATGGCTGAATGAATGGCAAATGACGATAAACAGACATAAATATGACATAACACTATATATTTCTAACATAAAAACTTCTTAGGACCCTTATATTGAGATAACTAGATTTACATCAGGAAAGAAACTGAGTGCTACTTTTAAAGTAACAAAATTTCAATCTAAAAAAATAATAATAATAAAATAAAATAAATAAATACTTGGATCAGAGATGATGCTGGCTATTAGCTACAAATTGTGTGGCCTCTTGTATATTGATGCTTTTGGCATGTCATATCCAGAACATGGCCTCAAATTGACCATAATGAAGGTTTGAAATAACTGTTGCCTCATTGCCATCATGAAATAACTTTTCAGGGACTTGGAAGAATTGGTTGCCCATTGGGCAATGGGGTGAATGCCAACAAGACAAATTCTGGCAATCATGCTTGCAACCTTCATCGTAAACCCAACAATTTATTGGTTATTTGAGGAAAAGATAATCTGACATTATTTTGTGTTTCAAAATTACTTCACATTGCAGCTACTTTTTTCAACCTTCAGCTGGAAAAGATTTTCATAAACCAGAACAACAGCAACGCCAAAGCGTAGCGAATCCCATCGAACAGAAATGGCTGGCATTTTTACAAACAAAATATATAGCAAATATCGTAAAATAACATCTATAAGAAAGGCCACCATTTTCAAAATGGTTGCTCACTAGCCAAGTTGTCATCAGAAGTAATATGCTTTTAAGTAGCCACATGTAAAAAATTTTAAAAATTGCACACACATACATGTAAATGGTGGCCATTTTTTAAAATGGCCACCTACTACCCAAAATGTCATAAGACAGTATGCAATCCTTACAAGTATTCTCATATCAAATATGAACAAAATCGCTCCAATACTTTTCGAGTTATAGTAAAAAATGTAAAAATGACAGCAATTATTTAAAATGACAACCTACTATGTGAAGTGTCATGAGACAGTGTGCAAGGTTCATAAGTATTCACATACCAAATATGAACAAAGTATGGCCATTTTTCAAAATGGCGGCCTACTACCCAAAGTGTCATTAGACAGTGTGCCATGCTTATAGTATTCACATATAAAATATGAACAAAATCGCTCTACTACTTTTTGACTTACAGTAAAAGACGTTAAATAACACACATAAAAATGGCGGCCATTTTTCAAAATTGCCGCCTACTACCAAAAATGTAATTAAACATTATGCCATGTTCAAATAATTCACATACCAAATATGAACAAAATCGCTCCAATACTTTTCAAGTTACAGCAAAAATTGTAAAATGACGTGCAAAGGCAGCCATTTTTCAAGATGGCTCCCATGAATTTCTTCTGTATTTACATTTCTAGCTTAATAAATGTCCTATATAACTTTTTTACATTGAAAACATATTGCTATTACAGTTTTATATGCAGTACCTAAATTATTGTAAAATCAGCACTAAAATGGCCGCCATTTGTAAATGAGCGGCCATTTTGAAAAGTGAAATATGAACAAAATCAGGCCAACGGTATTTGAGTTATTGCCCCGACGGACGGACAGACAGACGGACGGACGGACGGAGGCGTTCCCTATATCCCTCCGAACTTCGTTCGATGGGATAAATATATTAATTTGAAGTCTTCATGGACCTCATCCTATATTGATACAAACTATTAATTCCATTAGTGTACAATCCCAGGACAAAAATAAATTTAATCACCAATCTGACAATCACTTTGTGACACCCTTGAGAGTATGTTGTTACACAATTCATGGATATAATGCGAAACTAATCAATTGAGCAGGAGTAGAACAATAACTGCTCACTTAATTCAGAATTCATGATGCTTTAAGTAATTGACTGATAGAGTATGAAGTACAGGTGTCAAAAAACAACGACACCCCCCTCTACAGAAAAAGGTACTTAATGTTACATGCTATGTCATATCTCATTTTAAAGACAATTTAATTCTGGAGTTACCTGAGAAATATCAGCTTTATATCATATAATTCTACAGATTTACAGCTGAATTTTAGTAGTTGGTATGACCACCAGTTGCTGCTCGAACAGCAGCTTATCTGGATGGATATGATTTCAATAAAAATTCAGATAAAGGTGTAGCATTGCATGATCCTCTTAGCACTTTCCTCACATTCTTCAGAATTACATCCTTACTGGATGTAAGGCTCCTTTTCCATCAATTCCTATACCCTGTTTTTCATAACTGAGCCCATGTGTTCAGTGTAGTTGAAATCTGGGAAAAGTCTTTCATATTTTATTTTCTTAAGATTTGACCTTTAACCAGTAACAGAGCAGCAAACAAAGTACGGAAGTAGCAAACTTTGAAACAATGTAGCTTTTTTAATATAAAGTTTTATTAAATGAAATTTGATGAGTAACTCCAGAATGAAATTATCTTTCAAGAGAGGTATGACACGATATGTAACATTAAGGACTTTTTGCTGTAGAGGGGGTTGCCGTTGTTTTTTGACACCCTGTACATCACTTTCACTGGCATGAAGCAATTCAGTTTGTTTAGTTACATGTGTAACTCTAATTCTACACACTAAAGCTTTGTGATCTGGGCACTTACTCTTACACTGAACTAAACTTATCTCTGTTATAATGTCTACACATGGATGTGATTGCTTTCAGGAATATGTACCAACATTTGTTAGTTTGTATTTGTAAGCTAGTTTACTACATTTATTAGAACTTTTTTAAATGTGCAGATGAACTATTAAAATACATCTTCTTCTGCCTTAAGTTTTGCTTTGCCTATTTAAATTTGTCTTCTCTCTTTTTGGATCTTTTAGCATCTCTGATATGGGAGGGTTCAAGGTTGATCAGCACGGAGGGATTTTTCGTGGTACTGGGTGACCAAAATACAATAAAAACAATATAGCACAAGTAATTTTTTATCGAAAATAATGTTCGGAATGCTGTTTTCATTATTTTCTATTAAGAATTGATTCCTCCATATAAGGAACTGAAACCTCAAAGTAAAAGATTATAATCTATGTAAAATAAATACATTAGTTTATAGGATTGCAAAGTGTGATAAAAATAAAGACTACGTGTAGGTCAACATTATGGTCAACTCTATGACAGGGTGATCCAAGTTTGGTTGATCTTATGTTCTCAAGAGAATTTTAATCAGTTGTAGACTGATGTAATGTGGTCAGAAATTGCGTGCAATCAAAATATATATCATTTGCACTGTTATGGATAAATGGGTATTTTGACAGTTGAATTAAGGATGGGTACTCACATTTTCTGAATCTACCAGGTCCAAACCTGCCACAACACCTTTAATGAAAGGAAATTCCTCAGCTTGTTTAAACACCCATTCTGCAAAATAAGAAGGAATATAAGCCTAGTGTAAATAGAGAGACAGACAGACTGACTGAGTCATTCTTCAAAAAGTCTGCTGGCTTTTTATACAACATTGCCTTTCACTAAGTAGTTGCTCGATGGAAGACAATTATTTGGTTTTGATCTTATACAAAATTAAATGAAAACATTGGATGAATGAAGAACTGATGTGAAAAGGTCAGGCCAACCTAAGCGCAGTTGAGTGGTTGAGACACAAAGACAATGTAACTATTTAGCTTTTGCTTCAAGCATTACACAAAACTTCAAAAATTACACACATATAGGGTGTCTCAAAAAAATGTACCCAAAAGTATAGACAAACACCATAGACAAACCAATCAATATTTTCAGACATTTTTTGCATGGTCTTGTAGATAAAAGATGAAAGTTTTTTCCCCTATACACTGTTTTAAATTCAGTTTTGACTTTTTGATACTATAACCCGTTACCTTTTACACCACATATTCAATGTAACCTCATATTTTGATGACAGTCTGTATCCTTACTACTACATTGTTCACCACATTTGATATTTCTGGTGGAATGTTTTGATTTCTGTTTTGATGCTGGTCTTAAGTTGTTCTGGGTCTCTTAGCTTGGGTTTAGCATAAAAATGGTCCTTCAAATAGCCACAGAGAAAAAAGTATTGGCCATCAAATATGGGGAATAGGGAGGCCCTCACAATGTCTTACAGCCCCCTTATACAGAGAGGTCAGAGGTTCAGGAAACTGCATTGGTTGGGATTCTAGTGTAGCTTTTGTTGTGTGTATCAATTTGAGGACACTGTGTTTGTGACGAAGTCATAGCTGACCTCGTTGGTCAGTCTACTTGTTTCACTTCACATCAGTTGATGTCACAATGATCTTATTCTGTTACTCATATTTATAATTATTGCGTTATTTTGATTAGTTTATATTTGTATTATAACAGTTGTTTTAGTGATCTTTGAACTCAGTGTGATATTTCACAAATCAACTGTTTAATTTCTAATGTTTTATCATCATATTAGAGCAGATTTTAGGCATGAACTATATCTAGAGCCAATCAAACGAAAGGATTATTCTTGAGATATGAGTGGCAGAAATGATATATGAAGTCAACTGATGGGAAATTTTGCAATGTTTAGTTAAGATGTTTATAAGTTTGGATAGTTTTTGGCATCATCTTGAAGACTGCAAATTTCTGATAAACAAAGTAAAAAGCTATTAAACCTAACGACCTGGAGTACAACTGACCAAAACATTAATACTGCTGTATATGCTTTGCAAATGTTTATACCTTTATAATCTACATCACATTTTACGAATAATTGTATACTTTTTAGGGTGAAAATTGATTCATTTGGATATCATTTGGTCTACAGGCTAGCCTGCCTAACTCTGGAAGGTAACTCCTGAATCATTTGCCGATAGTTGACCTGATTATCTGTGTTTGTTCTGCCATCGTCATCCGCAAACATCTTTCTCTGTGGCTATTTGAAGGAGTGTTTTAATGCCCATTCCAAGCAAAAAGACTTAGAACAACTTAAGGGCAACATCCAAAGAGAAATCCAAAACATTCTATTGGAATTATTATCAAATGTGATGTACAATGTAGCAGTAAGGATACAGGCTGTCATCGAAATATGAGGTTTAATACATCAATTATGTGGTGTAAAAGGTAAAGGGTTAAAGCATCAAAAAGACAAGACTGAAATAAAAATGTCTGAAATATTGATTGGTTTATCTGTGCTCTTGATATACTTTTGGGTACATTTTTTGAGACACCCTGTATATATGCATGTACCTGCTTCCTCTGGAGAACCATTCAAACACTGCACAAAGACTGCATGCTTTATGGGAGAATCTTCAATCTCCTTTGCGAGATCTCCCGGGGTGAAATTTCGAAAAATGAGACCAACATCTGCATCAGGCCATGGATAGTTGAACTTTTTTAGATCCCAGATATCTGAAAAATGAAGAAAGAAATAAGATTTATAGTCTTATAGCATAGCTTGAACAAATGGATGAGGGCATTGAGCTTAATACATGTACATGAATCACATGATGAGTCTTGCCACTAGGCATAATATAAGGAGCCAGACAAAAGTTTCAACAGCAAGTTTAATTAAAGTGAGGGTCACGAAGCTGGAATGTACTAAAAACCCTACGCCCCTTCGACCCTACAACCCTTCGACTACTGGGTGTCAAAAATTTTTTGGATATATTTTTATAAAAACACTTCGACCTTGGATTGTGTACTTATTCAGAGTATAACCAATAGATCTACATGTACCAAGCAATACATTATATACGTACTTGTAATTTTTAAAGTGCTTGTACAACTGATTGACTTTCTAACAAGATTTGATTTGACGCCGTTGATAGCATAACACTCTCCCATGTATACCGTTCCGTATTAGTGAAATTGTTGACATTAATACGAAATAAATCATACCATTTCATGAAAAATGGTGACCTTGTCCTACAGAAATTGAGATTATGTTTCACAGCAAGTTCGCATGGCGATACTGTATAGCACATGCTCTGGGGAATTGATTCTACTTTCAATAGACACCAAACAAATCTCCATTCGAAAAACAGTTAAGATTTGCACTTTTAACCCAAACCGTTTATGTAACTTAACCTTTAGCGTGCCTCCGGCGGACTCGTCCGCCGAGACTAAAATGTCTCTCACAACTGCCGGCGGACCCGTACGCCCGATTTCAAACTTTTAAAAACTTTACTTTTTCGCGCCATTCGTATTGTCCAATTAGATTGCCCGATTTATTCAGTGCCTAACATGACTTCCTGTTGACCTAGAAATGGCGATATTTCGAAAAATAATTCTCAATTCAACAATTTAAACAGTGTTTTAGTCGTTTTTAGTGAACGAATCGTACAAAATGGTGGACAAATACGATCACAACGAAAATGTGGAGGAAATAGATTACGATTTCGAGCTCTTTAGGCTCTTGGAAGCCGATAACGGTCATCGAAAATAGAAACTAGAATATTTTCTGAATTGAATTTTGGATTCTGACCAGACGAATAGGCGGAGCGGCAGATTCCGGAGGAGTATTCATGGTATATTTATGCCCAGTCGATTCTGTTGTCTTCTGAACTATTTGTTCGCAAATATGTACAATTTCTTAAACATATGGTACTGATACACGTTTGTGTTAAAAAATGTCGTGGGAATTCTGCCTACAACGTGTAAAATAAGGAAATGAGAAAAATCGTACCTTCCGGATGTTCCGACATTTTGTTACCAAAATGAACCGTTTTGGTAACCAGCGTAAGCGAGTGGATCACCAGTGCATTTGTTCATTTTAATTTAATACGGCAAAATGAAGCTTACATTTTCATATTGTTTCCTTGTGAAATAAAAATTGTAGTATAGTTGTCATTACTTATGCGTTATTCCTTATCACCGTGTCTATACTAGTGCTGGCACTTAGATGATTTTCTTGCGAAGGTTTTGGTACATCCTTCAAAACCGGCATGACACTCTTACCTTCTCCATGACGAATGACGTTATAATTGAAACTAAATGCCCATGCTACTGAAACCCGTATTCAAGGTATTATGTTTCATACCTCGGGTTATGTAATCATCTTAATTGCTTCATTTCATTCACGAGTGCACCGTTTCGTTCATTGAATTTACTTATTGAGTCGACCAATTCCGTATTAACACGTGGACTAGCATCGAGTTTTTAAAAATGTTGAAATCGTTTATTTGGAGATATTACGAACCAAACTGACATGGTCGGTTCGTCAACGACTTAAGTATCTGTCGCTGGCAAGTGAAATCGGTTTCAAGAGTTCAAGATTTAAAAAGTTATGACAACTTTTGTCATTTTTTCACGTTTTTGTAAATGTAAACAAAGGAGGTTGGGACCTTAAGGCTTTTTTATTATTCTATCGACAGAGATGTGATCGGTGTCTATAGAAAGTAGAATCAATTCCCCAGAGCATGTGCTATACAGTATTGCCGTGCGAATTTGCTGTGAAACATAATATCAATTTCTGTAGGACAAGGTCACCATTTTTCATGAAATGGTATGATTTATTCCGTATTAATGTCAACAATTTCACTAATACGGAATGGTATACATGGGAGAGTGATAATCCACAAAATAGCCGGTCCCTATGTAGCTTGTCCACTGAACGAAACACGACCGTACTACCTGCGAATTTCCCGACCAAAATTTTGTAACCTCAGTTGTTCAAAACGAGGCAGCAACCTGACCTACTTTTACACGATACTGGCGCCATATTTGAAAGTTGAAAATGTTTAAACCATAACATACCATACCTCGAGCCATACGCATGTCAATGTTTTATTGGAGTATCTCATAGATCCCGGCAAGATTATTTTGTAGTAGAATCAGTAGCTCAATATAATTATTCTTTGAGCCTATGATCCTACTACAAAACAATCTGGCCAACATCTGTGGAGTAAATATCTCATCAAATTAGACCTAACATAATGTGGAAGCATATGATTTAATTGTGCAGCAATCTAACAGCTGAGTCCCCAAAAGGCAATGACGTGCGCTGAGAGCCTTCCGTCGAGGTTAAAAAATAGTGCTAACGAGACAACAGACAGCTAGAAATATAGTTCGGAGTAGGGATAGTAGCGGTTACCATTGGTTATTTGGTTTCCTGTATAAAAAAGCCCTTTCTCCTTTTCTGGCCCGTCGCAGCACCATTTAGTGTTTGATAAATGAATCAAGGTTATTTCTCGATAGGGTAAGTGCTAATCTATCAGGAAAGATTTACAAGTTTGGTTTGAAACAGAATTTTTAGAGATGGCGGAGTGATTTTTGAGACTATGTAGAGCAGAATAATTTTCTGAAACAGGTAAGATCGTAAGCTGAAGGTAGGTGTAAAACTAGAGCAGTTATGAACAGTCAAACGGATGTAGCAAAGCACTCATCCGTGGGTTGTGCTGAGAGCACAATATACAGGGGAAGTGAAATAAAAAGGCGATTGGGTGCACTCTAGTACCTGTGTGAGTGCGCTCTGGTTGAGTGGAGACGATTGAGGAGTTGAAAAAATAAAAGGGGGCTTACAAGACTTGGTATTCCCAGGCAGTCACCCATCCAAGTACTAACCAAGCTCGACGTTGCTTAACTTCAGTGATCGGACGAGAACTGGTGTGTTCAACGTGATATGATCGTAAGCTGAAGGTAGGTGTAAAACTAAAATGTTCTACTAAAATGTTCACGAGTCCCCTCCATCTTGACCATGTTGACCTGAGTGACCCAGATTAGATACGCATGCGCAATTATCAAAAGTTTTAGGGACTGATCATTTTTATGTAGGGAAAAGAAATAAGGTAAACAGCTAAATAGCGTGTCATTTGGAGTCCAATTTACGCAAGTACACACTACACAGGGGAACCCGGAATAGAACTATACGTAACCATGTATTAACTAGAAAAACGGGACTGAAATAAAAAATCAAAGGTCGAAGGGTTTTTTCATAATCCCGTTTCATGAAATCCATTGCAAAAATTTTTTGACACCCAGTACTCGAAGGGGCGTAGGGTCGAAGCGGCGAAGGGTTTTTAGAACATTCCCACGAAGCTAGCAGACATGTTTTCTATAGGAACATAATAACTCAAACATCAAACAACGCTGTTTAATGTGCATGTATATAAATCAGATCCAAATCAAGGTAATAGAATTATAAGTTGTATTGTTAAGGCATTATTAGGTATTCTATCATATAGATGAAATATATAAAAAGTTGTTTTGTGGAGAATACAAAAAGTTTAACAGTGCTGTATTTGGACATTTAGCTGAGTAATCTCCATGACAATTTATTATCTACATAATTATGAGAGTTAAAAACAAAACAAAATGTTTAGATTTATGGATTTTCGATATACCCGATGAAGATGTATGAATACGTAAATCTCAACATTTTGTGTTTTTTAACACTTATTTACATATTACGTATATATGAGAGTTTAGATGAATACTCTTATATCAACAGATAATTTTTTCTATCTGAACATTCTATAATTCTACACTTTTAGCTGTTCATGTTCCAGTCCTTTAATTTGCAATATAATTACTGTATCAGTCCTCTCTATTTGTAAAAGAACACTACTGAACCTGAATGCCCCAGAGTTTATATATTTGAAAGGGTTTCTTTGTATCATATATTTATTACTTTATAAAACCAAAAGGTACACAGTACCTTTAACAGGCTGGGTGATTCTGATATTGAACAAACCTATAATTCTGTCTTACTTTATAAAACTATTTTACTAGAACCATCAAATATTCTTTGATCTTTTCTGAAAATACCAGTTTTGAAATAATTCCTCACCTAGTCAGCTATAGTCAGTAGTTATAAAATTGAATTAACTTCTTGAGCTTTTACAAATGTTAAACTGATAAAATGAATGACTCAGATGCGAGTAGGTAGTTACCAGTTTCACCACCAGGTGGCTCGTTCGGGTCAGATAGCATGGCGGGTAAGGAGAAAGTTCCCTTAATATTCATCTGTTTTAGTGGTTCAATTTTCATATCACCCTTATGTATCTCAGAGTTATGCAAATTAAAATATGTCCAGTAAAAGAAAAGGTTATCTGTCGAATACAAGAAAAGATTTAACTTTTTGTGATTTTATAATAATAACATGGGCTCTATGAGGAATCTCCCCGAACTAGAAATCACATTTTCAAAAAAAATTAAATTTTCAAAGTTGATAAACAATTTTCGAAATTCTATTTTTCATTATTTAAACAATTAAATTTTCAAAGTTGATAAACAATTTTCGAAATTCTATTTATAAATGTATTTTTACTTGTAGATTTAAAATATGACATCACTTTGAATGAATTTTGAATATTTAATGGTGTAAATCAAAATATATCTATCTACTCGCATCTAGTCAATTTCAAACAAATGAACACTTATAAAAAAAATTAAATGGCACCAAAAATTAAACTGCACAAACATTATTAATGTGGGAATGCCTTTTGGGATCTCATTGCCATAGATTTCCATGTTCAAAAACCTTGATGTAAATACCTGCCAATCTGAACTACCTGCCAATCTGAACACTTTTAGCCAGTTCTAGCAGTGTTTGAATAGACAGATTTCACTGTGCTTTTCAGACTCCCACGATCAACTGACTTAATGTTTAACGAACCTCTATTAGTAGAACACCTCCTAAGTGGAACACTTTTTAGAGGTATCAAAGGTGTTCCACTTAGACAGGTTTTACTGCATACTGTATAAGTGGTAATTTTGCCTAATCATTTAATTTGCCTATTTTCTAAATGCCAGGTTTGGAAAATTAAATGTCGGAAATATTGTCTTTATAATGTTATCCAATGGGAGGTTTCTTGTCATTAGGAAAATTAAAATTAGGAAAATGATGAAATATGACCATTCGGAAAATTAACCACTCGGATTAAATACCACTTATACAGTATATTTCCTCAAGGCCAAAAAGTCAGATTTTTAGGCCCAGTGTGAAATTCTTGATTCAAGAGATCGAGTCGTCCAGATTTCTATTCTGGACAATCAGTAATGTCCCAATATAATTGCTCATAAAACATCATATATACCTTAGATACATCTTGAGACCAAATCATAAGCACGATATCGACAATATATTGAGGATATCAACAGGACAACCAAAAGAACAACCAACTGTCAGAATTGAACGCAATAAGTTGAAAACAGAATACAATGTTTTTTGGGGATTTATCTATATTGTAACCCCTTAGAAGTAATAAATATGGCTCCTGTAAGCCAAAATAATCTGAAGGAAAAAGCCAAACAGACTGGAACAAATTTGAGCCGGCTTTTTAAATTTAAATTTAAATTTCTATTGATGCAAGTGGAAATTCATGGCTAGGAACAATCATCTAATTGATACTGTCAAAGAATTAATTCAAGCCTCAGAATTGATAAGTTGATAAACAAACTTGTTTTACATCAAATAACACGAAAAAATCAAGGGGTTACTCTAATTGTGTTTTTAGGAGACCCGATCTCTTTCAATTATTGATATTGCACATTTATGTCACATTACAGCCATATGTGCAGTGTGACATTTTTGCCAGTGTTCACTATAACAATTTAGAGTTGACCTAAGAAGCTACACAATACGAACCCAAACATTCCAAAATGTAGGTCAGTACTGGACTGGATAGCTAGAATACTAACTGATCCACAAATCATCCTTTTATGGATAATGACATATTTATCTTGTCACAGCGATTTTTCTTGCATGTGACATTGTTTCTAGAATATTGAAATGAGCTGGAGAGTATGAATACGTATATGTACAGGGTGTCCCGAAAGTATGTCCCCCCCCTAGGCAGACATATTCCAGTGTCCTCAGAGTATGTGTCATATATCATTTTAAAGTTTATCCAAAGTTACATTGATTTGCCAAGTATCATGGTTTAACTCCCAAATGGGAAAAAGTTACAGTCATTTTAAAAGTTAGTGTTTTGTCAAAATAAAGTTCAATTTTACACCACATACCCTGCGTGCAGAGTCTAGTTAAACTACACTCTGCCTAGTAGAGACCATATTACAGTTTAGTAGCCCCGCCCCCACGACGGGTACCGGTGACAGTTTGGGTAAATCACTTTTGACCTACGCGCTGACCTTCCACCAATCAGCGAGCTTGAAGAAACATACGCCAAATGAGTTCTAATTAAATATGCGCATGTCATTGGTCAATTCTGGGCTCAACGATGACGTCAGAAGGAATGAACATATAGAGAACGTCGGTCAAATTTGGCCGACGAACACTGATTGGCGCGGTGAATTCACAGGTTTATTTTAGTTTGAAAGAGTGAAGACGAAGCTCTCTTTTAAGAAGTGAAGTCGAACGAATGCAAAGGGTAACACCACATTACTAGTCAATGAGTCCCCCCTTGGCCATGTTAACAGCAGCAATTATTTTCAGATATGAACTTAAAAGCCCTTCAAATAGGGGTGTGGAATTTTATAACCCTCTTAAAACCCGTTAAAGGCGCTTTAGAAGAGTTTCCTTAGAATTTCGACCCTCACCGTTCTCTTTTTCCAACTCAATATCCATCCGACTCGAAAAAAATTGCTGCTGTTATGATGGCCCGTAAGGACACATTGACTAGTGATTTGGTGTAAAATTGAACTTAATTTTGACCAAACACTAAATTTTGAAATGTCTGTAATTTTTTCACATTTGAGAGTTGAACCATGATACCATTACTAGAGGTACATGTAATTTCATCTGGAATACTGTTAACTCCATTTGAAAAAAGCTGGCCGGCGTGTCATAAATTTATTGAATATTCTAAAAATCGCCAGATAAATAAATCATTAATAAAAATGGGATGAGATATTGCAAGATTTCGTCTAAAATTAAAACAAAATGGCTCCAAAAAATGGCGATATTCAAAAACTGGACGAAATGTCTGACATTAGTAACTGGCTGTAAATTCTAAGTTAGCGATCCAGAAGATGTGAACTAATGCATTGATCACTTCATGTGTCTTTTGGAATTTTTGGTGCGGTAATAAGACCAAAACTCGCAATTCAAATTGTGATGTGGAAAAATGGCGGACATTTGATTTCAAATTTTTTGATTACGACATGACCCGTCATACATGCAGGAATTTATCTTTGGACGAAGGCGACAATACAGTGGCCTTAGAAGAAGGTAAGGCCTGGGCATCGGTCACATATTGCCCCAGAAAGAACTACATGTACAGTAAAATTTTAAATATTTGGAACTACTTTGAATTAAAAAAATAAGCAATCAAATGACTAAAGTCGGGGACAAAAATAAATCTCAACCCTCAAAAGTTGTCACAATGAGCTAACTTCTAAGTTTCGTGTCTCAAACTCACCCAAGCGGTAGAAAATAATTTATTCACTTTAAGTAGCACAATTAATTAATCCAAAGCTTCATACCTGCAAATGATGGATAAATCCCTACCAAATCAAACAAATGTTTTCATGAATCGCCATGTTTGTGATCCAAGGAGGATTGACTCCCAGAATGCAACATAAGGTAACCTTATTTACTCGTGACAGATTTCAAATTGGCAGAACGGCATTTTGAAAGCTGACATGTGTCATGTTGCATTCTGGGAGCCATTCCACATTGCGGCGTAATCGGGCTCCAAAATCACCTCACATTTGAAGAGTTGGCATTAACATGTGAATTCCACTTCAAATTTTTAAGTTCTTATTTGTCATTATGGACACGAATTCCACTATATATGGACTTACTAGGACGGAGAAAATAGAGCACTGAATACACTGAGGTAAGAATTTATTACATGTGCGACAGCATGTAATTTCCATAGCTTTTGTAATTCTTTATGTCCCCCACTGTATATTGCAGTACAGTACAGTATATGAAAAAATGGAAACATGTCCCAACTTTTGTATATTTCAGATAGTCATGTATAATGTGCAGCAAAGCTGTGGCCTATTGTAAATTAGGGAGTTTCGGCCACGGACCTGCCAGATTCTCTCCTCGGTGTCTAGGCTCAATAAATATACTCAAGGACAAGACACAAGATATTCAGATAATTTATTTTTCCTTGATTTTGGAGTCAGTTTATCAATAAATATCACAGTCGTCATACCTCAAACAATGCGTACTGTTGTTAGCTTCAACCATGGGCTTCAACTGCATCCTAATTGCTTATTTTTTAGATTCAAAGTAGTCCAAACATTAAAATTCGGACCACAGATATTGGCCAGATCATTTTTAGTAGGATCTCATAGGCTCAAAGAATAATATTTATTGAGCTACTGATCATACTACAAAAGAATCTGGCCGGTATCTATGATTCAGACTATCTCCCGTACAAATAATTGTCGGTACGGGAGACTGCCCAGTGAGTATTTGCTCCCGTACCGACTCCTGGAAACTGCCCAGTGAGTATTCACCTGTATACCATTTCTTCTGGAAGAAGGAAGGATCCTATTTTATCCAGATCTTGTTATATGTAAGGTCTTAGTAAGTGGGGGGGGGGGGTTGTTTTCTTGAAACCTCACTGGACATGGGTTAAAGGGGCTGTCATCTAGTTGTAGTGGTACTTTAGGTTGTGGAAGTGTTTGTCAATTTGCGCCTTGAACTGGTTGACATTGTCAGCATCTATTGCAGTCTGCAGGAGATTGTTCCAGTCCTTCACAATTCTGTTTCCAAAAACATTCTTCCTGACATTCAGTCTACTGTATCTTGTATTGAGCTTCTCAGTGTTTCATCTGGTTCTATGTGCTTCAGATTTTTCAGCAATGTCTGTGATATATTAATTATGATTTTGTAGGTTTGGATGAGATCCCCTTGTCTCCTTCTGTACAGGAGTGATGGTAGCTTCAGGTATCTTAGCCTATCCCCATAATTCATGTCCTTAATTTCTGGTACAAGTTTTGTTGCTCATCTTTGGACCTTTTCTAGCTTGTCAATATCCATGTTGTGGTGGGGATTCCATACGCTGTTTGCGTATTCCAAGTGGGGTCTTACAAGTGATTTGTAAAGAAGAGGGAGGATTGTTTTGTCCAGATGGGAGAAAGTTCTTTTTATTATTCCAAGGATGCTATTGGCTTTAGAGACTGATAGGTCAACGTGTTGGTCATGGGTGAAGGGCTATTTTTGAGTTGGTACGCACTCGCTGATGCCTGAATGCGCGGCCAAAGGCCGCGCATCTCCCGGGAAATTTTTTTTCAAATGCGTTATTTGATGCATTCTGAGTGTTTTTTTTAACCTTAGATAATTCTATTTATACAAAATCGTTAAAATTACGGAATTATCAGAAAATGTGCAAATAAATTGATGCATTTTAATAAATTTTATTTTTTCCAATTCACCGAGGGTCTCAGGTCAAATGTAACGTCCATGGTAAACTGGCAAAAGCTCAGTTCAAGGCTTAAGCAAGCCTCCTTGGCTTCCTTCTCGCCCATGTGGCGGTGGGCCTTGTAGAGGCGCCTGCATATTTTCCGATTGTCAACAAATTAAATTTCAAAATCAAAAAATTGCACAATACAAAAAACTACAGACACGGCTTCCCCGGTAAAATTTAGCATCATCTATATCCGGTTTAAAAGTGTTACTAGTAGACTGATATTTTGATTTTAAAGGACCAGAAAAACATAACGATATCGATTGATATGCTTGGACAAATTATATTAATTAAAGATTACGAAATATAGAAATGATCTGGCTATCTGAAGAATTACCTATTCGGTTTACACCACGGACGTCAAGTAAGTTTCTGGCGAAAGCTGGAGCATAGATTTAGGCCATCAGCCTGGGGGGTTGGTCGGTATCAAATTAGGGGAATAATCGCCATAGTGAGTTTTGGGAAGGTTAAGACCTCTAGAGTAAGAAAATATGTGATAGCATTGCAGCAATTGTAGCTAAATGGGTGTTATCACCCATTTTTCAAAATGGCCGCCGGTGCACATGTCACAATATAAGAGTGGGTATATCTAAGCACACTGAGATGCAAAAACTGTGATTTTAGGACCTATGTCTAGGTTTTAGGGGTCAACGATTTCATTTATGTCTAAATCTAAGTCATCAAACAATTGCTTCTTATAGAAATCCAAGATGGATGCCAAAATGGGTGCAAAAAAGAATGTAACTACTGTTAATGCTCAAGAAACACTCAAGAACAGTGATTTTTGAGCCCATGTCTGTGTTTTAAAGGTCAAGGATTTGATTTATGTCTAAATCTGAGTCATCAAATAATTACTTTTCATAAAAATCCAAGATGGCCACCAAAATGGATGCCAAATCGAATATGTAACTATTGATTTAAACTCAAAGAACAGTAAAGAACAGTGATTTTGGAGACCATATCTAGGTTTTAAGGGTCAAGGATTTGACTTATGTCTAAATCTAAGTCATCAAACAATTACATTAAATAAAAAATCCAAGATGGCCACCAAAATGGCTGCCAAAATGAATATTCAACTATTGATTTAAGCTCAAAGAACAGTTAAGAACAGTGATTTTGGAGGACATGTCTGCGTTTTAGGGGTCAAGGATTTCATTTATGTCTAAATTGGAGTTATCAAACAATTACTTTATATAGAAATCCAAGATGGCCACCAAAATGGGTGCCAAAATGTTTGATTTAAGCTCATAGACATAAATTTTTGGCCTCTTAAACCTGGACATGGTCTCCAAAATCACTGTCCTTAACTGTTCTTTGAGCTTAGATCAATAGTTACATATTCATTTCAGGATAGCATTTTGGTGGCCATCTTGGATTTCTATAAAAAGTAATTATTTGATTACTTATATTTAGCCATAAATGAAATCCTTGGCCCCTTCAAAGTAGACAGATGCTGGCGCCTAAGGTTTTAACCCGGTTTGAAAAATAGGTGTAATCACTATTGCGGTTTTACAAAAGCGCTTTTGAAAACTCCTAGAACCCTAGTCACTAGAAAACGACTTAAATCATTAGCCGCTTTTGGAGTGTAGTGTAATACCGATCGGTTTTTTTAAAACGCCCTACCTGGGTTTTTACCATTTGCCCTAAACGAAATAAAGACATATTTCCAATGCTACACATTTGGGCCACCGAAAAATACAGGAAATGATGGATGGGAGCCAAAAGATGCAATAGGTCATCAAATCATATCGCACAAATTGAAAGTAAGTTCACATCACTGGCAAAAGTCTCGGTTACATTTTCTTTTAAATGCTAAAAGAATACATTTATTGTAGATGTACACATCTGCTGAATATTCTTCATATCTACATCGTTAAAAGTGCCTGAAAGGCGTTTTAAAAATGACAGGTGTAATTTCAAAATAAAATTCCTAAGGCGCGTTAGAATTGTTGATGTAATCGGGATTGCGATTTTGTAAAGCGCCTTCCACTAAAGCGCTTTTAGCGGTTTTCTGTTGTTATTCCAGCAAGAGTCTCCAAAATTACTGTTCTGAACTGTTCTTTTAGCTTAAATCAATAGTTACATATTCATTTTGGCATCCATTTTGGTGGCCATCTTGGATTTCTATAAAAAGTAATTGTTTGATGATAAAAGAAAAGAGATAAATGAAATCCTTGACCCTTAAAACCGAGACATGATCTCCAAAATCACTGTTCTTTGAGCTTAGATCAATAGTTACATATTCGTTTTGGCACCCATTTTGGTGGCCATCTTGTATTTTTATGAAAAGGTAATTATTTGATGACTCCGATTTAGACATAAATGAAATCCTTGACTCTAGAACTGTGACATGATCTCCAAAATCACTGTTCTTAACTGTTCTTCGAGCTTAAATCAATGGTTACATACCGGTATTCGTTTTGGCACCCATTTTGGTGGCCATCTTGGATTTCTATAAGAAGTAATTGCTTGATGACATAGATTTAGACATAAATGAAATCCTTGACCCCTAAAACCGTAACATAGGCCCTAAAATCAGTTTCTGCATCTCAGTGTGCTTAGATATACCCACTCTTATATTGTAACACGTGCACCGGCGGCCATTTTGAAAAATGGGTGATAACACCCATTTAGCTACAACTGTTGCAATGCTATCACATATTTTCTTACTCTAGAGGTCTTAACCTTCCCAAAAATCACTATGGCGATTATTCCCCTGATTTGATACCGATAACCTAAATTTTGGGGTGAAGCTGATGGCCTAATTATAAAGAGGACTGGAAACAAGATGGCAGTCTATTTCAAATCTGCCAACTCGTGTTGGCCTATTTATCACTATTGACTAAGTTGTTCATCTAGTTTTACTTACCTTAGATGCTTAGTGATCTATTTAGTATAATATTGTTTTCAAAATTATTGTCTTTTGCGATAATTAATACTAAAAGTACTTTGAACAGGTCAGCTGCCATTTGCTTGGCCCAATCGTACCAGTCCACAAAAACAGTGAAATCATATTAAAAATACCATGCAATAAAACTTTAAAATTGAGGCAGATGTGATACAAAGAGACTCTATTAATACAGATATACAGGTTACAGTCACCAAGATGAGCTAATTTCAGGCGAGATTTGGGAAATAAAAAGGTAGGTCATTCTTGTTTTCAGTCCTCTTAAATTTACTTCGGTCCAAAGCCTTCTCTACAGTTGGGGACAAAAATAAATGACAGGTCGATTTTCGATCACCATTTCCTAATTATGGTGGTCTGAAAGCCCATAATTTCCAATATTGTCTAGATATATATCCCTTAAAATTTGTATATTTTACATTTTGTATAATCTCATCCACTGATGTATGGCCTCTTGTAAATTCTCTTATTTTTAACATGGGAAATCCTCACTTCAGCAAATCCACCTGTCATTTATTTATGTCCCCAACTGTATATTCCGGCTTTGAGGAGGAAGATTGAGCTGCCTTAGTATTATAAATATTGTAAATCATTGTGTCACACGCACAGTAAATATGGCATAATAATATGAAATATACCTTTATGTATAGATTTGAAGAACACCAGCTCACATCCCCGTCTGAATCTATTGTTATATTTGATTTCTTTAAGCGAGAATAATTTCAAATGTTATTCACGTCCAGAACCGGAAGCCATTTTTAGCTACAGCGAGAAAATTTCACCATGTGTTGAAACTCCGAAATGAAATTTTGAAATATCTAAATCCAGACAAGCAACGCTTCATCCTAAATCACGGGATGTCATCGCCTGATTTAGTCAATGTTAGGGAGCAGGTCGTTTTTACAATAAATTTCAATATTTTCACACAAAATATTTTTTTACTGAAAAACTGCTCATTCGCAGAGAAAATGTACTAGCACATGCAATGACAATGTCAATCACGCTTCTGTACGAAATTCGGCGGAAGTCTTTTATAATCTAATACGAAGTTACTAAAAAAGGCGCGAACGCCCTACACTCAAAATGATCGTTTTTCCATTATAACTTTTTAACGTAATTTAACGAAGGCTTCTAATTATTATCCAAGATAGTCTAAATACCGATTAAAATATTTCTTACTTCAAACAGATACGCCGTCTTTTATTCAATTTTTTAAAAAATAATAAAAAATAACTCTTGTCAATGTTAGGGAGCAGTCAATGTTAGGGAGCAAAATGATTTTATCAGAATATTAAAAATGTAGCAAATGGCCATTTAAAATATGTATGGCATTTATAAACTGAACAATTTTGTTTGTATGATTATTTGATACCCTTTGGGGAGGAAAGCGTTAAAATTGTAAGAAAATCATTGAAAAGGTTATTTTGCATTTTTTATTTTCAGCTAAATCCTGTTTACGTTCGTTTTAGAAATATTTAGATGCGAACCATTCCTTCTTTATTCGTTGACCTCTAACTGTAAATACCAATGTAACCATTGTATATTATGTAAAAATTGTATAAATGTTTCAATGTTAATAAATTAATTTAAAAAAAATATAAAAAAAAACTGTAAATGAATGGATGTATCGTTATATACACTTTTTGATGATGTCATCAGTTCACAATCCTAAATTGTGGATGATAAATTATCTGAACTGATATATAGGCTTGAGAAATCTCCGACATCCTTCAGTTCTATGATTTGATATTTTCCTAGTATTAAAGTAAGAGAGTTAGTCTCGCACTTATCTTTACGACCGGGTATCACCTGATAGCTGGCACAAACGCTATGAAGGGCTCATTGCGCAGTTACATGTATGATTGTAGATTTTTACACGTATACTTCAATTTGTCAATACTCAGACAATGCAGTCCGATCTCTGTTATATGTGTACCACTTGCTAATGATACTCTAAAGCCCGGTATACACCAATGGGACAAGTTGGGACCTCCATAGACTTAACATGGCGTGGGACCTAGTGGGACCTTTTGGGATTTTGCCCCATGAAGTCCGTGGGAATCAATGGGACTCCGTCGGATTTTGCCCCAACTTGCATATAATCTTGCCCCATCGAGTCCCATGAGGTCCCACGTTGGACTCGATGGGATTCGATGGGGCAGGATGGGGCAAAATCCCACGGAGTCCCATCTTGCCCCATCGAGAATGAACATGTTCATTCTTTCCATGGGGCATCGTGGGATTTCCGATCAGGTCACATGTTATGTGAAGCCCAACATACACCAATGGGGCAAGGTGGGATTTGCTCCGCCACATTGATCATACTTATTTTTTATTATTTAAAAAAAATTAAAGAAAGGTGTACCTGTTTGAAGTAAGAAATATTTCAATATGTACTGAGATTATCCATGATAATAATTAACTTTCCTTCGTCAAAAATCTTTGAGAGTCCATTTTCTGAAGATAACAAAAATGCAAAACAATTTTTTTTATCGATTTTGTTAAATTTTGTTAAGGCAAGGGGTTTAAAATAATCATTCAAACAATATTGTTTAGTTTATAAATGCCATACATATTTTAAATGGCCATTTGCTACATTTTTAATATTCTGATAAAATCATTTTGCTCCCTAACATTGACTGCTCCCTAACATTGACAAGAGTTATTTTTTATTATTTTTTAAAAAATTGAATAAAAGACGGCGTATCTGTTTGAAGTAAGAAATATTTTAATCGGTATTTAGACTATCTTGGATAATAATTAGAAGCCTTCGTTAAATTACGTTAAAAAGTTATAATGGAAAAACGATCATTTTGAGTGTAGGGCGTTCGCGCCTTTTTTAGTAACTTCGTATTAGATTATAAAAGACTTCCGCCGAATTTCGTACAGAAGCGTGATTGACATTGTCATTGCATGTGCTAGTACATTTTCTCTGCGAATGAGCAGTTTTTCAGTAAAAAAATATTTTGTGTGAAAATATTGAAATTTATTGTAAAAACGACCTGCTCCCTAACATTGACCAAATCAGGCGATGACATCCCGTGTAAATATGATTAATATTCTTAAAAATATTTATAAATTTTATTAAAAATGAGTTCTAGGTGCGTGTAGGTGCGTGTAGCACAGTACATACGAAATCAATGAAGTTTCGTCTAGCTGTAAGCTAGAGACTCGAGTAATCTTAAATAATCGATGCTCCGGCTTTCGACAGAAACTTACTTGATGTCCGTGGTTTACACAATATTAACAATCATAAATAAATACGCTTTTATAGGCCTAGTTTTTGAAAAATCTTGAAACAATTGGTATGCACGGGCGTTCTGTGCGTAACAGGCGCTACGCCCATGTTGGTGGAACTTGAGATTATTGTCGATATTGACTCCAAGGTCCTTTTCCACACTACTATACCTAACACCTAGAAATGCATAAGATACTTTGTTTGTCTAATTGAATTGTTTAATATATTTTTGAAAGTGCCTTACTAGCATCTAATTTTCAACCGATAAACCATTCATAAGGAACAGACAAATAAAAACAAATACATAATCATTACTAATAAGCCAAATGGGTTGCTCATGAACACCTAATGCAAGGTATAGTAGTGTGTTTTCAGTTTTAGTGATTTCCAAGATCTGGTCATTCATTTTATGGTATTTGCTTGGGTATTTGGGTATTTTGGTTTCAGTTATGTATAAATTAGAAAAAAAACATACTTACGAAAATGTGTATCAACATAATCGCACGTGTTCATAGTCGTATTACTTCTACGGTACCTACAAAGCGAATGTTGTAAGTCAGCAATAATGTGCAGAAGTGGGTGTATGATTTGGTGCACTTGCACTAAGTCCAGTCGAAGATTACCGAAGATTTTACGGAATATTCCGAAATGTATTATTTCATGACGAAGCTTATACTCCCAATTTAGATACTGTTTGATTGTATAGATTTACTATCCAATTACTTTCAAATACCCCTTTTTATTATTTAACTTCTAAAAAAGTGTTTGTTCATTAAAGTAATTACAAGTTACATCGTATTTATTTTAAAATTTGCATATTGGTGAATAATACCGACACTTGTCACAGAAAAAAATGGCAGCGTCCTGAAAAATAAAAATGAGCAGCGCAGCTCAAGTTTTGCGGTAAAACTATCTTTTATTGGACTTTATAGTTTCATTTAGAAAACTAACAAACTGTTTCTTTACTATCTCAAACATTGCCTAACTTTCAGAACTTTGTGTTGTGTTGTTATTGAGTAAGAGGGTTCTGAAAACTTTTCAATTTTATTTACAAAAAATCAACAAAAACATCTGATCTACCTTAGAAGAAATGTAGAATGTCACTCGACTTTTTTGGTTATTTTAAAGTCATGTCAGCACTTCACAGTTCAAAATCAACTTCTGTTGTAAATTGACACCACCTTCTCAAAATTGTGATAGGGTTTCATTGAAATGTCCAATTGTGTGTAGATCTAACTGTGTTCTCAACTCTAGCCTAGAAACTCTAAACTGCTATGGAAGTTAAGGTCAGGGTGCATGATGGGAAATTTTCTGCATTCCTCAATTGAGTCACATGTTATTTTTCAAACAAGAATCACTCCTTCCCTTCATTGTCTATATCTTCCAGTTTTGCACAAAGAGTGCACTTCTGTGCCTAGAAAAGACTTGTGAGAAGAATGTTTTGATAAAGTGTATAAAAAACAAGAAAATTCAGTGAAAAAAATCAGAAAATTTTCAGAAAATTTTTTCACTGAATTTTCTCGTTTTTTATACATTTTACAAAACAAACCTTCTCACAAGGCTTTTCTAGGCACAGAAGTGCACTCTTTGTGCAAACTTGGAAGATGTAGACAATGTGGGGAAGGAGTTATTCATGTTTGAAAAATAACATGTGACTCAATTGAGGAATGCAGAAAATTTCCCAACATGCACCCTGTCCTTAACAGGAAATGACAAAACAGGAAGTGACAAATTTTTTGCATTTTTAGAAATTTTTTGAACAAGGTGACAGAGTTTTGACCTCCAGTCAATTCAACTAGTTCCAAATACCATTTACAGGTCCAGGATCACAATGTTCATGGTCAGAATGACCCTAAACATGATGAAATAACCTTTTCAGCCCTATGAAAATGTGACTGAAAAATAGCTAAAAGTAGGAGGTAGAAAAGGTCGCTAAACAGAATCTTTTGAATTTTTCAGAAAATGTGCCCAATATATTGCTCTAAATGATACAATCTTTGAAAATTTGATATCATTCATAGAAAAAGAAAAAACATGATTTGAAAAGTGATCTATTTTCCTTTTTATGACCGTTATTTTTGTTTAAGACAATTTTTCTAAAATCTCTTATTGTTGTCATCAATTCTAAAGTTCACAACAAAATGAGAATTTGTAAAATGCTAAATAAATTTGTCTAACAGAGTTAGAACGAATATTTTGCTTTAAAGAACATCCAGCTATAGTAGTACATCATGTACATTGTACAAGTAATTATATGCCAGTATGCCTGTCAGAGTTAGTATGAGATCATTTTATCACTCCTAGTTAGAAAACATAATCAGAATGTGCTCTGATCAGTCTATTGCTTATCAACTATTTATGTTTGAGTTGGTTTTATTTACTTCATGACAATAAAAGAAATAGAAGTAAAGCATAATAGTGACAACTAAGCTCATGAAAACGTTAAAATACTGACATTGTCAGAGATTTTCCAAAATACTAACTGCAGTATACAGCTTTGTAATATGTTTTCATTAAAATGTATTTATAGCCAAGCAGAGGCCATAAAGAGCAAGGTATGTGATGTACCTTTTGGTTCAGGGGAAGCCTGGATTTCCCGCCAGAATCTACAGGACCTCTATCAGAAGCTGATGCTTATAGATCTAGAGTATGCTCTTGATAAAAAAGCAGAGCAGGATTTGTAAGTCTTATTTTTTACTTCTTTTCTAATTTTCTAATTTTGAACTATAGTTCCTTGAATTTTGGAGTAAGAAATAAAACTTCAAATGCTTATGAATACTTAAGTGAGGGATATACTGTATTGGTCAACAAATTTGTTTGCTCCACTAACATATTATTAATGAATCTCTTTATTAGTGAAACACCTCCACATTGGAACAGTATTTTTAGGTAGCCAAGGTATCAACATACACAACTTTTGCTGTTCTGTATGGTAGATTAATGGATGCTATGGTACCATAAATCAAATGATTATACAGTACAAACATGTATTTACTTTTTCACAGGTGGAATTATGCATTTAAGAACCAGATCAATACATTTCAAGCACAGACCAGAGATAGACAGGTTTGTTAAGAGAAAATAATTAAAACAAATTTGAGGGCTTTCCCTAGCAGTGTGCAATAAGGTGCTGAGGCCTTATTCATGAAGCTTACGTATGGCCACGAACCTGACATAACGGTTGTTTGACCGCCTTTTTTGTATTCAGGAAGGTGACGTAAGCTCGCGCACTCTTATGCCGTCATACAAACACTTTACGATGTTTGTAAAATAGATAGAATCTTTCATGACAGATTTGATCCATTGGTGTATGACGAAGTTATAAGACGGTATCGACTCCAAATGGATGACCTTATTCCCGGATGTAGGGCTGGGGCAGTTAGTCATTTGCAAATGTATGTGATACTTCTAACCAAATAAATGATAATCAATATTGGGTGATTTCTACAATAATATTGATTGAACCTCTGTTAACTATGCTACTATTCCAACAATGTCGACTAAATATTTAAAAAAAATTAAAGAACTTCACATTCTGACTCAGATATGTGTGGACATTGGCCAGAAAAGTGTAAATTCACAATGTCACACTGACATTTACAGGTGCCCATGTGGCTAACATGTGTTTTAAACATGATACGATCGGTTCGTGTTCATATTTTGACGCACATAGTTTTGTGAATAAGACGGTATCGTATCGCAAATGTATACGTTACGAGAGGTTTGCAGGTTTGTATTTGTTTACTTCATACGTATTTACTATGATGGCTTCATGAATAAGGCCTCTGAGCACATTTGAGGTTTTGAATTATATTCCATCCTGCTTGTTGAGGGAATCTTGCTATGGGATGATGTATTTCAATTTTATACAACCAAACAGTGTTTTTTCTTAAAATTGATTACAAAATTCCAAGAGATTTCCAATATTGAAGGAAATACCCAAAGGTTTTCCATCATTTTGAAATGAATACAACACCCCTTCAAGAAGATCTCTGACACTGTTCACTGGATATACTTTTTATATTAATTTCTATGAATACAATAAAATATGATGAGTTTACTTTAAACTTTTTGTGTGTTTGCTACACGTAGCACATTCAAGAGGCATGTAATAATGTGAAAATATCAGATTGATGTACATCTATGTTATTTTGCATAAACACTTCTTGGATTATTACGAATAGTGAATATTATGCTACTTTTCAGAGTTCAAAACGAGGTGCAGTTCAAGCCAGATTAAACCTTTTCCTCGACAGTGCAAGTGGATTTTATCTGCAGGTAAAATACAGTTGTTCCTAAAAAATAAGAAAGAAGTTCAAATGGATAAAGAATTCAAAATGTTGGAAGCAATTTTTCAAGAATTATATCATGTCAGTATTTCCCTTACAATCCTAATTCTATGTTTTTTGAAAAACATCAATGGAGATATCTGAAATAGCACTGTTGGATTGGATGGGTTGAATTGTCTAACATTCATTGACCAATAAATGAACATGATGTAGTATGACTCAGTAATAAAAGCATTGGCATTAAAACCTGTAAACTATACATTCATACATATTTTCAATAAATCATCATTCATTCTTTCAAATTTCATTTCAGCTTTTACAAGAGTTAAGCAGTGCATTCAGCCTAGATCTGCCCTTCAGGAGGAAGAGCCCATGCTTTGGCATATTGAAAGGTAAATAAGGGTTCCTGTCATTTTGGCAATGATGCTGCTACCCCTTGAATACCCAACGTGATCAGATATATCAGTCACAAAATATTTCACCAAAAAGACTCCAAAAAATAGAAAAATACATGTATGCAAAAAGAAATTAAAACATTGTAATTCTTTGATTATTATATTGATGAAATAATTTTGTTCTTTCAGAGAGAGCTCCTGTCAATGGGAAGATCAAGATTCCAAAGAAAAGTTCCTGTTTGTATGTTTGCCAATACTGTCTCGTACATTTGGGTGATATAGGTAGGTCTTGGTTATCCCATGTGTTGATTAAGGCTTCAAAGTGACCATAAATATATCATGAAGAGTAATATTTGAGAAGCAATCTTTCCATGCAAATCTATTGCTTATAATCTTAAATTTAATATTTGGAAAAAGATCTTTTATATTTTATCAATGAAATAATTGATGTCCACTTAAGATGCAGAAATATTAAAAATTGATTAAGTTCTAAAAAGTAGGTGACCTCATTTTTGTCTTAATTATTTCCACAATTGAATTAAATTGAGGGAAAATTCTTGAATCAATTAAAAAATATGTACCTAAAAATGTTGATAGTAGAAACATTGCCAACTGAAAATTTCATAAATAGATCAACCTTACAGTTCTTTCTTCATTTGCGATTGATAAAACCTATTGTCATAATTCCATTACATTGTTACCATAATTGTGTTGCGATGTCTTGAGGTTGCTATAAGTTTGTACTGTTACCATGGTTGCCATTGACACACATTTCTCACCCATTTTCCTTTTCCATTTTTAGCTCGATACAGACAAGAAAGTGAACAGGCGGAAACATATTACAGGCATGCAGCGAACCTGGTCCCATACAATGGCCAGCCTTATAATCAGCTGGCCATCCTTGAGGCCGCTAAGACACACAAACTTGGCACAGTCTTCTACCATATAAGGAGTATTGGGGTCCGGCACCCCTTCCTTGTGGCTGGCACCAATTTGGAGAAGTTCTACTCAAAAATAATTAAAGAATCGTAAGTTTGATTATCTTGTTTATTTCATTTGGTATAAACCCCAAAATGGCATACATTCCATCATGTCTTGATATCAATTAGTAAAATGAATTGCTCAATAATCTCTTTGTAATAATTTTTGAATTTGATTTGTTTCATCAGTTTATTTCATTGATATCATTTTTATCCATGATGTAGCTTCAAGAAATCTGATTCTCTGTTGATTTAACCTGTAATCACTCGCCATTAGATCCAGATTGTAGAATCTGTAATACACACTCCAGCTCATCATTTTGAATTTGTTGAAAAACATCTGAAAGAATGTATTTCACTTGGTAATATTATTTCAGTTACATATATAGTTGATTTTTCATTTTAGGCTGGAATTCAAGAATAGGCTGTCAATGACGGATATAATCTCTTTTTTCCTACAATTTCATGGTCTGGTTCATTTAGCTACAGGTAAAGGTTGAGATAATCTATACCCCTAACAGTTGCATATATGAGAAATTTTCATCACAGCAAGATATCTGCAAAATTACAAAATTCAAAATATTCAGCAATTGTGTTGATGTTTCATGTTTAATATATGGAAACTTATCAAAGCATTCCACATACAAACATAGTTCATAATCAATTGGAGAGCTCTTATTTCAGAACCTTTCTCAAAATGCTTACCAGATTGAGCAACCAGATAATTCCACTATCAAACAGCAATAAGTCACCATAATATGTTTGCACAATTGATATTTTGGGAAAAATCACAGAATTTTATCCATCAGAATATACTTTTTTCTCAACACCGGTAACTTGAATACGTGTGCATTGTCATAAAGTGCCAGCAATTTTTGAGATCTTTTATGAGAATTCCAAAAATTATCTTGCTCAAAATTGAAAATCCATTTCATCTACTTGTGCATTTAAAAAATGTTATGTGAGCTCTGTGCTGTCCATGTTATTTAATTCATTTGAGTTGAATTAACTAATATGAATCAATGTGAAAATGCAACTTTAATCTTACACCTGATATAAACCAGTATGTTTTCCAGGTTTAGAAAGGGCGAAAAAACATTCAGAGCGCCTTTTGCAGAGTTTATCTACCCACATCACATCCATGAGTTTCTCTTCATACCAACTCATACAGATTATGGCAATAAATCTATTCGCCATGTTCCATGCAGAGCGCCAACTTGACGGAGAAACGGATAAACATGAAAAATTGAGTCAAGATGAAGAGAAATGTCAAGATTTGTTATTCACTTTTACTGGTATGTTTTTGGATGGTTGAAGTTGTTAAACTTTTATAATAGAAATTTTCACATTTAGATAGTTATAAACTTTCATAAATTGCATTTAAAAAGCAATTAAAAGCCATGCTTATTATTATGAATTTGTTACTTTACAGTTTGTCTCATGGACACTCTGCTACTGCATACACCTAAGCATGACCAGAAAGCAAAGGACTATCACACTTTACCAGCCATAAAACTGTTCCTTGACTGGCTTTCTTTGAACAAGAAACACCTTGAGAAAATATCACACAAGTCATCAACGTAAGTTGTTTATAGATTTCCATGTTCATCTTGCATTTTTATTTGGTTTATATACATCATCCAAAGGTCTGTGTGAGACCCCCATGCAAAAAGGGTGTTGATTTTGACAAATTAAAAATTTAACTGCCAAAGTCCCTTTCCTTGGAGCAAGTAGTGAGTCAATTTTCCCACCCTGGGGGCAACATCAGCTCATCAAATATAGTCAAAATTTTAATTACCTGGAATATGTGTTGAACTATATTATATGTAGGATTTTAAACATATCTCTCTACCTGCTATGATAGTGTCTCTTTCACACTAAACCAATATAGTATTTTTACACTAACCTAACACTATGTCATTTACGCTAATCCAATGCCGTTGAAATCAATTATTTTATTTACAATATTTATAAATACTAAATGAGAAGAACATCAAACTGACATCCACTAATTTTACTCAATCTTGAATTTAACCTTGAGTTTTACTCAAATTAGTGTCACTCAATCTTGACTTGCATATTTGTTAGATTCTGGCCGAACTTAGCCAAAGTTCTGAACAGCATTCAGTACAACAACCAGAAGGATTCACTGGCTGAAACCCTTCACAATTGTAAGTACATCAACTTATGTTATTTCATATGTTATGTCTGTTTATATCATCATGACAAGTATGATCTCCTTTAAGCGACCAATTTTATTTCGCAAAAATCTGGATTTCATACCTCTTTCAATTTTAATCAAGAAAAATCTGGTTTCATATACCGCATGAAAAATATAGAAATATTAAGCAAGAAGGATATTCTTCTACATTAAATTATATGCTACACAAAACCATCAACTTTATAATTATAGTTACAATAGATTAGGGATTAGGTATCAACATATCTCATTGTTTTCCATATTAAACTGTCACTTAAATCTAGATTTAACCCATAAAAAATATTTACTGTTAGTAATTGAAATATGAAAAAATGTTTGATCTTCATTGATAGATTAAATGCAGATTGAAAATGTTTTGTTTGTTTAGATCTCCATAGCCCACTTCCAGAGGACCTGGAACTGCAATGCTTTCTGCCAGTCACTAAAGCACATAAGTAAGACGTGAATAAATCCTCATGTTGATCATGCCAATTTCACACATTTTCTCTCTGAAACATGAAAGAACTGCTTGATTATCCAGCAAAACTATTCTGCTTGTTTTTTACATCTTTTTTATTGCTCATAAACTCCAGTGCTTATGCCTTTATAAGAATTTTAAAATACGTCTAACTTAAAATAATTGTGAGAAAAATATAACAAATCAAATCTTATTGAAAATGTAATTAAATATAATTATCAACCAAGGGACCATCTTGAAAATATCAAAACTTACAATTTCATTTTCATTCACTGTTACTATAATGCATATTGAATATGATCTGCAATTTTATTGTATATTTATATTCTCTAAATTGTTAGCAACTACAGTGTGTCTCAGAAAAAATGTTACACTTACAAAAAGTTCAATATCTTTCATGATTTTGAATTTTCCCCTAAAATATACTTAGATACCAAAAGACCAGTCTTTTTCAAATAAATCCACACTATTAGATTCAAAATCCATCCATGATTGGCTGCACAGGTCAGATTTTACAGACGCATATGAAATCTGATTTGCGCCAACTTCTCAGTGATTGGACATGTAGTGATCAATTCTTTTTTGGTGTGAACTCTGTGGACAGTGATATCTTAATATGATCAATGATCCAGGTGTTTTTTCCTGGATAGTAATACAAGATTCCATTATCAGGTACCAGGTATTCAATTTTGTTACGTATGATGGCAACAGGATGGTGCAAATACCTATGGCAGATCGTTTGGAAGAACTCTTTGGAAATCAGAGGATAGCATTGAATTACCCAATTGATTGGCCCCGTTGTCATGCCACTTTACACCCTTGATTTTTTGAAGGGCTTCTGAAAGCGCTTTACAGCATCACAAACTGACCTAAATGAACTTCTGCAAAAATAATTGATGGAATCAGTGTGATATTACAATGCGTGTGCGCATAGGCAAGGGTACCTCAGATTTGCTTTGGAGAACATGTTGAGGGGACCACATGTTTATGTGGATAGACCCAATGATCATATGTAAGACAAATAGGAAAATTACATAATGACTCAGTTAAAGGTCAAGCTTCAACTCAGAAGAAAGTTAAATGTTAAAGAAACTGTTCCTCTTTTGTCATTTGGTCCATCCAATCACTTAGAAGTTGGCGCAAGTCGGATTTTACCATGGGACACTAAAAGCTGCCCTGTGCAGTCAATCAAGGACAGATTTTGAATCTGATGGTGTCAAATTATTCGAGAAAGATTTGTCTTTTGATATCCAAAGTATATTTTAGGGAAAAGTCAAAATTATGAAAGATATTGAACTTTTTGTTAGTGTAACATTTTTTTGAGACACACTGTATAGAAAAGGTCCAACGAAACTATTTCTGACACATTTGATGGAGCTTGTGTTCCCGCAGAATGATTGTGGCCAGTTTGTATAATTGATTACACTATTTATACTCAATGCTTCAGGGAGTACAATTTCCAAAGAGTCTCGAAGGAAGAGATGTCCGCAGATATGGAAGTGAGGCTAAGGTGTCATCGTATTGTAGAACATGGCAGAAAATTATGTGAATATAACCCGAGGTATGTTATGGGATAGTTTTGTTCACTTTATTGAACTGTGCATTTTCATTGGGCTATAACTGGTTTATATTATTTATTTATATTACTACTTGTGTGTACATACATGTACATTGTATTCCTGACATTATTTTAAAATAATAGTTTGTAGTTGTTCATTTTTTATCATCCACTCTGTCTCTGCTCCTTCCTTTATCTTTCAATGAGGAGTACTTATGCATTGTTGGTGTCTCATGAATCTTTCAATGATGAGTATTCATTGTATGCAAAACAAGTGTCTCGTGATATTTTGAACTTTGATGATGTCTAGATGCTTCACTCAGAGGATGATAAAATTGTTACTGGCGAATCTTAAAATGGCATAAAATGTTTTGTTACTAATTCATTTCAGTTTGAATATCATGAATGTTACCACAGGCAAAAATGGGAAGCTGCAATTTTCAACACCAACTGCTCAAATACGTCTATTGCAAGGTCAGTTTACACATTTTTATTAAGTTCACATATATTATATCTCACTATATCACAGTCAAGCTTTCTGTTATGATTGGTCCAATCCATGTCACATAACACAAAAGATTTTAAACATGTTATTGAAAATGGCAGACCACAGATTTATATTCAGTGAAAGAGAAGGCAATTACAATGCTCTTTCCTCTAGGCTTTATGATAAGAGTTCAGAATGAAAAGAGTTGATGAATTACTTTAGGTACAGATGGCACTCCAGAGAGGCGCTCTCAGAGACAGAATGTTGCAATACAGGCGATCATGCAGCACAAGCAAGGTCAAGGTGGGGGACAGAAAACGATCAGACCATCCCAACCAGCTCCCAGTAGTCAGGTAACTATCTATTTATTATTTCAGCACTCAGAAGCTTTGGCATATTGTTTTATCCAGTTGGTGCCAGTGTTTAGTGTTTGTAACTGTTAATTTAATTACTAGGTCATGACATTTTGTCATGTTAATTCCTTGTTTCTTTTTTACATGTGAATTTATTCAATCAGTTCCCAAAAGTATACATATAATTAATTGCCAGCTTTATCAAACATTTGCCGTACTTTTCCTGTTTCCAATTGCCACATTTATTTGATCTTAATAAGTTCTGAAGTAATATGTTTTTTATGTGAAGCTGGGCTGGAAGCAATATTGTGAATATGCTATAGTATTGTTCTGCCAAATATGTAATAATAGGGTGAATAGATAAATTGAAATATACAGGGTGTCTCAAAAAATGTACCCAAAGTATATCACCAGCACAGCTAAACCAATCAATATTTTCAGACATTTTTTACATGGTCATGTAGCTAAAATTTTCTCCCCAATATGCAGTTTTGAGTTCAATCTTGCCTTTTTGATGTTTTAACCACTTACTTTTTTTCATATTTCTTTGACAGCCTGCCTCCTTATGCTACATTGTTCATCACATTTGATAATGTTTCAGGTAGAATGTTTTGAATTTCTCTTTGGACGTTAGCCTTACATTGTTCTTGGTCTTTTGACTTGGGATTAGCTTTAAAATGCTCCTTCAAATATAATAGCCCCAGAGAAAGAAGTTCGACGGTGAAGACAACAGAACAATCACAGAGAACCAGGTCAATTATCATGAAACGATCTAGCAGTTGATAATGGAGTTCCACCTTCCAGAGTTGTAGAGACTGATTGATATCCAAATGAGAACACTGTAGTCTCAAAAAGATTGAGTCCCTCCATGTACAGCAAGGGCCACACAAGAATTCCCATGAAAGCAGTTTCTTCAATCTTCTGATCTCTATGTATAAAGACATTGCAAGGCCTCCCTATTCAACATTACTTTTTCTCTGGGGTAACTTGAAGAACCATATTTATGCTATTCCCAAGTCAAAAGACCTAGAACAACTTAATAGGAGAACATCTGAAAAGAAATTCAAAACATTCCACCGAAACATTATGAAATGCGATCCTCAATGTAGCAGTAAGGATGCAGGCTGTCATCGAAATATGAAGATGTTAAATTTAACACATGGTTTAAAAAGGGTTAAGGCATTAAAAAGGCAAGACTGAACTAAAAATTTAGTATTGAGGAAAAAACTTGCAAAAACCATGCAAAAAATATCTGAAAATATTGATTGGTTTATCTTTGCTGTTGATATGCTTTTAGGTACATTTTTTGAGATACTCTATATATATGCCAGTTCTTGCTTTTATCTCAAATGAATGTAAAATCCATATACATGTATGTACATGCCAACCTACTGAAACTATTTCCTCACAAAAAGAAAAATCCAGTACTAGGAAAATTTATGAATAATTTTTAAAAACCTACTTGAAAAATTTCAAGAGGCTTAGAAATGTAAAAAGCTATTGGAACTATATCTTAAACTTTTTTACTTTCAGGGACCAGATGTTCCACTTCAACTTGCTCCAAGTCAAACTCCTGGTCTCCTTCAGGGTGTTCGTCAACATTTTCCTACCCCCAGAGTTCCTCGACCTCATGACATAGGTGCTTCTAATGCACCCCATAGTGTGAAGTGGGGCCAGCGGCAGATGTCCCCCACATCACAGGCGTCACCTATTGGTCAGATTCCTATGCAAGTTGTTGTACAAGCTGGTGGTGGTGGTGGGCCTCAAGCTCAGTCACACCATCTTCCAAATCAGGGAGTACCCCAGGGAAAGCAGGGCAGTAAGGGAATGCCCCAGGGAAATCACCAAGTTAACCAAGGAATCCCCCAGGGAATTCCACAAGGCAACCAAGGAATGCCCCAGGGAATCCCACAAAGCAACCAGGGAATGCCCCAGGGGAACCAGCCACAGTTTGCAAGCCAGGGGTCTCAAGGACGTTTTACAGCCCCAAGTAGTCAGCTGATGAATCAACAGCATCAATTGATGTTCAGCATTACCCCACAACAGTTATCTGACCAGCAACAACAGCATGATGTCAGGATGCCACAACCTGATGTCAGGATGGCACAGCATGATGTCAGAATGCCTAGAGCTCAGGTTTCTATGGTTTACATTTTTACTTAACAATCTAACCATAATACAGTTATTTTATAAAAACAAAGTGAAATACCTCTATTATAATCATTTAGCATTTTATTGGTTTAAAATTGAATGGATCTCCTGTATAATTTGTAAAGGTGAGAGGACGAAATACTCCAGAATTTGCTGATGAATCTATCTCCATCTTTACATGGGGATGTGGCCATCTATTAAATATGGGTAATTCCCCTCTTTGTAAAGGTAAAGTTTCGCAAATTTTATTTAAGGTTGCTATGGGAGCACAACCTCCAAGCAGAGCTCCCCAGAGATTCCCCCTTCAGCAGCAGCAGAATCTCTCCTCCCAGCAAATACACAATCTCCAGTCATCTCTCCAGCAGCTGCAGGGAGGTAGTGGTAATCCCCAATCACAACCTATGGTATCTAGCACTAACCAACAGCAACAGCTAAGGCCAGGTAACCCTCACACAGGAGGTGGGCATTCCCAGGGTCTAAGCTTACACTCTCAACAAGCCATGGGTGATAATGTTAACAACAGCGCAAGGAATATGCCTGGTTTCCTAGGGAGTCAACAGATGTCTTTACAGAACCTACAGGTACAGGCTGCCCTACAGTCGGGCATCCAGCTGTCTATGGAGCAACTGTCAGAGCCATCTATGGGTAGCCAGAGCCAGATTGGGTTAAGAGCCATGCAACCTGGAGCTCCTATTATCAACATGCGTTCTGACCCTGGATGGGGATTACGAGTGAGTCATGTATATATACATTTTCTTCTCCACTTTGAAACATGGTGACATGATTATTGGAACAATGATTTCCTTCATGAGAATGAATGAATGATTTTTTACAGAATCTTTATGTTAGTATTGTAGTGTAAAAGAGGTAGTATAAAGAGTTTCATTATTTTTCATTACTGATTAGTTTTGGGGCATTCTTGTATATAAGATTTCAAACCAGTCTCAGATGATTGATCTGAAATTTTTAGAGCTGTTTCTTAGTGTAAAAGTCTAGAACTGAAGTTTTGGGTATCTAGTGATGTTGTTTGATATGAAACTTTTCAAGTGACTAGTCTTTGGGGAATCTAGGCTCATTTTTAGGTGGTCATTATGGACTTTCTGTTTCAACAAACTTGTAAACCATTTTATGGATTATATGTGAAATTGTCAGGAATACTTCTTGGTATGAGAGTCTAACATTGATATATATTTGGGAATTCTGGATAAATTCTTAGGTGGCCACTTTCACACCGGAATAGCCTGACAACGTTAAAGTCAGATACCGTTGTCACAAATGGCGGACATAACCATCGCTTCAACTGTTTTATCACCTGGTCCTCATTTCATGGGATTTTATCATCGCTAATTCTGTGCATGTATTAAGCTCTTGTGATGATGTGTCATATGAAATCCCAATTCCGATCAAATTGGGTCGTGAATCGCCACAACGGAATCTGAATTTGAGTAATTTAGAAAGACAACGGCATATGGTAATTACAGTGTCCGTTGTCCCGTATCTCATTTTGATCGGTTAAAGTAAAGACTTTATTTCGATGGTAGAACATTATTAACTGTACAGTGAGTATTAAGACACTTTGAATGATTGTTGTTCCAAAGGAATTTAGTCGAGGTGCTCTATTAAACATACAGTTCATGAAAATCTAATTGAAGCGATGGTTATGTCCCCATTTGTGACAACGGTATCTGACGTAACCATTGTCAGGCTATTCTGGTGTGATTTTGAATTTTCTATTCTGTAAAGTCAACGAATTTCCGTGCAAATGTCTGAAAAATATTGATTATTCAATCCCATAATCATCAAAATATTGCCAAACTTTGATTAATCCTTACTGGTATTCTATTCAAGGGTGCAATATTGTTCACCCTGTGTCTTGTGTGCCTTTGGGTTGATACAATCATGACTGCTCTCGTTCTAGATTCTATTTATTTCACATTAAGCATACGCCTTATACTCTATTCATCATTTGTAGGGTGCCCAGAACCAAGACCTTGGTTTCCCTCCACCTCCTATGTTGCATCATGGGTACTCTGGTGGTCCTCCTAAACCTGACAGTCCACCACGATTGGAGGAGCTTGCCCATTCCCGGGACCGCAATGTAAATAGTGCCACCTATAGTCTGTTCAGTCAGTCTCCATTGTGGGCACCTCAGATATCAGCAGGAAATAATGATTCAAGTAAGTATTCCTTCTTGAATTACGATACTACAGTTTACATCACAAATCAAAGAACTACATTTATTTATATGATACAGGATGTGTTGTTTTTTGGTAATGTGAACTGGACTGAAATTCTTTTATCTGTTCTTGCACGAACATGTACAGTAAAAACCTTTTCCATGGAAAGTTCTTTAATCATTTATCATAACTTTTTCAGGATATGAGAATAAATTTCATCATTCTACCAAAGCAAAATATTGCTAGAAAATCCGTGGCATTAATGTGGACTTATAATAGGTTATAGTATTCATTTGGATTTTGGTATATATTTAATTTTTGATATGAAAGATCTCGCTAAATATTGTTCAAAAAGAAAACATTTTGATAGTTATCATTTCAGATTAATTCATTCTATTATTTTAAAGGTTCAAAGTCATCACCATTGGAGTCTCAAGAAAACAGTCTCCGCTCCACACCAGATGTTTTGTCTGATGGTATACCCCAAGGTGGGTATATCGCATATGGCCTAGGGGGCCCAGGGGATGGGCGCTGGGGAGGACAACCCCCTAATAGAGGACCAGAGGGGGCTGCACCACCCAACAGTGCCGGACAAAGAAATATGCAGGTGAGTTTCATAGTTCCAGATTCCTTTCACTACCATTATTTTTTACAATTACAAAACTAGGCTGGTCAAGTATCACCAATTTTTAAAAGTCTACAATTTTTGTTATTCTAAACTATGGTGGCTATTTTGAGGCTAATTTCTAGTATTGTTGTCTGACATTCATTAGATGTTCCATGGAATTTGCTAGGCCTTGGCATTGCAGTTATCTAGTTATATTATCGATATCTAGTGCTAATTATCCCATAGAACGAAGTTCGGAGGGATATAGGGAATGCCTCCGTCCCTACGTCCGTCCGTCCAGGCAATAACTCAAATACCGCTGGCCCGATTTTGTTCATATTTTGTACACATATACCCAATGGGGGTAGAAGTTCTGCTCGAAAACCAATTTTCAAAATGGCCACTCAAAAAAAATGGCGGCCATTTTATACAGTAATTTAGGTACTGCATATTAAACTGTAATAGCAATATGTTTTAAATGTAAAAAGGTTATATAAAACATTGATTAAGCTAGAAATGTAAATATAGAAGAAATACATGGCAGCCATCTTGAAAAATGGCTGCCTTTGCACGTCATTTTATGATTTTTGCTGTAACTTGAAAAGTAGTGAAGCGATTTTGTTCATATTTGGTATGTGAATACTTAAAGCATGCCACATTGTCTAACCAGAACAACGGCAACGCCAAAGCGTAGCGAATCCCATCGAACAGCCATGGATGGCATTTTTACAAACAAAATATATAGCAAAAATGGCAGCCATTTTTCAAAATGGCCACCTTCTACTAAAAGTGTCATTAGACCATGTGCCATACTTATAGTATTCACATACCAAATATGAACAAAATCGCTCCACTACTTTTCAAGTTATAGTAAAATACGTTAAGATGGTGGCCATTTTTCAAAATGGCCACCTTCTACCAAAAGTGTCATTAGACAGTGTGCCGTGCTTATAGTATTCACATACCAAATATAAACAAAATCGCTCCACTACTTTTCAAGTTACAGTAAAATACGTTAAAATGTCAAATTTTTTTTCAAAACGGCCGCCTTCTACCAAAAGTGTCATAGGACAGAGTGTCCTGCTTATAGTATTCACATACCAAATATGAACAAAATCGCTCCACTACTTTTCAAGTTATAGTAAAATACATTAAAATGGCGGCCATTTTTCAAAATGGCCGCCTTCTACTAAAAGTGTCATTAGACAGTGTGCCATGCTTATAGTATTCACATACCAAATATGAACAAAATCGCTTCACTACTTTTCGAGTAATAGTAAAATACGTTAAAATGGCGGCCATTTTTCAAATCTTTTTTCAAAATGGCCGCCTTCTACCAAAAGTGTCATAGGACAGTGTGTCATGCTTATAGTATTCACATACCAAATATGAACAAAATGGCTCCACTACTTTTTGAGTTATAGTAAAATACGTTTAAATGGCGGCCATTTTTCAAAATGGTGGCCATTTTTTAAAATGGCCGCATACTTCCAAAAGTGTTTTTAGACAGTGTGCAATGTTTGTAGTATTCAAATACAAAATATGAACAAAATCGCTCCACTACTTTTCGAGTTACAGCAAAAATCGTAAAATAACGAGTAAAGGCCGCCATTTTTCAAGATGGCTGCCATGTGCTTCTTTAATATCTACACTTCTAGCTTTATTAATGTCCTATATAATTTTTTTACATCTAAAACATATTGCTATTACAATTTTACATATTGCACCTAAATTACTGTAAATTCAGCACTAAAATGGCCGCCCTTTTGAAATGAGCGGCCATTTTGAAAATCGGCTTTCGAGCAGAACTTCTACCCACATAGGGTATATGTGTACAAAATATGAACAAAAATCGGGCCAACGGTATTTGAGTTATTGCTTGGACGGACGTACGTACGGACGGACAGACGGACGTCATTTGTTTTTGCTGCATTGGTTTCTTCATTTATTTTCTTCTTTCTTTGTCTTGATTTGATTGCGATGTTAGTTATCTTTCTTCAGGGTCCACAGACTTGAGACTGCGCATAGGTGGGTTAAACGTTTTGATCTGGCCGGAAAACTCTCCCCTTCCCCTTACTGTTGGTCTTATGTTGATTTGTCCTGTTAGTTTACCCTCTTTGCGGAGAATATACTGTTTCATATTCATTTGTTAATGTTCTCTTCTCTCGTTAATTTTCCAGTGCTTCGTGATGATATTCTCCTGCATATTGTATTTAGTACATAATCCATTTATTTCTTGTTATAGCTTTCTTAGTATACGAATTTAGTATGTTGCTCCTGTAGCCTTGACATTGTAGTTTATTTCCCAGGCTGGTAACTCTGTTTGTTGCATCTTCCAGTTGACTGCAGATTCTTGAAATCCTTATGGACGGACGGAGGGAGGTGTTCCCTATATCCCTCCGAAATTCGTTCGATGGGATAATAAAACTTTTCGGAGTAGTCGGCCATTTCGAAAAATGGCCATCATTTTTATGTGTGTTATTTTACATTTTTTATTATAACTCAAAAATTAATAGAGTGATTTTGTTCATATTTGATATGTAAATACTCTGTCTTATGACATTTTGGGTAGTAAGCCGCCATTTTTAAAAAACGGCCAGCATTGGCGATTTTTTAAGAATTTTATATGTGGCTTCTTAAAAACCTATTACTTTTTCTGATGGCAACTTGGCTAGTGATTAAGCATTTTTAAAATGGTGGCCTTTCTTATGGGAGTTATTTTATGATATTTGCTATATATTTCAAATGTAAAAATGCCAGCCATTTCTGTTCGATGGGATTCACTACGCTTTGGCGTTGCCGTTGTTCTGGTTAAATCATATAACAACAACAAAAACGACAAAAAAATAAAAATTCCATCACATTTTGCCTCTTTCATTATACACTGATTCATAAAAAATCTAATCTATTTTGCAGGGGCTATGGGCTTCAGGATTATCTCCATTGGAGAAGTTAATAGAGCAACAGAAACACCAGCGCCAAGACCCCCCACCCCCACCACATTGAAGGAAAAGACCCCTCCTAAAAAGGATGAAGATATGAAACCAACATGGTCAATGATAACCATAAATATAGAGCATGAATTTACTTCGTGGTTGATGAATTAACCATTGGTTAGAGATATGGTGTATGAATATGCTATGAGGTTTGGTTATGATATACCATGGTCAATGACTTAATGCCAGTTATGGTTTAAAATGGCTGAAAATATACAACAAAACCAAACCAGTCAGCTTTAACAAATGCTTTGGACAATGTAAAATATATTAGTGTAATGGCATTGCCAACCAAGCAAAATGGATTGTATATAGTTTAATCCATAGCAATTGCAAACTACATGTATATTCCAATATCCAAGGAAGCTATGCTGAAAAGGGTGTACCTAGCAAGTATACATACCTGTGGATGGCAATAACAAGTTCATCTTGAGACCAAGACCTTTTGTAACCATGGCATCCCTTTATCCCTTTCCTAAATTTAATTTAATGATTTAACACTTCTAATTTTAAACAGCTTGTATGACCATTGTTCACATTACTGGTGTACATATATACTCATGGCAGTCATTGTTCACATTACTGGTGTACATATATACTCATGGCAGTCAGTATTTTCTGTTTCACAGCTTGTTCCCTAATTCCCATTATTTTAGTAAATACATCTGAAAGAATATGTAAATTAACATGTGTCTATGCTATTACATGAATTGAGAGTTACCTGTTTATACGCCCTCACTTTATAGATGTAGAGAGACTTAACATTTTGCAAAATAGTCTGGCAAAGGGTAGAAAATTGTTTCTCTAGAACCTGATGATCTACCCTCTTAGATAAAACAATTGATATATTGATGTGTGCCCAAAAATGTAAACAGTTATCAATGTCGATGGAGCAAAATCAACTACATTTCACTGGCATGCATTGATTTCTTAAAAAATGATTGATAAATGTTCTGTTGGGGGACGAGGGGATCAATCTGAAATGAAAGTAATCATATTTGGGAACAACACCTAAATATTGACCTGGTCCCTTGTAATGTATTTACTGGTCCCTTGTAATGTATTTACTGTCTCTGATAAATACTGCTGTTGCTGTATACTAGTAACATTAATTGGTAATTGGTTTCAGATTTAATTATTTAATACTAATAATTTATAATATATAAACTATTCGATTGCCAACACTTGAATTCATATATACGATAACATACACATTCAGTTTTACCAGTTTTTAATACTGTATGTTTCAAATGAATGAAATTATGCATTAGCCATGTAAAATATAAGGCAAAGTTTATTTAATTTATGGATTTATTCTATGAAGTTAACCACTTGTAGAGAATATTTTCAAACACTGCAACTGATTCGCTGCCATTGATCAAATCTTGGTCAGCCTATATTAATGTATTATGGAGCTACATGTATATTATACTTTACTATTGGGTCTACATTTGTTATTGTTATTAACAGGTTAAGTTGTCCCACTGGGATAATTGTCCCCTTCTATGTGACATAACTGGCCAGGATTGAGTATAAACTGTAAGGACATTATTGTAATTAGTACTGTATTCACCTCTGTATATATTGATGGAGAGGCATCTATCCACAAGTCCAAGACTAAGCTCAAAATAAACATTGTTTTTTCATTGGGGTTATTACAACCACTGAACTATCAAGGCTGGACCCCCTAAAATGGTCATAATAAGATATAGCAAAAAGGATGAAATGAAAGCTGTGATAGAAGTTAAACTCCGTGATGACATATAGTTCTATGCAAGCAAACCTTGAAGAAGCTTGAAGTTGAAATGACAGAATTGCAATACAATGAGAAGGAATGTTAGGAGGCGTGAGGAATATTGATTGAAAATAGATAATGGCATAATGAAAAAAGTATGTCTACTGTGTGAAGTGGTGATTTATAATAAAAAATAGCAGAAAATTTAACCTGTATGCGACCAGGTTTTCTACATGTAGTAGTATATTAAGTCCCTGTGGAAGTGTATTGGTTAGTAGCAGTAGATGATGGGGGTAAATTTTATACCCCAAAACCCCCCATTTCCTGTTATTAATATATTTATAAGCATTATTTGATTCCAACATCACTGTGCGGTATCCAAACTGCGCACATACTATGCATGCAGTTTGAAACCCTGACAAACTGCGCGCATATTTAAAAATGGCAGATGGAGAGGACACAACTCTCATAAGGATGAAAAGTACTGGAAATACAAGGTTAATTTTGTTTATCAGACATTACCATTATGTGGAGACTAGCTTACTTTACAAGTAGCACTTGATTTTTTTTCCTAGTTATCTCAATATAAGGTTCCTAATGAGCTTTCATGTTCAAAATATACAGTGTTGCGTCATAATGTCTATTTGTCGTAATTTGAAGTTTATTCAGCCCTTGTGTTTTCATATACTGAAAGATACAGGATTGCTGCATAAAGTTTAAGTAATATAGTATTTTCTATTTGTGTGAAAAGTGTGACATCTTAACTTATGTGTCGGTAATCAAAAAAAAACCGATGACAATTTTTTATTAATCTGCTTATACTGGTATTTTAAAACCTACGTTCATCTATCACATGGTCTAATTGCCACCGAATAGACGTATGAAACAATAAAACAATGCAGAATAAATGTCTTAAAATGAAGTTTGAAAACACTTGTATGATGCAATGTTGATATGCACGTAGTTTGGATACCGCGGGGTGAACATGCCTCGACAGTTTAGTGACATTTTTATTGATAATTACATGTGTATATATTAATAGTATTGTTAAATGAATAAGTAGGGAAGGATGAATTAATTATTTTAAATATTTATTTGCAAACATCATAAAGCATTGGAGTTGATTAGATGAATGTGCATAATTTTGTCCTTAATATTGGCATCCTCCAAATGTAGTGAGAGTAAGTTCTCCACCCATTTAGTGGATGAGTTTTTGTATCCCTGCATTTGGAGATTGTTATTTATCCAGGTAATCAAAAGGGGGAATATCCCAGAATTCCTATAAACTATCTCCTTGTAAAGATGAACATTTAGGTTCCGCATGACACAAAGGTAGGTTCATTTGTGCATTCTGGGGTATTTCTTCAGCTTTATCTTAAGCATCATTGGAAAATTTGTATGACTTTGAAGAGTGAATAAAGGTATAAATGGGTATATAAAACTTGTTGATTTTCTTTATTGTGCTAATGAATACAGTATGATATGTATGATGTATAGACATTTGAGATAATAATTCTAGAATGTAACATAAAGCTCTCTTTCAAAGCGTAACTAGCCTATTACCAAATTCTTTCAATATTCCGGCTGGCAAGTTGCAGCTTTTCATATTTATATATCACCCTGTGCATTTTACCGCACGAAGATTTATCAAGATGGAAAAACACAAATTGTAGTTTAGTATGATGTTTATTCTACAGCTACAACTGTACATTCACTATAGCATAGCGCCATCTATATTATAGTCATGTTTACACTACTTCTACACCTGTACACTTTGATTACATCCAATATTACACTTGGAGTAGATCCAACTTTACACAAAAATATCAACACTAAAACCAGCCCCTCTACATGTCAATAATGAAGATACATAATTCTTTTGAATTGATACTAAAACCGATAATATCAATAATATCGTACCTGTCTAAAACAACGATTCAACAATTTGAATTTAACAGTTGATTTAGACTTGCAGTTCCCATCAATATTAAAATGTTGATTTTAAACTGAAGGTATACAATTGAACCAGTCCACCTCTGTTTGTGAACAATAAGATAATGTTATTTGAATATATATGATAGCATAATTCATCATGCATGTACTTACTATACATGCATTTACAATTACATATCCTCCATTTTTAACATATTGATAAGGCTGTAAAATATCCACTAAACTTAAACAAATTAATTAGGTTTTCAAGAACAGGACTGTGTCCCAGTTTCTTTTGTTATTATTTAACAAATATACATTATTGCTCTTCAAAGTTTTGTTAGAATCTTCAGATGGCTTTATCACCAAGTTAAATATCTACATAATAAATTATGTCCATAGAAATCTAACATTAACTATATGTATGATATCCTATGATTTTACCAATTGATATCTACCAAATTCAAAGGATATTATATAAATAGTAAACATTATACTATTAGTAATAATTACTTTAATATGATTTCCTTTTAATATGGCAGATAACATTTTCCTCAAAGAGGGGATATTGATACCTGATTTAGATATACCTTCAGAAGTTGAATGTTTTATCAAGTACTACTGATATCAAACAATCAAATAATATACAACTGTGAATATATGTTGATGTTCTCCACATGTAATGATGCTCAATAGGGAAGTGATGTTTATTAATAGATGGCAGCATTGTGTTAGGTTCAAAATGACATTACAAAATGTCACAACATTAAAGAGGTTTTGCATAATATGCTTTTAGCCTCCAGCAATTCGATATAACTTTCCTTGAATACATTATTAGGCTACATCATTATACAAACCCTCTCTGATTTTGAATCAGCCTTAATGCAAAAACAGATGTTCAAATAAGATTATTTTTAGTTTAAATATCCTGATGCACTATTCCCAAGTTCATTAAAGCAAAATGTATTAGTCATACACCAGGAAGAAGTGAGTAACCCTGTCATGAACTGCCATCTATATGAGTCACCAAGCATGATAGTGCATCCCCTAAAATATTACCTAAGACATATGTAAATGTATACATAAATTTAGACATATTGTAAACTTTAATCTTTATATAAATTATTTTATATCATCTTACACTTATGATTGAAATGTACATACCTTTTTCAAAATTTCAAAATTAAAGCTTGCAGCTGTGTGTTAATGAGAAAGTTCTCATCTCCAGCTTACTTGCTTTTGATTCGTATAAAACAATACAGGTCTTTTATTAATGTTTCATTGGAAGCTGACGTCTGGCGAGTTGGCCCATCTGATACCAATTGAGCTTAAATTATCTGTTATATTTTACAAAATTAATTCTGTTTTTACTGGGAACTGAAGCTTTCCCGTCTGCTGTATAAGAGATTGACAAGAATTAGTTACTCTTAAGTGGATGATACCAACTGCCTCGTGTACTGTATGTGCTTACCATGTGTCACAACAAAAATATATTACCACACAGAAAGCATATACATAATGTACAACCATTGTAAGCTTCCTACAACCATTGTGAGCTGCATACAACCATTGTGAGTTGTGTACAACCATTGCAAGCTTTGTACAACCATTGCAAGCTGTGTTCAATCATAGAAGGCCTAATCCAGCCATAACAAGCTTTGTACAAGTGACCTCCATGTCTATGAGCCACGGCTCAGTATTCTCAACCATCAAAATAAACCCCTCTACAAAACATCTTCTGAACTGGCAAATTTTTACCTTTTAAATTATTCAGTATTTTGCACAATGACACTGATTCCATTTGACATATTATTATGTAATGTCCTGTCCTTCATTTATCCTTACCAGTCATTTCATTGGATTTCAACTCCTGGTCTGCTATTTTCAATAACATGCGGTTTGGACAAATATACTCATGGGCAACCACTAAAGAATACCCAATTTTATGAGTATACCCGATGGTAGCCGAATCAGGGTAAACTTGTCAGGAAACTTATGTTAATTAACCGGAATACATATATTCATATACAATACATAGCAGTACATGTATTAATGAACTCTAGAGGGAGTTCACAATTGATCAACTACAAATTAATCTTGTGTTAGTACATTGAATTCAGCTAGCACCTTTTTATCATTAACATCTAGAGTGAAGTCACAAATGAACACATTTCAATTGTGAAATATTTTCATTACAGAAATATTTTATTTACAATAATGTTTAAAATCAGTTTTTGAGCTTTGTAAAATATGAATCTTGTGTCATTTTCATAAGCCCAAAAATTTGCCTTTTCTTTTAATGCCATGTCATTTTTATGAAGCGTCCCATGTAAACCCCCTATGAATATCTCAACACTTAAAAGTGTGACTGTTATTAAAATTTTCTTTAAAAGAAAACAGAAAATATACAGGTTGTAAGTGCACACAAATATATCCCCTTCATTTATATACAACTTACTCATAGATCTACTTCTATGAGTTTGATATCACCTACACGATGAATGACTAAAGTAGGTCATTTTTATTATTTTGATTTTTGTGTTCTTGTTTATCTATGTATCACATGTAGAAATTGTATGACAACATACCATATATGGTTTGACATACCATATTTAGTGTGTGCATGTGTATAACGGCAGAGAAACGGCATTGAAACAGTTCAGAAAATAACTACTTTCTGTTATAAAGATTTGATGAGTTCTATAAAAATGAATTCAGTGATATACTAAGTTTTCTTGATCATATTGTAGTGGTCGGAGGTAATACCGCATTGCCGGCAACGGCACTAATTTGACCTAATGCCGGCATCAAAATCTTCTTACCGGCAATGGACGGCATTCAGCTGAATTAGATTCCCGGGCGGAATCAGCCAAATTCCTTCGTCAGTATAATCTCTATAGTTTCTTTTCTCACTTATTAACTAAACTGTTATGTATAGAAACTGATTTGTGTACATTGCTAAGTAAAATAAACAGAATTAAACCATTTTCCTGACGTTGAAGTTTCACTTTACCTATTTGAAGTTCAGAACGAGGCTGATAATACAACGAAAGAAAAGGTATTTATTTTACGAGTTTATATCACATGAACCATTAGAATCAGGATTGTTTAGTGGTTTAAAATGATTCTGAGTGGGTTCTACTGTTTCTACAGATAAATTAAGTGATATGTATGGCGTACTATGAGATTTTTGGCGAAATATACCCGGGGAAAACTTTTTTTTAGCCTTTTTCAAAATACTTGCTATATAGTCGGTAAATATCGGTAATGACATACGGTAATACCGGCACCACTTTTCATTACCGGTCCGAGCACTATCATATTGTTGTTTATATTTCAACTAATGTGCCTAAAATTGCATTAATGCAGTGCTGTCTTTGGTATCTTTCCACACGACCACACCAATATAATCCATAGCACTTTTCTGTCTGTCTACCACCAGTGAGTCAAGAATGTTATTACATTCTTCTAAAATATCTAGGTATTCCTTAACTAGTTTCTAGCTAGGCTAGCTAGTACAACTAGTACAATTAGAACTTTAGATGCACATGAGTGTCAACAAAATGTGCAAATTTTAATACAACTAAAATACAATATAAAATATTGGATTCATTCAGCTATCAACTAATAGAGGACTCTGTATTTACATTCAGCATCACAGCTGCCACCTATCTTGAAATTTTACATTCAAGAATGCGCATTTACTACATACCCTGAATATAGAGTAATTTGAGTTTATAATGTGAGCTTGCCTTCTTCATAAATACTTCAATTCTAATCACCGAGGAGTTTTCATAATGCTGTGGAGGGGTCTTCGACGCAATGTAACAATGTTCAGTTTGTCCAATGTGGACCACTTGAGACATGACCTGATATCTACATGCAAACATGCAAACACTGCACAAAGGTCTCCTGTGAAACTGTACACCTGTCAACATCACGTTCTCTCTGTCTCTCTCTGTAACATTTTGTACAAACACCTATACATCTCTGTGCAGTCATCAGCTTTTAGCTTCAATATATAGTACTGCTCAACTTAAAGTTCATTTTTCTTTTCATGAAAATCCGCTGGATTACACTGCAAGGAAGTTAGGTATTGGGACTTGGATTTTCAAGCATTTCCATCAGGAAAGTGTCTATCGGAGTGTCCCCGATGAGTTTGAAAAAGAATAAATGTTCCAGGCATTTTAAGCCTATACTACGTAGTGCTGGTAACCGTAGCAACAGTTTAGCGAATCGTCCTGGTTCATCTGGATATTGCGTCTTGCAATATTCTTCCAATGAAGCATAGACTTTTTCACGTAAGGCCTCAATATCTGGGACAGCGGAAAGTCCTTTAGCATCTGCAAAAAATTAAACTTCTATGATGAGGTCTAATGTCATAGTATTCATTACGGCATTCATTACATCATTACATGTGATTTCAAGGTTTATGCTGGTATGGCCTTTATATCCCATTTCCTAATGATTTTACTCATTTTAACATAACAGTATTTAAGAAAAAAAGTCATTGATGTACATTTACTCATGTGATCAAGCTATGATTGTGACTGAAGCCACTAGGAAGCTTCATTAATCGGATTCATTATATAACAAAAAAAATACAGGGTGACAATAAAATTCCAGAATACCTGATGCAATTCTAGGTGTACATTTTTACGAACCAATCAGAATGTAGCCCTGAACTATAGAAACCTTTAAAATAATTTCTAAATATGGCTGCCATAGTTTCTCACCTGGGTTATATAGAACGATGGCTCGGAGACATCCTAGTTCAGTCTTATCCATCTTCATCTCGCGCATTTTAGCAACCAGCTCTGTGAGAACTCTATCAAATATAGTTCCCACGCCTGCCTGGTGGGCACTGCTACGATGCACATGAAGACCAGTTGCCAGCAAGATGCCATCTTTAACTGCGATGGAGCGATGCGAAAATGCAGCAATCAATAATTCATTCCATCCTAAAATTCAAGTAGAAATTCAAATCAGAAATGGGGCTAATTCAAGCAAACACCAATAATTTAAGCAAACCAGAAAGAGACATATCATACACTCTACATTATACATAAATCACATATTTGATTTGAGTTCAGTAAAAAAGCTAATATTGTACCTGCTCTGAGAAGGATAACCTGATCATCTACTGGTAGTTCTACAAAGTGTGGGATACGTTTGGCCCAGTCTACCAGTGTAAATAGCTGCTTGTCAGCTGCCTGGCAGATATTTGTTACAGCATCTTTCTGAAATGCATAAATAAAATATGTTTTATGGAAATAATCTACACATAGGTCATTAAAATTAAATGTCTGTATGGGGTGATTGTCCTAAAAAAAATTCTGGCCAAGATTTTTTCTTTTTGACATTATCTTTACAGACAATCACCTGTGTGAAAATGTGTGTCTCTCTTTTGTGTCAACATTGCCTGTGTGATAAGATCCATGTCTCTTGTGATATATGTACCAATATATGTGTCATTATCAAAACGTGTATAAAAATATGTGTCATTATAACATGTGTCATTGTTACCTGTGTGTCAATTTGTGTGACAGTGTTACCTGTGTTTCAATATATGTGTCATTGTTACCTGTGTGTCAATTTATGTGACAGTGTTACCTGTGTGTTAATATATGTGTCATTGTTACCTGTGTGTCAATATATGTGTCTGTTTTGGGTTCCACAGACAGTTCAGCCTCCAGGATACGCTCTACTGGCATCTCAGCATTGGCGTTACTTGTGCTCTCAACCTCATTCTCTCCACGTTCCTTGCACCTCTGCCTCTCCTCTTGGACAGCTGAAACACCAAAAACCATTCAATTCCAATACAATGGTGTCGAGGAATCTTCCAATATAATGGTGTCAACGAATCTTCCAATATAATGGTGTCAAGCAAACATAGAACTGAAATGTTTTAATTAGGAAATCACCTTGCTTACTTGTTGTGAAATCGTTTTTAAAAATATTTCTGTATTTTAATATGGATATTAACTAGTTTAAGATTAGCTGTAATCAAGAGACGATATAATATGAAGGTGTAGAAAAGCAATCATTTAACTGATTCAGAGGAATAAGAAAATCAAATGGCTTTGTCATTTAGGTTATGTTTCAATCTATATACAAGACATTAATACACAGGGTGGAAGCAGTTCTACCAGAAATGAAAGTAACAGGTCCTCAGGCTTGGAATGTAACCAATTGAGCAAGGCATTAACAAAATGTCATCACCTACCATTTGTCACTGATGCCGAATGCCCTGCCAACCAACATCCACAAAATAGTTTGAGTGTAAAATAATGAACAAATGGGGGAAATTCTACGTAGAAATAGTCATAACCAGAACAACGGCAACGCCAAAGCGTAGCAAATCCCATCGAACAGAAATAGCTGGCATTTTTACAAACGAATAGCAAATATCATAAAACAACACACCAGAAAGGCCACCATTTTCAAAATGGTTGCTCACTAGCCAAGTTGTCATTAGGAGAAATAATATGCTTTTAAGTAGCTACCTCTAAAATTTTTGAAAAATTACACACGTACTTGTAAAATAACACACATAAAAATGGTGGCCATTTTTCAAAATGGCCGACTACTCCCCAAAGTTTTATTAGACAATGTGCCATGCTTAAAGTATTCACATATCAAATATGAACAAAATCGCTCCACTACTTTTTGAGTTATAGTAAAATACGTTAAAATGGCGGCCATTTTTCAAAATGGCCACCTTCTACCAAAAGTGTCATTAGAAATAGACAGTGTGCCATGCTTATAGTATTCACATACCAAATATGAACAAAATTGCTCCACTACTTTTCGAGTTATAGTAAAATATGTTAAAATGGCGGCCATTTTTCAAAAATTTTTTAAAATGGCCGCCTTCTACCAAAAGTGTCATAGGACAGTGTGCCATGCTTATAGTATTCACATACCAAATATGAACAAAATCGCTCCACTACTTTTCGAGTTATAGTAAAATACGTTAAAATGGGGGCCATTTTTCAAAATTTTTTTCAAAATGGCTGCCTTCTACCAAAAATGTCATAGGACAGTGTGTCATGCTTATAGTATTCACATACCAAATATAAACAAAATCGCTCCACTACTTTTCGAGTTATAGTAAAATACGTTAGAATGGCGGCCATTTTGAAAAATGGCCGCCTTCTACCAAAAGTGTCTTTAGACAGTGTGCAATGCTTATAGTATTCACATACCAAATATGAACAAAATCGCTCAACTATTTTTTGAGTTACAGCAAAAATCATAAATTGACGAGTAAAGGCGGCCATTTTTCAAGATGGCTGCCATGTGCTTCTTTAATATCTACATTTGTAGCATTATTAATGTCTTTTATAATTTTTTTACATTTAAAACATATTGCTATTACAGTTTTACATATTGCACCTAAATTACTGTAAAATCGGCACTAAAATGGCCGCCATTTTGAAATGAGCGGCCATTTTGAAAATTGGCTTTCGAGCAGAACTTCTACCCCCATAGGGTATATGTGTACAAAATATAAACAAAATCGGGTTAACGGTATTTGAGTTATTGCCCGGACGGACAGACGGACGGACGTACGTACGGACGGACGGACGTACGGACGGACGGACGGACGGACGGACGGACGGATGGACGGACGGACGGACGGAGGCGTTACCTATATCCCTCCGAACTTCGTTCGATGGGATAATAAAGGTGTCATTATGATGATTGTTTCTTTGATTCTTCGGATTGTCAGCCACAGAACTGATTTTCAAAGATTTCATATCACATGATTCATATGGTTCAAATCCTGTGTCATACATTTTTTACTCAATGGCTATGCAAGTATCTTGGCAGTTGTATGAAAATGTAAAATAATGTATGCCCAAGTAAAAGGGAATGGAAAATGTTCTACAGTATGAATAAAACAAGAAATCAATGTACTAACTTCAGGTCTATTGAGAAAAACAAAAACTGATTCAAAATCAGATTCAATAATTTCTAGCAGAGCTGCTTCCACCCCTTGTTATTAATATACGTATATTTTTGTTATAAAGAATCGAAGAAATACAAGGAGTACAAAGGAAATGGTTCATTATTATAATATAATTTGTTAATTGATTTCATGTATTATTTATCAAAAACCATTGCAAATATAACAGTTATAACAATTAGTTCTTTCAAAAGTGTTAAATACTAAAGGTACCCCCTATAATGCTCAATATTTACTTCTCCGATATGTTTGAACATTTATTATGAAACTTGATGCCATGAAATATATTTTTGTCAAATAACATTATTCAGACATTTCTCAAAGATAATCCCTGATTTACAGTGCTAACTCATGGGGATTAAATACAAAATATGGTGTGTGGTTCAAAAAATATTTCCATTCTTTGGAAAGCAAAGGGCATGATGATGTACATGTATATATTTGTCAGACTCAAATATTGACCAATGGCATATAAGATGTTTATCATATGCAGAAGGCAATATTTTCTATGATAACTTAATATAAACAGTAAAGAAAACAGATCAAGTACAAATCAATGATCTAATGATACAACTTAATAGTTTTAGACTCATGTTTTTCAAATATTATTATTACATGTATATCTTACAATAATCATGATAAGTGGAAATCTCAAGGTGTCTAACTTTATATATGTATATTTATGATAATGATAACAATCAAAAAAACCAATAAATCAATGATGGCTAGTTAATCAACAGTGACCAACTGATCAATAATAATCAGCTTATCAATGATGAGATAGTCAGTCAATGATGATCAGCTAATCAATAACGGCAACTCCGCGGAGTAGCAAATCCCAACGAACAAACTATCAATTATCGAATTCCAATCAATTATACTCATTACTTTGGTTAAAATTGAAAAATTTAGATTTTAGAATTGTGAATTCCTGCAAAGCAGCCATTTTGAATTTTCTGAGGTACAAATCTGAAAAATAATACCATAATTGTGATCTACTCCAAAATTCCTTCAATTTGAGTATAATATAGCCATACTTTGAAGGGATCGAAAAATTATTGCGAAATCATACATTAGACGACCATTTTGAATTTTACGAGGCTCGAATCAGAAAAAAGATACAATATCTGCAATCTACTCTTAATTGCCTTTCATTTGAGTATAATAAAGCTGTACTTCAGAAAGATCTAAAAATTAGCGAAAATTTCTGTTTTCCTGACCCCCCCCCCCCCCCATACACGGCCCCTGGGGGTTAGGATGAAAAACAAGGAATATATGTGAAATAGATAGATGTTGTGAATATACTACCAAAATTTCAAACAATAATATTGATTACTTTGGTTTAGAATGAAAAATTTATGATTTTTGCGAAAAAGTCCCGTCATTTTTAAAGCGGCAGCCATCTTGAAAAAAACTAATATTTGAGTTATCTTCCGGACAGACGGACGGACTGACTGACTGACTGACGGACTGACGGACGGACGGACAGACGGACAGACGGACGGACGGACGGAGGGCTTCACTTTATCCCTACCGAACTTCGTTCGTTGGGATAATGACTAGTGGATCAATAATGATAACTTTGTCAATGATGACAAGGAAATCAAAAAATCAATGATAAATACCATTCAACAATAACAACCCAAACAACACCAGCCAAGCTGAAATATTGCTGCAATATTTTCAATTATGTGATATATCTAAATAAAGCTAGCTGAAGCGACATACATGTACATGTATATGCAAAAAATGTTATATGGCTATATAGCTCTACAGTAAGAGTCAATTGGGTTGTGTATCAATCAAATCTAAAAAATTAAGCAATCAAAAAAAAAAATGCGATATTGTATGAAAGATACATTCAAATTTTACACACAAAATGATTTGATATCTTGGATTGCTTGGCTAATAAAATGTGTGGCTTATATTTTGATGCTTCTCTGACATGTTATTAACATAGGAACTCCCTAAACTGCAGGAGGCCACATGCACATAAATCTTATTTATCTACCCTGCGTGCAGAGTCTAGTTAAACTACACTCTGCCTAGTAGAGACCATATTACAGTTTAGTAGCCCCGCCCCCACGACGGGTACCGGTGACAGTTTGGGTAATAATATAAATCACTTCTGACCTATGCGCTGACCTTTCTTCCACCATTCAGCGAGCCTGAACAAACATACGCCAAATGCGTTCTAATTAAATATGCGCATGTCATTGGTCAATTCTGGGCTCAACGATGACGTCAGAAGGAATGACCATATATAGAACGTCGGTCAAATTTGGCCGACGAACACTGATTGGCGCGGTGAGTTCACAGGTTTATTTTAGTTTGAAAGAGTGAAGACGAAGCTCTCTTTTAAGAAGTGAAGTCAAACGAATGCAAAGGGTATTATTTATCTGAAATATACAGATATTTTGCATTTAACATATGAATGTATTTTTCAATGAAATATTAGTGTCGTCCTTTGATTGTTTTTTAGGTATGATTGACACATGGCCCAACTGACTGGCACTATAAATACATGTAGCAGCCAGTATCCAATTGAGTTTGCTGCAGTATATTTAAAATATAACATGGCTAGCAGTTAGAAAATTGCACTAAAACAGCAAAGCTAAAAGCAATATAGCAAAATAACCAATAAAATATATTGATTTGAATCAAGCAATGAAATGAAAAAAAAGATGATTCCATGAATGAAGAGGGTGATAGTGATTTATTTTATAGATTACATGTATTCCAATTGGACCTCTTGGCCGCATTTATGTATGTGAAGGGATTAAGCAGTTGTGCCAACCAAGTATAGTAATATACTTCTGCCTCGAGTCTTTGGGAAAGCAATCATTGAGAGCAATGGATCAAAACTAGACTGGAAATTCAAGCAATAGGATTAAACAAATTAGCCTTCCACAAGTTCTCTAACCATTAAATAAAACAGTACTATAAAAGATGTCCTCATTTTTAGTTGAGGAAAATTTGTATTTTCGTAACATGTAAAAAATAGCTTTAAAATTGCACTAAAATCATAGTTGGGCAAAAATAATTTTGCTTCCAAGGCAGGAAAACTGTTCTTCATTTCTGTCTCTTGATCAGTAGAATATCAGGTAGTAGTGTGACTGCATATATTGATAATTTTGTAGAAGTATGTTTACTGAACTAGGCTTCGATGTATGGGTTTTCAAGAACTTATGCTGACGAAGCAACAAAGCACAAAATGAAAAAACATACATTTTAAGCAATCTTGGAATTTCAGGTAACACTGTATAAATATACAGAGTATGGTTTAGAAGCATTTCATGTAAATTACTGAGAATTAAAAGGACATTTCTTCTCCTTCATAAAACGTTATATGAGTTTTATCAGGAATAATAAAAGAACTATATCTGTAAATGGGAACATGGAGTATTATTCACTTGACATTAATTATATAACTTAGGAAATATGCTACACACCTTTTTCTAATCAATACTTCTACCTAAGCTAAAGTAATAACATGCATCTTTTGCTAGAAGCAAACATAAAAAGCTGATTTTCTATAAGCGTGATATAATGCACTTTCCTAAAAACAGGGTGATCAGAAATACAGGGAACTGTGTGTTACTCTGTAGAAAGCAGCCAGAGTTTAACTAAAGCACAGGGTAACCTATCAATCCAGAACAATCTGTATTTCTCAATCACCCTGTATTTTCAATCAATCCAGAGGCAACAATTTTGAGTTAATAAGTATCAATACAGATTGCACTGTTATTGTCTGGTCACCCTGTAGTCTTACAAAATATAACTAAGCACTAATATCTAGAGGGTGACCCTGCTTGGGAAACCCTGTAGTAGTAAGCTGTAAATGCTCCTAGCGAACATAGCGTGAAGCTGCAGCAGCCATCGAGTCTAACACATTTTTCAATAAACGCCCTTCTTTTACCAATGTTCCAGATTTAATTTCTGAATGGAATTTCTAACATGTATTGAGTCCTAAATGGCAAAAGCAGAGAACTGGGGCTTTACATGACAGCCACCCTTGGATGGAATACCATAGTGTTCATGCTCTTCCTTGGTCATTGAGGGAAATGATATAAAACCTGGATGACTGAACCCTATATATGTTAAAGCATTGTCTCACATACATTTTGACTTAACTCTACACTTGATCAATTTTGTTCCAGTGGTAGGTCTAAAAGAAATTTTTAGAGCTGCACTTACAAAAAGTTTGTTTCTTAACAAGGATGGGTGATTGGCAGAAAATGAAATTGATTATGTGTAGAATTTAGCACAAAGCTTTTGAGAGAACTCCTAAACAGTTTTCTAATAAAAATACCTTTCTCAGACTTTTCATCTTGTTATTACATTCTTGTTAAAACAGTGTCCATTTATAATGTTCTATAGAATGTCATACATGTACAACAGCATGCACATCACTATTTCATTTCCTCAACAATATCCCCAGAATCTTCTCATTAACTGAAATTGTTCTATTGCATTTCTCTTGTTAAAGTATGGGACAAGAACACTATGATATCACTTAAAGGGTAGCTAGGTGCCAAACCATTGAAGCCTTAATGCTTAAGCCTAATTGAATTTATATACTTCTACCACATACCTCGGCTACCAATGCCGCTTGAAACATCTACGAAATGGAGAAAATGACAATTAGATTTCATACAGATAAACCTGCCCATTGGTTCTACTCTATCCACTAACAAGTGACCACTCTGCCATTGAGTGTTTCTCAAATCTTATCTTTTTAAAAGTTTAAGGGATTTCTTAACTCTTTAGAGCTGATTTTTCAGAGAAAACTACATCATTTTCATTGAAAAATCAACAGAATTAGTTTTTCTTTTAGAAACTCAAGAGCTCAATGATTTTTTCTACTGGAAAATCAAAAACAAAAATATTTTCTTCATTAAAAAAGAGCTGTATGTCTTCTTCCATTTCCATTCTCGTTGAAATTCAAGAACTGAAACAAGTCTTTCTGTTGGATATAGAAATATGAATTTTTCGAATTTTTTGTTTTGGCATTTGTGGTCACATTGCAGTCTACATGGGCCTAGTTCTTGGGCAGCAGATACATACTGATGAGTCTCCAAAATATAATTCTAATAATATTAGTAATTCATGATATAATAGAAATGTTTAATAATGAAAACTAAATCTTTAAACTAATTTTGATAACAACTGATACATAGGATAAAGTAGGTAACATTTTAATTGCTTGCATATATAGACCACATCAAGGAATACCTACAAATGGCTATGATACAGTTCAATGTTTCAGACCAAAACACAAAATTTGAGACTGGGCTGGATTTTTTATCAGTAGGAAATCTAAAACAGAGTGCACAAATACTAATAAAACAGTGTTAGCAGTTTGCTAAAAATCAAGTTATAAAATTGGACACACGACAGTTTGCCATACCAAGAGTGAATGTGTGTGTGAGAGATTACATAAGAGATATTATGGGAACCCAGCTGGCAAATATTATTGTGATAATCTCAAGAATTTGACATAAAAAAGAATCAAACTAACCTAAAAATGAATTTCACTATGGCCAGTTTTTCCTTTTTGAATTCATGTATCATTAAACCATTAACTAATGTGCATATTACATGATTTAAGCATGGTTTCAAGTTGTACAAGTGGTTTAATAGAAATTTCAAGGATTCCATGGAGTATAAGTTTGCACTGACCATATGAAATTATTTTCAAGGATAGTTCAATGAGTTCTGATATCACTTGGTTGGCGATATATATGCATAGCAGAAAACACAGGACTTTGCTGCAGTTTATGAAGTCTTAGATGTTCAAAGTCTAGTAACAAGAAAGAGGAAATTAAAAATCCAAAAGTAGTTTCCATATTATATTCTAAGATATTGAACTTTGCTTTAATAAAAAAGATTTTTTCATGTTATGAAATTAAGCCGGATGGATCTTGTCATGAATGGTGATAAAGAATGAAGCAGAATGAAGCGTTGTGTGATCAGCCACGAAGCTGAGGTGTAGTATCACAACAAACGCTGTTACAAAAACACAAAAACTTAGCACAATCTGACCATAAAACGTCATGATGGTCACATCATAAGGAAGCTATCAAGGAATTGCAAGAACAAAACACATCTGACAAACACTAAAAATTATATAGAAATGCTAGAAAACTCTTAGATTCAATCAAATATTAATGAGAAAAAATACCAGGACAAGAGTTGGACACATTGGCAATACAGTTTGCATTTTGTATCTTTTATTTTATGAAGTCCAAATAAAGTATTTCTATACAATATAAGGTTCAAGTTTCAAATAGCCCTCAGTGCTAGTAATTCCTTGATATTGTGCCTTGTGACCATCGTGACAATATTCTTGTTGATAAGACAGTAACGAAACATGATCTACGTGTATCTTACAATAAGCATATTCTTTGTATATGAAAATGAAACATTATACCAGAACTGCTAATAATAATTTCCTGTGATATCACAGATTCAATAGAGGTTTTCAATTTCAGAAATACATACTCTAATTAAACTACCTTGGCTAGAATATGTATTTAACTACAAATAGACCATGTTCAGTTACAACATCATTAAACTAAATGATCAAATTCCATGCTTGTACACAACATTGTGTGTTTTGTCCTTTTTAAAATTCATACAGAAGTTTTAACTTAAAAGTTTGTTGTATTTGTACATAAATCTAATAAAGCGTGGGCAGGGTAAATACAAATTTAGGTTTAAAGTATGCAAACTTTTCTTTGCATATTGCATCAGACATGGGTGCCAGGTGAATCAAAGGTCCTTCTTTTTTGTGCAAAAAAGTTCAGTGGTGGCACTCATATATTTTTGGTTGTATTTATTGGAAATCATGAATTCTGAAAGTTTTGGAACACAATGATTCAGTTCCCAAAGATGTTATCTGATGGTTCGGACAATTATTCAGCACATCTTTTTGGTGCTAGCCCTAGAATTGATGTTTAATGTGTATGAACTTCAAAAATTATGAGCACCAATAACTTATGTCTGTTAAATTCAAAATCTTGAATGTAAGAGAGATATGGAAAAGTGCAAGGGAAAACAAAAAGTTTGAGTACAATGTTTGGTACAAGCATTAGAACAGAAAACCTTCCTCAATTCGAAAGGTTAATCAGAAATGTAATTACACAATATCATATCTTCAAAGATGTCTTCCAAATATAAAACAGAAATAAATATGTTATCCTTCAAATAAACTTAGTTCATACTATGAAAGGCAAGAAAACAATTTTCAAAGGAAATGCAAGAAGATTTAAATCATTGGAGAATCCCATCAGCCACTCTTATTATTTGAAGGGGAAAGGAGTACATCTTTGAGGTTGGACACTAGACCTAAATATGAGGAATTCTGAGGAATAAATACCTTCTCTTTTCATGCCCATGGCAAGACATTTCATGTAACGACAGTATTGACATCTGTTCCTCTGTCGTTTGTCAATTATACAATTGCGTTCATCACGACAGGCATATGTCAAATCTTTCCGTACTGTTCTCTTGAAGAATCCTTTGCAACCCTCGCAACTAAAATATACAAAATACAGGCATCTAAACCTTTCACTTACTTGACTCCATCGATACTCTTTACACTAGAAAACAGAATAGCAAACCTTAAAATGTTTTCTCCAAGATTTCTATTTTGATCATTCCAGGCTAGAAATACTATAAAGTAGTATTTGTGTTTGGCAGAAACTACACCCACCCGGGAGATCTGTATGCATTAGATCAACTAAACACATTTTTTTGTGGTGAATGTCTGTTGTAAAATAATTTTAAGCCCCACTCAAATTGTTCATGAACCAATCAAACATTTCATAAATCCTGGCTACTTGATATTTCTCTATTTTAGAAAGATTTATCTACCTGTATACTCCATAGTGCTTTCCTGAGGCCCTGTCTCCACAGATGGCACAGATGTGTTTATTTGGCAATGACGAGTGTGGCATGTGATGGGGAGAGGCCATGGAGGAACTAGGCGAGGTCATAGATGTTGTGGGGGATGTCATCGATTCTGTTGGAGAGTGCATCTGCTGCTGCTGCTGTTGCATGTTCATCATCTGCGTGCTGTGCATCATCCCTGTTGGTGACATCTGTTGAGGCATCATCCCCTGCATTGACATTGGTGGGCGGCCCATAGAGAAGAAGCCCTGGAATAAGATTTTCCAAATTATACGATATGTAATAAGCTTTGTCGAATATGTTTGTCAGTTCATAAAATGTTAACACGACAGTGACACCAAACACTAGTCATACAAATAAGAACAGAGTCTATAACTATCATTTGTACATTATGTTAGCATCTCTTGATGGTGACATATCCTAAAATAATACAAGATCCTATTAAATGCCACTCACCTGTACCATATGGTTTGGAACTGTGCTGGTAGGTGAGTTGAGGCCAGAAATATCTGGTTTCATATCAGGGGGTGATCCTACCATTGAGTTACTGCCCACACCCATTGGGCTACCTAACATGTTAGTAGAATCCATCTGTTCTGAAAAACACAAACATAAAATGGTTATTTTCAAATTATAACTCAAATGTTATCATTTTTCTTCATTCTTATCTAATGTCTAATCTTGCATTAGGTTCACACAGACGTGACTGGTAAGTGTGATAATGGTCAATCTAAGAAGAGTTGTAGAATCATATCCTCTGCATCAGAAATAATCTCACACAAGGACGATGACGAACATACTATGTACGTATATTCCAATCTTTATACATGTAAGTATATTTAACTTATTACTTAGAGCATCGTGTACTCGAGTATATAGTAATAATTGCTATCACTTTATACGGTAAATATTAAAAATGCTGCATTGCTAGAAGTCAAACATATTGATTTTTACTTGTGTATGTCAGATTAAACTTGTTATAATAAAGCTAGACATTGTTCATGGTAGAAATGTCTGTTTCAAGGATAAAAATATATAAGTACTTAACACATAACACATTAATGTTATTATTCTATTTTTTCAGCTATTATTTAATGACTGTACGTAGGTGGCTTTGACTATTCTTGAAGCAAAATCTGTCTGGGATTTTTTCAAGCATGTCTGACAATGGACTAATCATCCTCATTACATAGAAATTCACACCATTTCTCTCAAAAATCTACTTTCTCATTATTTAACACAAAATGAGAATAAATATTTCTGATCACTCCGACTTCATCTCTTCCTAATTCATTCATTTTCAGATTTTCAACATGCCTAACATGGCATTCTATTCATTATTCTATGTCTTATTATTCTGTCATATCCATATACAAAAGCCCATAAAAACAAGATAGAGTCAAAAGTCAAATATTCAGCTATTTATTAAGTTGAGAATAATATTAAACTAAAGGGATGACACAAAAGTATTTATCTAAGAAAAGTTGTAATAGAAAATAAATTTATTGAAATAGGTATCCCAATGCTCTTTTTATACAAAACATACAACCTGGTTTATACAAATATATTTTTCTAGCATGCTTAATGATCCCAAGGCATATTAAACATAACTTATTAGTCTTGTTTGTCTAATATTTATAGAATAAACTACCATAACCCGGATTTCATACTATGTATCAATGCTGGATTAATATATATATATTATATATAAGTAAAAATAAGAAGAACTAATAAAATACGTTTGAAAATCTAAACATGTTTCTTTATTCCTCAGTAGATTTTTCAAAAATGAGAACAAGAGGTATACAGGTAAGTATGACGTAATATTAATATAATTAATTAAACGTCATGGAAACCAATAAACAATTTATTTGTTTAGTTTTGGTTTAAGATATATACAGGTAAGTATGACGTAATATAAATATAATCCGCTTATATAGTAACCAATAAACAATTTATTTGTTTATTTTTGGTTTAAAAATATACAGGTAAAAAGGTATATGACGTAATATTAATACAATTAATTATTGTTATTATATATATATATATATAATGAATGCCCCAGTGGCATTACATAACAATGATTAGAGTAATACAGTAGGATGCCAACATTGCTTCGTTAAGGATACTGAAAGATGTGACCCTTGAAAATGATGAGACTTACACATAATAATGAGAGTTTCATATCATAAGATTCGAGGTCTTATGACCCATCTATCTCAATTTCAATGTTTTTGTTTTTAGCTGATGTAATACTGGATTTTACCCTGTGCATAGAGTCTAATTATAAACTACCCTCTGCCAAGTATAGACTACATTACAGTTTAGCACCCACGCCCCCACGACTGATACCCATGACAGCTTGGGTCATAAATCATTTCAAATCTACCACGCTGACCTTTTTCTCAACCAATCAGCAGGCTGGAAGTAACATGTGCTAAATGCTTGCACAATAATTATGCGATTGCGTCAGAGAAAATGACCATATTTAGAAAGTCGTCCTTATCCCGGCGACTAACTCTGATTAGCTCGGTGAGTTCAGAGATTTATTGAAAACTGAAACAGTGAAGATGAAGCTCTCTTTTGAGAAGCGAAGTCGAACGAATATAAAGGGTAACTGGATTTAATGTTCTCGTTGTAAAACTGGTTTAATATAACTATTTTCCTATCATTTTTATCTATTTTGAACATTTGTCATGCCTGATCACTCATAATGCTTCCTTTATTTCACTTATTTTTGTCATTATGGTGAATCTACTAAAATAGAAATGTAAAAAATAGAATGAAGAGTGAAATCAAATCTCAAATCAGTCAATTCTAAAGAGAAATGCAGTGGAGTAAGAATGTCAATAAACATGACAATAAGCAGCACTCTCATAAAGAAGAGGCTACAAGGATATAATAACCTTGTTCAAGGTGAATCTACAGGCAACATGACCTGTTCAAGGACTACATAAACATATGCACTAGGCCTATATGTTTATTGCTTTTAACAAGCAATAACTGCTAATTAACAGCATTGTTATTGGTTTTAGTTTATGTGAAAAAACTGACTTTGGGCCAACCAATTCTCTTTATAGCGTAGATCTAGGAGAGAGAGAGGAGGGGGGGGGGCTTCAGTGGTCATGAACGATTTTTAACTATCAGGTCTTACTTCACCCTTTAATAAAATAAAACAGTTTTCATGAAAGAAATCCAAGATGGCCACCTTAACATTTACCCACAATGCCACACTGACTTAACAGTGAACAATAAATACAATTTGATACATGATATAGATCTGATATGTATGTCCAATAGGTTTCATGCATTTGCATTTATTCATATTCTCTCCACAACATATTGGTTTTACTCAGTAGTACGCTATGTATGCTATGACTGAAATTCTACAGTGAGAAACAATGTCAATCTTTCCTAGTCTTCATGTACACTGTGGTGAGTATCAGAACACCAACCCCAAAACACTTTCCACGACAAGTTGGGGACTATAACAATATGTTGACATAGTGGAAATTGAATCTGATTTTTAGAATTTCTGTATTGTTTAGTGTGTAAGGTTTAATCCTGCATATTCTTTTCCCTGTTGATTTTTGACACAATTAGGAAACACAGTTTCTTTAAATAAATACATGATACACATATTTTCATGTTTAATATAATTTGGATAATATTCCTCAATATTTTGGTTAAGCATTTGATGAAACATTATGACAAGTTATGCTATGAAACAAAAATTGGATCAATCAATGCTAAGGACAATTTCCAAATTCCTTTACCTTGTGACTTAACCAAAACCACAATCAGGTCAACATATTGATCTGCTATATGTCAACAAAATCGTAATACTATAGTACAGATTAAGGACATACCGACATAATATACCACCAGCAATGAAAGCTCTGGAAATTATATATAAGTCCGTGTGGCACAAGTAGCCTTGCAAAACCCCTAGCTTAGAATTCACTCCTGGGATATTCCCCATCTATATTTGAGAGACAGATACTCATATTCTGGTTGATAAGAAATGACTCCAGTCAAACATTCATAAAATAAAAGACAATACGTAGTTGAATCCTTAGAGACATCGACCAGATATCAAAACAACAAAGAACACTTTAGTCAGAGCAACTTGGTAAAATCGTCCTAATAATAAACTCCTGCAATATAAAAAATCGAGAAAACTGCTTTGCAATCAATAAAACAAGTGAGTGATTGCAAAAGCTCACCATGTGAGCTAACAACAACCACAGGCCTGTCAACTTGGGAACACCTAACATGAGTGACTTGGAAATGTTGAACACCACCTTGGGGGAGGGGGGCAGGTACGAAAAATTTCGAACAGAATGCGTGACATATACGTAATTCGCGTGAAAAGTCCGAACGAAATGCGTACATTTTTTTTCCGGCATTCGTATTTTTGCTGTGTACACGATCTTTTTTAGAAATTTTTCTACAGAAATATTTTGGCGTGACAATTACCAGGTAAAATGCGTATTTGCGTGACATTTTCTGTCACGCAAAAATAACTGGCGTGACTTCGAATTCTTCAGCAAATGCGTGACAAATACGCAAATTGCGGGACAGTTGACAGGCCTGCAACCAGGATACAATAAATTCAGAGGGAGTTTTGTTCATTGATAACTATTAAAGTAGTGCATCAATGACTGCCCGGCTACATGTGAAATATTGCTTTAGACTTACCAACCTTTGGCAATAAGCCAGTCTACGTAAGTACTAGTACTAAGAGGCAACAACCACAGGGTACAAACAATCTCTAATCTCGAAAATACATCAGCAAAAAAGTTTATTTACCCGGTTAATCATTGTAATGCCATGGTCACATTTGCTCCGATTTTTACTACGGCGCCCGGCCGATTGAGTATTGTGTTCAAAATTGTATTATAACAGTTTTTCTAGTTGAACAGAGGTATATGAAATTTTTGTTATTATGACATTTATTTGCAGATGGCAATTTCTTATTGGTTGTGTTTTCTGGATGCTTTGCGCTGGCCTGTAATTAGAAAATGAATTTAACTACATGTACACAGAGAGAGATTGCATGTCATTGATTTCATGGACATTTCTAATCCATTGACCCCAATCCTGAAGTAAATATGCAAATAAGGTATACCTGGTAGTTGTATTCCAATATGGCTGACTGATTGGCAATCTTAAATATCCATGATTATTATATGAACTCAAATGATGAGTGGCCAGTCAAGGATTTGGTAAATGGTGAATGTTGATGCTCTATTCAGTTGCTCCAGTATGGCTGCCTATAGGATTTTATGTATATGCACGCTTCACAAGTCCTATATAATAATAAGCACAGGATTTATAAGCAAAGTTTGCGCCCATCTGATCAGCAGTTACTGTCTATGAATAAACCCCAGCAAGGCTACTCAATTTTAACTAGTGCAATTTCAAGGTAAATATAATTCCAGATATATGGCCATTTTATCATATGCTATCCACCATGGAGTTCGTAAATGTACCTAATGACCTTTAGAAAATCCGGTTGGTTGTGGTAACTGGTTAGATGTTTCACTGTCGACCACCTATTCACTGCAGATGAAATCAATACATTCTCAATGTTATTCATATATGGATCAGGGGCACTGCTGATAGGGGCACACAGTGAGGAATTTCTCGCATATTTTAACCTACATAGAGTAAATATAGCCAAATCAATTAAGACTCAAACTCAAAAAAGCAGTCATACTTTTTATACAGCATCTGATGGCAACATACATATTTCAATAGATATTTAAGAAAATTATTTCATCAACAAAAAACGAATATCAGCAGTATCTAGCAATGATTCATCTCATTTGATATACAACACCTATATAAGTAGAGGACTACTATTCTTTATACATGACTCTTGCTTTTTCTATTGTTTGTTTTAAGGATTATTAATGTTTGATCATAATATACCTGTATTTTACATTTCTTCATAAGACTTCTGTTAGGATGCAAAACCTCTATTGTCTCAACTTCTATTGTTTGATCGACTTACTTTGATTGTTTGAACGACTGACTTTGATTGTTTGAACAATTTACTTTGATTGTTTGAACAATTTACTTTGATTGTTTGAATACATGACATCTATTGTCTGTTTGTATGAAATACTCATCCAAAGTTCTATGGTTTAAATCATTGACTTCTATTGTTTGAAACAAATTTACAAAAGTTCTATTTTTTATGAAGAAGATCTTAAAAATTCTAAATCAATCTTCCAATGAGAACATAAACCTATGGCTCTCCTGATCATGTGCTCATGAAGATTACATACACCATTATTTGTAAATAAATTAGTACCGTGGGTACTGGGCTCACATGGTGACAGAAAAAACCGGATATAATTTTTTGCTGATTTTTTGTAACAAAATTATTTCAAGCCACTTGCCACTATTTTGGACTGACTGAGAGACAGATGGACAGATCGATGTTAAGTAAAATGGCTGAGAAAAAAAACGGATATAATTTTTTGCCAATTATTTGGAACAAAATTATTTCGTACAACTACTCTTTACAGTGACATGGCTTTTTGCAATGCAAGACACCTGAAATTATTTGTAAAGCTAGGAAATAGGCCAAAATTGAATTTCGCGAGACAAAAATGGCGACCATTTTGAAATCAGGCAAGCTTTTGAACCAGGAGTCATAGGGGAGTTTTTTGTATTGATGTTAAACAAAAATAATGTGAAACTGGAATCCTATCGACAGAGGTTTTAAGCAAATGGTTCAAAAGAGGATTTCGCGAGACAGATGGACAAATCAATGTTAACTAAAATGGCTGAAAATAAAAAAACAGATATAATATTTTGCCGATTTTTGTAACAAAATTATTTCATACAACTACTCTTTACAGTGACACGGCTTTTTACAATGCAGGACAGCTGGAATTATTTGTAAAGCTAGGAAATGGGCAAAAAGTGAATTTCGCGGAACAAGAATGGCGACCATTTTGAAAATAGGTGAGCTTTTGAACCAAGAGTCATAGGAGAGTTTTTTGTATTGATGTTGAACAAAATTAATTTAAAACGGAAATCCTATCGACAGAGGGTTTAAGGTAAATGGTCCAAAAGTGGATTTTGCGAGACAGATGAACAAATCAATGTTAACTAAAATAGCTGAAAAAAAAAATGGATATAATTTTTCGCTGATTTTTCGTAACAAAATTATTTCATACATCTACTCTTTACATTGACATGGATTTTTACAATGTAGGACACTTGAAATTATTTGTAAAGCTAGGAAATGGGTCAAAAGTGAATTTCGCGAGACAAAAATGGCGGCCATTTTGAAAATAGGCGAGCTTTTGAACCAGGAGTCATAGGGGAGTTTTCTGTATTGATGTTGAACAGAAATAACTTAAAACAGGAATCCTATCGACAGAGGTTTTAAAACGTGCCACTGTTATTGACGGAAAGTGGATTTCGCAAGTCAGATAGACAAATCAATGTTAACTAAAATGGCTGAAAATAAAAAAATGGATATAATTTTTCGCTGATTTTTTGTAACAATATTATTACATATATCTACCCTTTACATTGACATGGATTTTTACAGTGAAGGACACTTGAAATTATTTGTAAAGCTAGGAAATGGGTCAAAAGTGAATTTCGCGAGACAAAAGTGACGGCCATTTTGAAAATAGGCGAGCTTTTGAACCAGGAGTCATAGGGGAGTTTTCTGTATTGATGTTGAACAGAAATAACTTAAAACGGGAATCCTATCGACAGAGGTTTTAAAACAAATGGGTCAAAAGTGAATTTCGCGAGACAAAAGTGGCGGCCATTTTGAAAATAGGCGAGCTTTTGAACCAGGAGTCATAGGGGAGTTTTCTGTATTGATGTTGAACAGAAATAACTTAAAACAGGAATCCTATCGACAGAGGTTTTAAAACGTGCCACTATTGTTGACGGACGGACGGACAGACGGACGGACGGACGGACAGACAGACGGACAAGTGAGTGATTGCAAAAGCTCACCATGTGAGCTAATAATAATAAAAATAGCAAAACTGTTCACTGTTCAGAAAACAACCACAAATAGGATGTGTAAACAAAGATGTATATTTTTTATGAATAATACAGTACAAAGTGTAATGGATACATGGTCTGATATGAAAATAGATATAAATTAAATAAAATATCAGAAATTAAAAACGGAGTTCGGTTAAAAGATATTCGAATTTATTACCATAGTAGTGTCCATCTTTTATTATTATTATATATAAGAATAGGTCATTTCTGAATTCCACTGCTATTACTGATTCATGATAATTGTAGATTTAAGGCAAAATCACAGATACAAAGTCATTTTCTAAAATAGATTCAATGGAGAAGAAATTCATAATATATGCTACTGTTTCCCTTTCAATTTGCATTTCATAGTTTGATGTTGACAACAAATTTGGGATGAATTAATGACCAACTTCTATTAGGACCAGGATAGATCTTAAAAAAAGAAAAGAAAAAGAATTATCATAAAATCTGACAGAACATAAACTAGAAAAACAGCAACTCCACGGAGTAGCAAATCCCACCGAACAAAACATGTTTTGATAAAAAATTTTAGCCAAATTCATTCACTGGTATTTGAATTATCAAAGATTATGTTTTTATGAAACATGGTTGCCATTTTGAAATTAAGCTGTCATCTTTAGATTTCTTCTTTAGCAGAGAATGTCCGTCCAATGGTATTTGGTTATCAAAGATTACTTTTTTAATGAAAAAAGTAATATACGCACTGAACGATATCTAATTTCCCGGGGAAAATTGCCGGTGGTTAAATGCATTTTCGACCGGTGGTTAAATGCATTCTTGACCACCACTATGACGTGACATATTGCTCAGGTCGATATAGTAAAATGAATGCCTTCTAAACTAGCACTAAAACATCTATAATAATAATATTGGGGATGTTTAGCTAGACAGTGATATAATAAAACAAATATTTCACTCTATTTTCGGTGAATACCTGTAGCACTTTCACAAGGTGATATTCCACTTGCCCTTCGGGCTTCGTGGAATATCACTTGTGAGAGATGTACAGGTATTCACCTCAATAGAGTGAAATATTTGTTCATTATCCCACGATTAATGTGTTATCTGTACAATAACAGCTATTGGTATTTCTGATATTATTGAAATCCGTGTGATATTTTCCAGAAAATCGTTTATCAAACTCATATGCGTGTGATATCGTTTATCTCACGCATATCCGTGTGATATCACATTTGCATTTCGCACCATAATATTGTTGGAAATTAAGTCAGATAATTTATTCTCTTTTGAGAAAATAGGTCCGTTAATGTATTTATTCTCTTTTGAGAAAATAGGTCCGTTAATGTATTCTCTTTAAGTTTCATTGGTGTATTGAATTACAATTGTGTATATAATTTGATTAGAAGGCTGCTAAATAACGATTAAAATAGTATTTATGACGAACTATATCATGTACAGAAAGTAGTGCATATGAAAATAAAGTGTTTCAAATATTCAATATATTGATATTCAAATTTCTAGTTTATATTGTCTGCCAATGTCCTGGAAATTGGATCAGAACATCACAAGGTGATTGTAATCATGGGATAAACCCAATATCACATAATTTCTCGTGATATCATTTTATTGCCTCGTAGATATCAAATATCAACACTCATTTGCTTCGCTCACTCGTGTTGATATTTGATATCAACTCGGCGATAAAAATGATATCACTCAAAATGATGTGATATTCTGTATATATTGCCCGCAGAAATGACGTTATTGTACTAATGGTATAAGATCATTATGAAATAGATAAAAAAAATCTCACTGGATCTTGTCTGGTCTTTGTTAACAGGAGAAAATAAGTAGATTAATGCTAGCCCCAGCCAGATCAATATTTAACCAGATTATATTTTAGAATTTATGGATTCAATTTTGTGAACATAAACAAGGACATAGGACATATTTTCATTAACTATACCAATAAAACAAGGCCATTTGAGGTTTGGGAAAATAACTTGATCTAGTTTGATTAGAAAACCCACCCACATTAATACTTTTTCAGATTGACATTATCTTCCTGAAAATATCTCATTCACAAAATACTGGACTAAACACTGATTTTAAGTTTTTTAATATGATTTCCAATATAATACTGTCTTATCTCTTCCAATACTTGCCTCTGGATTTTTGAATGGTGATTTTTTTAACTCAATAACTCGATTTAAGGATTATTGGAATTTAAATATGTTTCATCAGTCCAGAATTCTGAACTTTTTTTAATGTAAGTTTTAAGGTTTATCATATTTTCTTCTGAAGAGTGTTGAATGATTGTAGGTAAATCTGAGAGGGGAGATCGAGAATACGAAGGAGGTGCTGAGCAATAGAATAAGAGCCCAACACTTCTAACCTTTATACTTTTTTTATTTTGGTTTTCAAAACAAGGCTTTTTTGACATTTTATTCATGGCTTTAATAGCAAATAATGTGAAGTATCACAAATGCCTCACCTGTCCCATGCCTGGCTTCACCCATGATAAATATGAGATACCGTTAACATCTCATATTTGTTAGAACACCAAATTGAGGATCTGACGGAACCCCCTGCAGTGTTAGGCTGATCCATCTTATGAAATTGAATAGATTGTCATGCCTTCTGCAGCATAATCTATCAGTTTGAAAATGACAGCAAAACAGAGATGCGAAAGGAGGGGATAGAGTAAGAGGGAGGGGGCAAAGTTAGTGTTGTCACGATTTATCGATATCAAAAGTGATTCTGGCGATGCATCGATGCCTGAAACATTTCAAAAAATAAATCTGCTAAAATCACCTTTTTCCTATCTCGTTTTCATACAAATGCCATACCCTTTTCATTCTTTAGTTCATCTTTCAACATTCTCTGATATGCTTTCACTTTGAAACGTTTTAGCTTTTGAAATGTTCAAGCAATAACCTCCACGTGACCAACCGGAAGTATCATATTATTATTTATTTGTTGCATTCAGAATTTTATTTATTTTATAATGGTGGTAAATTTGGTCAGACTTTTCTCGATCATCGATGTTTACTATTGAAAATTGCCGATGGATCGATGTACGATTATGACATATCGCGACAACACTAGGCAAAGTAATACAACAAGGCACAGACGTGAACAATATCGTACCTAAAACACAGCATTGTGGTCTTGTTGACCAAGAAAGCGAGGTAGCCACAGAAAAGTTAATCAGCTCTAGAACTTATCACTGTGTAACATATGTAAAAATTTGAACGGTTTGGCTGGAATCCTGTAGACAAGCCTCGATAGACAAGATTTTAGGACGGAAAATCTAAAATGGCAGCCTAACATTTACCCAGAATGCCCAAAAACTAATCAGTTCTTGACGTTGATATGTAGAAACATCCCTGAAAATTTCAGATGAATCCCTCAAATGGTTTGGCTGAAAACCTGTAGACAAGTCTTGAAAGTGAAGATTTTAGGACGGAAAATCCAAAATGGCCACCTTAAAATTTACCCAGAATGCCCAAAAACCAATCAGTTCTTGATGTTGATATGTAGAAACATCCCTGAAAATTTCAGATGAATCCCTCAAATGGTTTGGCTGAAAACCTGGAGACAAGTCTTGAAAGTGAAGATTTTAGGACGGAAAATCCAAAATGGCCACCTTAAAATTTACCCAGAATGCCCAAAAACTAATCAGTTCTTGACTTTGATATGTAGAAACATCCCTGAAAATTTCAGATGAATCCCTCAAATGGTTTGGCTGGAAACCTGTAGACAAGCTGAAAAGTGAGACGCCACCCGCCGCCCGCCCGCCGCCCGCCCGCCGCCGGTCAAGCTGACTACAATATCGTACCTCTTGTTAGGTACGATAAAAAGAACACCAACTGCCAAACACCATCTACAAAAAGTTGAAATGGATGGATGCGATGGAATGGTTGGTGGATAGATGGATGAGATGGTGAATGGATGGTGGATGGGATGGGTGGATAGATGGATGGATGGATGGATGGATGGATGGATGGGTAGATGGTGGATAGATGGATGGGATGGGTGAATGGATGGTGGATGGGATGGGTGGATAGATGGATGGATGGATGGATGGATAGATAGTGGATAGATGGATGGATGGGGTGGATGGACAAACAAACGATTAGGTGTTTCTATTGCGACAGCTTTTACGTAATTGTTTAATATCTGTGAAGTATCTGTAGATTAATACTAACAAAAAAAGAACATTAAAATGCGTATATTAAGCTCATCTTGACATTAAGTAACATTACAAGTCAGCTTGACTTCAATAATGAAACCAAACAGTCTATTATGGATTGTCATAAAGGAACAGCTAAGTAAACAACCCTAACAATGTCTAGCTAGCTAGAAGCCCTTGTGAACCCCACTCACTATACTACTACCCTGCTGTAAAACTTCTCCCAATATATTCCATTCCTTTTATATACTCACAACATATGTTTGGTGCAGGACATAAGCTAATATAACACTCTGACTCACCGTAATCAAAAAAAAATGATGACATCTTATCTATATCAGATTCATTGCTTTGCTCCATTTTTATATGACTAGACTTTTAAGACTAGTCTTAAACTTAATCTTTACAAACACACCAATAATCCAATAATTTGCCTTTTACAATTCTACTGCTGAAACTGTCAACTTTAATACTTTATACGTTTTTGCAACTATTTGTCCATATGTTTTCTCCTGACTGTTAACTGTTAACGCATACTTATATGTATATAATACATATGTATATGAATAGCATAAAAACAGTTCAACATTAGTTTTTGAAATTTTCTTATCTAAAGACTTTAAACATACAAAATACCATTGCATAAAGTTTAACTCTGATTAACATCTTAATATTTGTTCATTGAGTCATTGTATATGAATTAAAAGGTCCAGGATCAAGCAAAGCAGATAAAATATAATGGTTATGCTCTTTTTACTTATTACCAACTTATATTTTGTAAAAAATAGCACAAAATACCAAAAGGAATGTAAAAGAAATGCCATTTTGCATGCGTTTCTTGCAAACACAAAGTGCAGGGCAAAGTGCAGCACATGTACATTGTACATGCACATGTCACTGTTAAACATGAATAGGATTGCTTGCACACTGTGCTTATGAAGGGCAATCTCAAAAATAAAATATGACCAAAGGTGGTTTTGAAACTCTAGAAAAAGATGAAACTTGTCAGAATTTAAAGAGAAAACCTGAGCAAGTATGACAGCCATATTACACATGAAGCAAAAATCCATGGAAACCAGCTACTGTCGTTCTAATAAATCTTAGAAAGAAATGGTATTAAATATGTCTGAGGTGACAGTCTTCACAGAGACAGATTAATGGCCTTTATATTTGTATATGGTCCCTTTGCAATGTCAGTATGACTTCAGATTTATAAGTACTTATTACTTAGATAGAAGTACTAATGCAACATGTAGAAAACTCTATGGCTGGTAAATATCATCTAATAGCTGGGTAATGTGATTTACACGGGGGGGGGGGCATAAATATAGAACAAATATTGAAAAATAAAGAATTTTACCTTTAATTACTAAATTTCACAACTTCCCTGCAATTGGTATTTTGCCTGATTTTGCCATACATCTCGTGTCAAGCAGAAAATTATGGAAACATGCATTGTTTGATTTAAAATTTTACATACAGTGGGGAACATAAAGAATTACTATAACTATGAAAATTACATGCTGTCGCAAATGTAATAAATTCTTACCTCAGTGTATTCAGTGCTCTATTTTCTCCATCCTAGTAAGTCCAAATACAGTGGAAATTGTGTCCATGATGACAAATAAGAACTTAAAAAGTTAAAGTGGATATTCACATGTTAATGCCGACTCTTCAAATGTTGAGGTGATTTTGGAGCCCGATTGCGCCGGAAAGGAGATTGGCTCCCAGAATGCAACATGACATGTGCAAGCTTTGAAAATGCCGTTCCGCCATTTTGAAACCTGTTACAAGTTAATAAGGTTAACTGATGTTGCATTCTGGGAGTAATCCTCCTTGGATCACAAACATGGCGATTCATGAAAACATTCGTTCGATTTGGTAGGGATTTAGCCATCATTTGGAGGTATGAAGCTTTGGATTCATTTATTGTGCTACTTAAAGTGAACAGGAATTATTTTTCTACCGCTTGGGAGAGTTTGAGACATGAAACTTAGAATTTAGCTCATTTTGACAACTTTTGATGGTTGAGATTTATTTTTGTCCCGCACTGTACACATATTCACAAATGATAAAGCTTTATACTTTTTTTACTTTCATGACTTCAAAATCTGCATTTCTAGCTTGTGATGTTATTTTCTTATAGCTGGTGACCAACCTAATAAGTGTATATGTGGATGTCTCATTTTTCACCCACCCTGTATAGAGCTGCTAAATGCCATCTATGGAGCTGATTATATTGAATACTACACTTTGTAAAGAAATGACTTCACAAACAGACCCACACTTTTAATGCTAGCCTCTGAGTCATAACATCAAAACAAATATGTATAGCAAAACAAGTAATGTACTTCTACTTATTTTGGCGGATTTGCTGTTTTGAACATTTAGTGACTACTTAATTTGGTGAACTTGTATTATTACAATGTGATAATGGTACCAATTTACATGGTACTAAAATTACCAGGGAATTTTTCAGGGACTAAATTTGATGGACTATAACAATTTGGCGGATCAGGCGAATAAAAATGGCTGCCAAATTAAGTAGAAGTATGATTTTAAAACATGTACGAGATGTATCTTTTCTCACAGAATTTTTTGCACAGAATGGACTCTAAAAATTGGATACCTATTTCAATTTGCAGATCTGCCCCTGATGAAAGATAATATAAAAACACAACTGGTGATTGGCAAAAAATCAGATTTTACAGAACTTTAAGCCAAATAAATATATGGCATAAACCAACCATAAAAACTCACGCTTTAGTGTTTCAAAACATGTTTATAATGCATATAACTGTTTCTTGTTGAAATCCTGTCAGGTAAATAAGCTTTACACAAAAACTACCCTTTGCAGCATGTTATTGAAAAGTTGGTAAATAAAATAATAAAAACATACAAATGAATTACTAGCATAAAACGAATAAGAGATCCTACCTTCCAAATGGTGTAATTTAATGGTTTCCCTTGGTGAGAAACTTCCCTGACATTGTTCTAACATTCGACCATAATCTGAATATTGTCGATTACACCCATATTGCTGTGAATGTGAGAGTCTATTACATGACGAGTAAGTCTCAGAAAAGAAAGTTCTATTGTAGTCATAGGCAGGAGGAGGCTGAGAGAGTCCTATCAGACCATAAGCTGACATCCTATCAGCTTTTTAAGTCCTAACTCACTTTCCTAGCAACCAATCAATGTGATAGTATTATCTACTCCTATTGTCCGACAATGGGTCTTCTGATTATCTACAGATCAATTAAAAATCCAAAGTAAGTTTGATCCAGGAGCAGCTAGCCAGCTGTCTAATGGTATACAATGCTCATATACTAAATGGAACAACTTTAGCGAATGCTCAGCTATAAATTATATGATTCTGACAGCCTAGCAAAAACACTACCAGTGTGAGTAAGTGCATGGTCATTCAGTACAGTATTGGGAATTTATAGAGTTACGATGTGTGTATAAGGTTCTTTAACCTGTCAGCATATATACAATATACATATATTTCGAAGTGTTTTAAGCAACTAACATCCTTGTGGCTATCAAAATTATACCCTTTTTATCAATTAATCGATCCCTTGTGAAACTGAAAAATATTTTTATCTTCAAGAATGTGCTAACCAAAAAAGGAAGTGACTAAAAACAATCCAGAAAATACCTGATGAGAAAATCTATAAAATAAATTATTTCATGTATCTATTATTGTAAGGGGGTCATTAATTAAATCATAGCAATTGTTATGGCATTCCAATTATAGTGATCACCAGAAATTTATGTTTATTTGATGCTTTTGATGTACTAGGAAACCAAACTATTACAAGGTCAGCATGTGCCTTTTTGCCAGCAAGTAGGGCTGCGTGAAGTCATTTTGTGGTATAGAGAAAAACCTGGCATCTATTATTTATATCATGGCACCCTAATCTGATGGCAACTTAGTCACGGTGCCCATGTCAAGCTGCGCGCCTACTTAGGCGTGCAGTTTGTTTCGATCACAAACTGCGTGCCTAAGAACATTGCATCATTTAAGTTGGAGTCTGTATTTTGAAATGTAATTTAAATGACATTTATCCTGCATTGTTTTCTTGTTCAATGCGTTCATTCTGTGGCGAATATACGAATCTTGCAAATACTAGCAAAAACTATGTGCAAATGAATCTAAGTTTTAAAACATAAGCAGATTAATGGCATTTTCGTCACTGATTTAACGGGAATGTACATACGTAAATCAATCTAGCACTTTAAACATAAATGACAAATACTTTAGACTCGTTTTATATTTAATTCCTTACACATTTATCATGTATAATTCAAAATATTTCGAGATAAAACAGATAATCAGGAGATTAAAAAGAAATAAATCACAAACTGCGCGCATACACTATTGAAACTACATATTATCATTGGAATTTCTACAGAGGCACGTGTAGGTGTTTTTCATGTAGCTTTGGAAATTTTGCTTTATCGTCAGATTTTATGAGATTTTCATATTGAAAGTCAAAATGTATAATAGAAGTGACAATTAAGTTGGGAACGAAAAAAACTTTTATTTTCAGATCACCATCTTGGTGGATGGACTCTCATAGTGTTTCAATTATGGGGTTCTACTATTAGACACATATGTGCCTTGTATGGCGCTTATGTTTTCTAATACTACAAAACAAGCTTGGATAGGCAAGCAGTTTGGAAATATTAGGCACGCAGTTTGGGAAATACATGTGAATATAGGCGCGCAGTTTTACAAGAAAAATGTTTAAATCACGTTTATGGCGTATTATCGTTTTGAACACAAACTTTGCTGATTTAATCAGATGGAGGGATCCTATATATTCTAGCATACACAGACACAATGGCTGAATAAACGGCAAATGACAAAAAGACATAGATATAACTTTACACTGTAAATTTTGAACACAGAAGTTACTTAAGACCCTTATATTGAGATAACTAGGTTTACATCGGGAAAAACATTGAGTACTTTGAGTAAATTAAGTTCATCTTCACAGAATGGTACTATCTTTAGAACGAGACTAACCTTGTATTTTTCGTATTTTGGCTCTTTTTGGGAGTCGTGTCCTCCCCGTCTCACATTTTGAAATATGCGCGCAGTTTGTCAGAGTTTCAAACTGCGTACCGGACCCGTCAGCTGAAATAATGATTACCCAATTAGCATTTGAATAGATTTTATTGCCCACTGCTGAGAAGTCCGCTAGCCACCAACTATTGAGTGAGGGTCGACATTTTGACTCAACTATCGAGTTTATCTGTTTACCCAATCTTTCAAATGAGGGTTATCATTCATAACATCAATAGGCTATCCTGGACAATGTTGCTTTAATAGCTTTATTGCATGATACCTATCTCAAACTAACACCAAATGACAACATGTTCGCTAGAAACTTCATAAAACAGATTATATAATATTACTTCACCGCTAGTTGCAATATTTTCTAGCGAATACACACTTGGTCTTTTATTTGAAAACCTGTATAACATGCCAAATACATTCAAATATTAAGGGAAAAGAAACTTCTTGATGAGTTAAATGCAATGTCAGACTAACACTTTTTGGTAAAAAATCTATTCTTACAGGCCTACAATGAAAACAATTTTTAATGATTGAGATAACAGATTTGTTTATTTGTTCAGTTTGTTTAGTTTGATGATGTCATGTAATGTCAATATACAATTACACTTAACATGAATCCTTTAATTTCCCTTTAAATACCCTTTTTGAAAGCAACAGTAAGTGTAACTTGCCTCTGAGGTTGTGGGTACTATAGAGAGGTTTCTTGGCAAGGCTACGGTGCCCCTGCCCTATGACTACATATATCACCTTGGTTTCTAGCAGCTGATTGGTACTTTTACTGAAATTTGATGATTATTTTATTGACTCAAGGATACGGAAATCAACAACCAGGATTGTCATCATGTGATTGCCTCTCAGCCTTGCACTCAAAGCATGAATGAAGTCATGATTCTGTGGTCATAATTAGGTTAGTGATGTAAACAAACGTTTCTAGGAAATTCAAGGCTGTAAAACAAATTAAGTTTAATTTCCTGTTTATTAAACCAATGCTATCATTTCCACATTACATGATGCATGCAGATGACGAAGTTTGGTTGAAAATGTTGCTAAACAAATTCAGACGCCATTCAGTATTTTTCATCTAAAATTCGGAATTCATTTTTCATACTCTACTATTTTGGATTATCTGAAATATGAGTTACTGACTATTATTTTAATGTTTAATGTTTTTTGATAGTTTCGTTAATGTGCTTTGTCATTGAATGATTATGATGAGCTATCTGCATATATTCAAATCCGAATGAAAGCAATCTGTTATAAAAGAAAATAACAGATGACATATTTCTCTTTTACTTAATTCATTGAAAACATTCATTTCCTTTATTTAGAATTGAACGAGACATTAATACAAATTCAATCATCTTAAAAAGTGCTTGTATTTTAATCTTGTCAGCCAGGTCCTGGCCATATGTAGCCATATGCCCACATTGGTCAAGGATAAATAGCATGAGGAATCAAATCAGCTGGTAATTCTGTTATCCTTCTGTTTATACCTAAATACATGACCATTCTGTGGTCTTCTTGAATTTTTTTTTCTTGTGCAGACTTTCTATTTTTTGAGGAATCAGCTATGAAAATCAAACATCAGCTGGTATTTGAGTTATCACCCATACAGACGAATGGGCCAGAACAGTTGATATACCCTCCTTTAAACTTTGTTCATAAAAATTAATCAGAGAAAATATAATAAGAAAATTTTGGATCCATATGATATGATAGGTAGATATAATGAAAATTGAAATTGAGATGTCATTTGTATACAGGTACAGTTAATTAAAAGAATTGAAAATGTGTCAGGGTAGAACCAATCTTATTAGATTAAAATCTTGGCTATGATATTTGAAACCTTTGCTGAAATGAGCAAATACCTTCACTATTGACAGAATCCCTGAGCAATTCAACTAGAATGCTTCCCTCTGACTAGGATTTTATAATTTTACAGGTATCGTTCAACCAATCTGAGAATGCTAATTTAGTACTATTTATACTAACTGAGTACTCGACATATGTATGAGTGCTCATTGTAATGACAAATCAATGAAATTAGCTCTATTTTATCACTCATTATATGAGCAGGCCCGTAGCCAGGATTTACCTGGTGGGAGATCTTTTATCAAGGGGGAAGTTTTTGTCAGGTTTTTGCCAAGGGAGGGAGCTTTTTCAGTTTTGGCAAAAAATCATACGAAAATTTTTGCATGATTTTGAAAGAATTTCTGACCGAGGAGGGGGGCAATGTAATAAATAATTCAGTATTCATGCCATAAGTGCTCATTTAGTACTAATATTTACTGAAATAAGTACTCAATTGCCGCTAAAATATCATGAGTATTATTTTAGTACTCAGCATCTCTCCATGTGTATATCATTCTAATTCTCCATGTGTATATCATTCTAATTCTCCATGTGTATATCATTCTAATTCTCCATGTGCATCATACTACTAGTATTATCAATTAAAATATGGAGTACTTGAGAGCTTAGCCTTGCCTAAGTCGGTCTCTTTTACTTATCTTGATTTCTATCATGACCGCCTTGTACCAATGAGAAAGCCACATGCTTTACCGACCCAATGTTTATGTCGGTAAAATTTGACCAATCAACGACAGCCCTGAAACGTTAGCTCATTATTATGCACGGTCAAAAACAAGTACACTTTTCACCGGGACTTTTCACTAACAAATCTTGCATGAATTCATCATGAAAATACAAATATTTTATCAGATAAATATCAATCAGAGTTTAGTGGATGCCGGAGGTGAGAAGATTTCAACAAGAAACGTTGAAATTATCGCTGAATTCAAATGATCGAACATCTAGGCTGAGATTCAATCACTGAATCAGATCGACTAGGACTTGAAATTCAATGATCTGATCGAGTGTTTCTTTAGAATTACAATATATTATGGAATTAAATGTACATTGGAATGTAAGCAGTCATTAATATAAATAAATCATGCAATTCAATGTGGATTCTGAATTCGCGATGAAAATGCACGAAGACCTAGTCCCAGGCAATGTAGTTTGCTTTGTTTATGCAGGTCAACCTGATAATGTTTTGATTGGTCAATCAGCCTGAAGTCACACGTCATGTCCATGCGATCTTGTCAATCAATAAGGTTTTGCAATACCCCTGACAGCATAGGTATTATGGGAATCTCGAAACCGCTGAATAACTTAGCATAATATCAGCAATGATGCATTGGATTGTACAAGGCGGTAATAATTCAAGATCAGATAAGTAAAAAATACCGTCTTGGGCAAGGCTATAGAGAACTATTTTCAAAGAATTTAACAAATGGCATTTTTCTTTTCACATTAAATTGAAGTTTAGCCTTTTGATATAACTACTGATATTTCTCCTATACTAATACAAACGAGGATCTGATAAATCACAATAGCAGTGAAGTGCTAGAAGATATAGAACTTCATTAAATTTGGGTTCTTCAGAATGACAAAGTTCAAATAGCAAATTTGAATAAGAACTGGATAAAACTGATGACGAAATTACTAAGTATGAAATACGATAAGAAACTTTTGACATATTTGGACAACTTTGTTAATTTTGCTTTATGTGGAACTGGGAAGATTGTAAATAGGTCCTTGTCTTCTTATCATTACAACTAGCTATGTGAGAAACTATATTTTTAAACTGAAAATTGTTATTCCTTTAATTCATACTTAATAAGTTTTTATATCTCAAAAAGAGCAAAAATTGTCTGGCCTTACCAGGCCCTAAAAATATTTTCCATGCCATTATCCTATCCAGTATTCTTTATTGTCAGCAGGCAACAGGTGACTTTCACTGCCTATCACCAAAAACAACATAATTTGTAGGAATTTGGAACTGTGTTCATGTTGAACTAAAAATTTCAAATCATTTTGTGAAATTTCGAATAACATTCCCGGCTAAACCCAAAAAGAATCTTCCAAAGTTTCTGCAAAATCTACAGTAAAGCATTGCTTTAAAGTATGTTGCTTTCATTTATCTGAAGCTAGTGTAATGTCAACACTTAACATAATTCCTTTGAAACTCCACTTGTTCAAGACTTTATTCATCACATTGACTCTTACTTTGCCACACCCTATAATCTAATGTAAAGTACTTGTGGGGAATGGGTTATATAAGCCAAAAAAGTAACATATGGCCATTTTGACTTTTCAACTCATTTGTGCAAAAAGGATAATAGGATTTAGACATTTAAACATTTTTGTTTATCCTATGATGACAGCATAATCCTAAAACCCCATGTGTCACAATTACCAATAATGCTGCATCTAATGTATGTATACAGTGATCTCTACAGGATTTTTTCTCTAGTGGGTTCATAATTTTAATTTTCACATTTCCAAAATTGGAGAAATTATGCCTATTTTTCTCAAGTGGGTGCCACTTGCTTTAATGCTGGGGGGGATCACTGGTATTATATATATATCCAGATCTTTACAATCTAGGGCTGGTAAAGAACAAAATAATGGTCTCCTTTGTCGCATTTCAACTTTCACAACTGCCTCAAATATTTTGGGAATTTATCATTTTACATAAAAAATACTTGCCAACTTTATTTTTTGTTTTCAAAATGTTGCTCATTGTCTTTTCTAATTAGTGACAAATTAAGGGTGTTCTCATGTAGGATTCATTTTATGCAGCAGATCTTTCAACTGATATCCTGGTTGGTCAACCTTCCCTTTTATTTTACACAAGCATGGAAATGAGCAAAATATGTCAAAAGTAGGAAGTGGGAGATAGATACATGCGCTATATTTACAACCAAGTTAACATTGAACTCTGTATGGACCACAATTAGGAGAGCAGCTGGTCAGCTTTGAATTTAACCCTTTCAGGCCTAAGAAGCAAGATTTTAGAGTATATTGTGTTATCTCATAACTTACACATGCTAGCGGAACAATAGAAGACAGGGTCAAAGATCACACCCACCTTTATAATCACCTGTTGTTCAAATAGCATTATGTTCATATCTAAAGACTGCAAAGAAATTTGTAGAACTTCAAGGAATAATAGACACAGGCACGTTGACCATTTCAAATATCAAATCAACATACTATAGGGGAAGTTTTGAGTAAAAATGAGACATGAAAAGGACTAATATGATATTTCAAAATAGATAGATACAGAAAGTAACCATTTCATCTTTAACTATAATCATAATTGATATAAGAGGGGAGAGTTAAAATGGGAAGCAGGCTTCTTTCCCAGGTCATGACACCAATCTACTGTAAAACTATCATTTCAAATATTTCATCAATTAATCATAGCTATCACCTTCACAACAGTTTCAGATTCTCATTAAGACAAGGACCTTAATATGCTCAAAATTGTTAATCAATCTAATTAGGAAGTAATTACAATAGAGCTTGCAAAAACTACTAGGTATACAGTAGTTCATCTATAGTTCACATTTCCTATATATCAGCTTGGTCATCTGAATATAGCAGTCCTATATTATCCATGTTGTCAATGCTAAGAGAAACTGCTCATCTGAGACTGGTTCATAAAACAACAAACAGTTTCCATGAATTAAACATGCTGAATACTTAAGATCTGAATTGCATTAAAATTACTCATTCAGTCGATCAGTTTTTCTTAATATCAATTTAATACTGATGTTTACTTTTTTTATTTTTTTTTTATTTCTATCATTCATTAGCATTCAAATCAATATTTCAAAATGAAATATTTCAAAAGCTTTAAATACATTTTCTTAATCAACAATGTTTCTAACATATTTTTCATATTCAAACATTACAGATATATTTTTCTCTCATTCTTTGAAAACTTAAAGTCATGTATAGTTTTCTTTATTACAAGTGACTTGTATAATAACTTTTTATCTAATATTCCCATCCCTATTTTTTCATTATCATTCAAAGCTACATCTTTCCAAATATTTTTAATTGCATTACAATATATAAAAAAGTGTTCAATATTATCAACTTCGTTACATAATTTACATAAATCAGATTGTTCTATGTTATATTTTTTTAATAAACCACCATGTGGATATATACCATGGAAAATTTTCTATTGGATACTTAAAAGACCAGTGTCTGACACTGATGTTTACTTATGAATATATAGAAACAAACTGGTTGATTGACAATTATTTCCATATAGAAGTATTTATATTTAATTCAGGTAACCTAAGCTTTTTTGAATAAATATATAAAAATATAATTGTTACTTGTCAGAAAACATGAGAACATTACAATATGGAAAACAACAGCATATTACTATCAAATTAAATGTAGTGAATGGAGTTATAATATACTATACTATAGTTCTGCACCATTGCACTGTGTCTATAATAAGTCTCATGAGATTCATGCCATCAATCAATATAACATAACAGCCAAAGATTATGGATCATGGATGAATGGAGAGTCTTGTTAAAAGTTCTGGAGAATACAGTATATATATAGTCCAAATAGATGGAGGAAACTAATTGATCTGCTTATGCTATTCATGATCATGAAGTTTAAGTAAAATGGTATTCTGAACTTGTTTACATCATTTTTCAAAGCCCATACCAAGATTGAGACCAATATCTTAGCTCCATTGCTTGAATGTTATTCATGACACATTAAAGTAATAATTCAAAAACTTGATAATTAAAAATTGTTTGTGTGTAGCTAAGGGGTTTTTACAGGGGGTGATTCACATTTGACAACTATGGCCCCATATTACTTGAAAACTGCTCAAAATGGTGAGAACTGCATGATTTTGAAAGAATCTTTGGCCAGGCAAGGGGGGAGCTCCATGGCTTGAGGCCAATGAGGGTATTTTCAAAATCTCAAAGTTAAGCAGACAGAAACATGTTGCAAATACTGACATTTTCTGTTTCATCCCAATCCCAAGATTTACCAGATATAAAATCATAAAAATGAGGACTACACTTTGGCATCACATCGCAAATGCTCAATCCTGGTTCACATTTTTTGCTTTATGTATATTCTCTCAAATTAGACTGTGGAATTTTTTCTGAAGCAGTTTAAGACTATGACTCAGATTAGAATCTAACTAAAGTGTGGAATTGTCTGGACGTGGAATGGTAGACTATGACAGGGCCTGAGTGTAAGACCTAGCGAGAGCACTGAAGAATAATGGGAAGAATGTTTCTTCATTTCTATATAGGGAATCCAAAAAAATTTTGGTACAGTACGGAACGGTACAAATGGTCTCGGGACACAGTACTTTCGGGACGGGATGGGACAGAACATTAAAAAAATGATACAATGTCTGATGATGACAGTTTCACTTTTCAAAATCATATTCAGAAATAAAAAATAAAAACTTCAATTAAAATTGAATATAAAGCATCTGCCGCGAATGTGATCCGCATTTCACATAGTCTGCACGGTGAACTATCACCAATTAGTATACCTCGTGATATCGGAGTCCCACAAGAAAATGTAGCAAACTCCTCGAGTCGAGGTCTCCAAGTCAAAAAAATGCCTGATCTTCTCATATATCTGTTGATTATCCTGTTTATAACTGATTCAAGAGCGTTGCACTGAACGAACCTATATGCCTATTTGTTTAGTTGTTGGTTGGGTAACATGTTTATGACGTCACAAATGATGCGAAAAATCTTTAAACCAATCAGTGAAGTCTATATTAATTGTTTGTTTAGTTGTTGATGCGGCAATAGTTGTCTGACGTCACAGGTGATTGCATCATATTCCAGTCACGCCATTTTACGACATTGCAAATTTTAGCTGACTTTGGCATCATTTCACTTTATTTGAAAGACTTTTAAAAATATAATAATGAGTCAGTATTTTTTCTTTTAAATATTAATATTTGAATTTGAGGTCAAAGTCCGAAAATTTGATCAACTGATTGAAATCACATTTTAAAGAGGTGAAGAAGTGAATAATTACAGGAGCAAACGTGATCAATGGTTCGAGGTCTCGAAAAAATACTTCCAAACTGCCTACATTTACGACTTAGATGCCGGCTCGATTTATCAATTTCTTTTCTACATCCAGCATACTGATAATGCACTCGATTTGCAAACGACGATGAAGAAATTTACGAACAACCATTACCATCTACCTGAAATCGCGAATCCGTTAATAACACTTTTCAATGCAAAGAAGTGTAATCTAGGTACGAGGTGAGTGAAAATATTTAATTTTTCGCTATTTATACACGTTTTTACCTCTATAGGGAACCTGGCACAGACTGCCCTTACTCGAAGAACTGAACCTTTGGCAGTATGTCACCTCACAAGGGTTCATCAGGGGCATCAAAGCGGATCTGTATGATTCTCTAACTCTTGATAATTAATTCTTCACACATGAATATAATTATTTCATACAATCTGACAACATGAGAGCTATTCCTTATGTTATAATAAGCAAGCAGGTATAGGGTGACAATCAAGAACATCCTAATGAATCTGATGTTATATCACATGGAAACATTACACTCTTTCAATTCAAGTCTGAAAATTGGAGAATATATTTCCCTATGTCATGAGTATTTTGGATTAAAATCGAAGGACACATCAGTTCTCATGTTATTTTTCTCTATATGCTATAAGAAAATTCAAATGACTTGACCAGACCCTAAGATTCCCACACGCCAGGACGCCAGTGGCGCCTAGTTTTAGTGGCTGGCGTGCTTTGTCACAAAATACAAGTCCCCCTGGCGTATTTCAAAACGACCTATGAGCTTACCTTGATTGACTATATACGTCAATATTGGTCATGGTTTCCCCGATCCGCAGTAATATGAATAAAAGTTTGAAACTTCAATTTCATTTTTCATTTTGTTTTTCCGTGGATGCTGATCCAAACTGCAGGTAAGTAAGTCGCATCCTCATTGGTTCAAATTTAAAAATCTGCTTACTTCCGCTCGCACACGTAAGTAAGGCGTGATCTCATTGGCTTATATGCCTAACTTCAGCTCGCAATAACCAATTAAATTTGCTGCCGTTTGTGCAAGTTTTTTGCGCATGTGAACTTGACGGTCAAGGTCATGAACTTTAGAATAAAATTTTCTTTCTCTTTTTAACATTTCTCAATATTCTTAAGACTTTTACACGGAAAATAATGATCGATCGTTACAGTTAACTTGAGTGGGATCTTGAGGTATAACACTAGATAGATATCCGACGATCTTTTGCGGAAATGATAAAGATAATCGGGGAAAATTCTTCATTCAATTCGCACGGCTCTATTGTGAATTTTTGCAATTGATTCTTGGTTCATTTAGCGATCTTTACGGTAAACTCTCCAATAACAATCCATGCCATTATTGCAGAGATATGCTCATACCCCGTTCTGATGTTTCCGATTTTTGGCAAGAAAACTTTACTAGCCTCATGAAATTCCTGTTTTTCTTCTTTCATATATGGGCACATTAAAAACACAGTTGGTTGGTGGGGGAGGGGGTCTTCAGGACCAAGTACATATAGAGCTCAGTTGGGGGGGGGGGGCATTTTCTTTAGGACAACTCTATTATTCTGATTTTTCTAAGCGCCCCTAAAGAATACGGTAAGTGATTTATTGGACTTGTAACGTTCAGATTTAAAAGTCCTTTTTGGCTTGTATTTTTTGGATGGACTTGTAAAGTTTTGACTTACAAGTCCAAAGGACTTGTATCAAATATTCCGAATCTTAGGGTCTGGACTTGACACTAACTAAGCCTAATAGAAGAACAGGGGCAACAACCTAAACGTTCATTCAAATTCTCATAATAATTTCAGATGAGTGAAACTGTAATTTTCAATTACTCAAATGAGTAGTCATTTAAACTTCAATCATGACAAGATCTCCATATATCACAAAACCCTGAATCAGGGATGGGTACATAATGATTTTAGACAATTTGGTCAAATGGACCAGATATAATTTGTAATTTTCCTCTATATGCTGAAACAGTAAGCTGGGCCACATCAAAAGAAAATGGCGAGGACCACAGGACAAGTGCTCATTTCACACCAGTACAATCACCTCTCTACACTTTTACAGATGTTTAACATTTGATGTTAGTGAGATCTTACCGATCTCAAATGAAACCAGTCTATTTAAATACAGGATTGATCATAGAATTCTTTCTAATTTATGAGAGATGAGATTGTGGCTCCAGCAAATAGTAATACATAAAAAAAAACTTGCTCAGTCAACAAATCAACAGGAAGATGGCCACCATCTTGTTTTACAACTAGATGCTTCTCTATGATATAATTAATAATAGCAATCTTATTATTAACAATATTATTGCATCCTTATATAACATCATTCACGCTATATGTTGTTGTTATTTAATTTTAAGAGACAGCAATGAATCAGCATTTTTCAATGTACAAGGTATATATTATTATTCATATACTGCTGAAGGCTGAACAAATTATGAAATCTAATAATCTACTCACATCTCTCCATATCTCCTGGCTTATAACAATCATTAGGTATTATCCAATACTTAACATCCAATAGTAATTATTTAACTATCCAATAATAAATATATTATCTTCTAAGCGGTTTGTGAATTCCTGCTTGATAGTAAATATAAAAAAAACTAGTGAAGGAATGTTTTTTCCAATGTTGAACTTGGCCTACCAATATGGGTTCACGACCTGGCCACAGATAACCAGTAAACACACTGCACTTTTCACACCGACCTGGGGTCAAACTGACCATTCCCACTAGTCTATATCACAGTTATAGGCTAATATCACAGTGGTTAAGAGCAAATAAAATTCTGGCTTAGACTTTGACTGAAGGTTGTAATAGATTGGAGGGTTGTTATATTTCAAGCATGCAGTTTCTGCTATTAGAGCCTGTAAATAGCATTGTGTCAAGTCAACATTTTAACTGAACAAAGCAAATAATTCATAATCATAAAATATGTTCTAGAAATATACTGGGACACAAATATATAGTTAATGTGTCAAAAATGCTGTCAAACGTTCATAATAGCTTAGTACAGGCTTGGCTAAATTGTTTCCAATTTAAATATTTTGAACAAAGCTTGTCAGATTTTATCAAATAAATGAAACCAATGTGCAAGTATATCATGAAAATGTTATCAAAATACCAGATCTAATAACATCAACCTCCCATTTATTGGTGCCAGTTTTAATATTCAGCAAGTTTAGCAAATGAGTAAAATTTCCTCATTCAAGCTGTTACTAATTTTTCTATAAAAAAACCTCTGAAAATATTTTTTTGACAGAACAGTTTTTCTTGAGAACAGGTATATCAATCTGAAAGCTTGCTAAAATTCACTATTGAATCTTCACCAAATTGTCAAGCTCAAAATACCAACTAGACAACAGCTACGCTAAAGCGTAACAAATCCCATAGAACAGCCATGGCTGGCATTTTTACAAACAAAGTATATAGCAAAAATTGCAGCCATTTTTCAAAATGGCCACGAAAAATGGCCACCTTCTACAAAAGTGTCATGAGACAGTATACCATGCTTAAAGTATTCACACACCAAATATGAACAAAATCGCTCCACTACTTTTCGAGTTACAGCAAAGTATGTTAAAATGGCGGCCATTTTGAAATATAGCTGCCTTCTATCAAAAGTGTCATTAGACAGTGTGCCATGCTTATAGTATTCACATACCAAATATGAAAAAATCGTTCCACTACTTTTCAAGTTACAGCAAAAATCGTAAAATAACAAGGCCGCCATTTTTCAAGATGGCTGCCATGTGCTTCTTTAATATCTACATTTCTAGCTTTATTATGTCCTATAAAAATGGTTTACATTTAAAACATATTGCTATTACAGTTTTACAGTGCTGATATATAATAATTAAGGGTGCGTTTTCAAACTAAACAGAGTGCTCCTATCAAAATGAATTTGCCTACATACCCCTGAGACTCTTATCTGATAGATAGAATGCACAAATAAAACAATAGTTTTGCTATTATAGGTAAAAAGTTCTCTTGAAATTTCGGAGTGATTTTACCTGTTAATTCTGTCCATGGTCCGCCATTTTTGCAGAAGTTACACTGAAACGCAAACTCCATGAAACGAAACGAAATCACTAGAAAAAACATGGCACACATTGTGCGCATGTGCAGCAAAGTTTAGACCAATCAGATTATTTGATTATTTTGCGCACATGAATTATTTGCTTCTGAGCACTTACAAGCTTACCACAATAAACAAACCTGGCAGAGACTACCCTCAGCCTACTCCATTTTGGCGAAATTTCAGCTCAAACTCGTGACAAATGCATTATCAGACGCTGGTGTGAAGCCTTGGAGACACTCATTTTGGTAAATATGATTTATGGGGTATACTTTTCTGCAGTTTGTGGGAGTTTGGAACATTAAATGTTAAAATTCAAGAAAATATGCCAATTAAACGACTGATCAATTAATATATACCAGCACTGTACATATTGCACCTAAATTACTGTAAAATCGGCACTAAAATGGCTGCCATTTTTAAATGAGAGGCCATTTTGAAAATTGGCTTTCGAGCAGAACTTCTACCCCCATAAGGTATATGTGTACAAAAAATGAACAAAATCGGGCCAACAGTATTTGAGTTATTGCCCGAATGGACGGACGGACGAACGGACAGATGCATTCCCTATATCCCTCCAAACTTCATTCAATGGGATAATTAAACACAAGGGGGGATCATATAATTTTGAACAACACTTAATCAAGAAATATCGATAATTTCACACAAATATTTTATTTAATCAGACAAAAATAAACCACCCCATACAATAGTTAAAGGACAACTGAAATAGCTTTTCTTAACTTGCAGCTACAAAAATGCGGTTTTCTCCATTGTATGCCAACGTAGAGTTCTTGCGATAGCCATTATAAAATAAATGTTAGATAACTGCTAACGGTCATAGATAACGAAATAAAACTAACTGATAAATCTAATTGGCCCCCACATGATTAGTAACGTCATATACAAAATATAGCTATGGTTTATTGGTTCCATAGTAATCACAACGTCACGGCAACCATAGGATTGTTGTGTAAACAAATAACAAAACATTTTGGCATTATGACGTCATGATCTAATGGACCAAAACGGGCCACATGGGGACCAGTGAGAGATCACGTGGGGGCCAATAACGTCACAACCAATTCGAATATTGCTTATTAACCTTTAGCAGACCACCGGCGGCCGCGTCCGCCCATTCAAAATTACCGCCAGAACCCACCGGCGGATCCGGACGACACAAATCTAACTTTTGAAAACTTTACTTTTTCCCGCCGTTCTTATGATCCAATTAGATTGCCCGATTTATTCAGACCTTAGTAGGTGACTTCCTGTTGACCTAGAAATGGCGATGTTTCGAAAAATATTTCTCAATTCAACAATTTAAACAGTGTTTAAGTCGTTTTTAGTGAACAAATCGTACAAAATGACGGCCAAATACGATCACAACGAAAATGTGGAGGAAATGGATTGCGATTTCGAGCTCTTTAGGCTCTTGGAAGCCGATAATGGTCATCGAAAATAGAAACTAGAATATTTTCTGAACTGAAAAGAAGAACATTCGATCGCTGCAAATTCAGTTTTGGATTCTGACCAGACGTTGAATCTCCCGAGGGGCGAAACGGCGGATTCTGGAGGAGTATTCATGGTATATCTATGCCCAGTCGTGTTTATGTACGAAAAAAATTCATGAGAACATTTTTCTCATGAGCCACGCTAGTGTATCTTCCCTTTGTGAAAATTTTATCCAGATTCATTCAGTAGTTATTGAGATATTAATTATTTAGTCCAGGCATATCATTTTTGAAAAATAAGTCAGATGCGTGGGATATATTTGCTGAAATAAGTCAGAGTGCAGAAGGTTAAGCAGCTATAACGATCGTTAGAGTGAATTAGTTTTCACACTACTGATGAGAAAACATGTCCAAATACATCTATCAAAAAATTATATTGATTCATTTAGGTTAAAAATACCATTTCATATCTGCTTTAAATCAATCATAATTCTGCAGTAATTTTGTTGGAAGTTGAATTTGCATTCAATTAAGTAACAGAAATGGTGCAGATATCCATTTTTCCAAAAGACAGTCAGGCAGAGTTTCGCCACTCTCAATTTGCGAATAATTGGTGAAGGGTTGCGAACATTTTTACAAAATAAGTCGCAAGCTTGGCGAATAAATCCTACCGTGACCACAGATCCATTAGTGGTAAACTTACCAATAGCTGCCGAAAGTTTCCCGGTAATCCATTCCTGAAATGATCAAACATGATATCTAGAATCTAGGCTGAGATTCTGATCAATCACTGAATCAGATCGACGACTATATGGACTAGGTCTTCATGCATTTTCATCGCAAATTTTAAATAAACATTGAATCGCATGATTTAATTTATATTACTGCCTGCTTACATTCTAATGTACAATACAGTTTCGCTGTACCCCTGACAGCTTAGGAATTATGGAAATCTCGAAACTGCTGAATAACTTATCATAATATCAGCAGAAATGCATTAGATTGTACAAGGCAGTAATAATTCAAGATCTGATAAGTAAAAAAAATAACGACTTGGGCAAGGCCTTTTTGCTGAAATCTCTCGTATTTTTGCTGATACCTCCCTTAGTATCTCCCATACTTTTACTATAATCTACTGTATTTCATAAAGGAATCTGACATATCTGTGACCTATATTATCGAATAAATGAACCAAAAAAACACTATATTATCGAAGTCGCCCTTCTATCTTTTACTTTCAGTTTCACGGCCAGGAAAATGTATACATTTTTTGTAATGTTAAGACTGAGCAAAGAGACCCTCATACTACTTGTTCTGACCCAACTTTCATGTAAGCAATTCGATCATCAACCTTATACTCAATAATATTTGTCATATTGTTTTGTGTTCCGATTGCTTTTAACTAAACCTTATTCTTAATGTCACAGACTCACGTATAAATCGGCCACATCGTTGAAACCAGGATGGAAATGATAAGAACTACTGTTTAGAGTCTATAGTGTACATGCTTTGGTTTGGTATGATCAGTGGTAGGAGGCCCCATATACATTTTACGTATGTTTAATCAGTTTCTTGAGAATAATAAAATCTGCTCCTCTCGTGTTTTCAAAAGTCCAGTTTTTTTTAAAACTGCCCTTTTTCAAAAATCTACTTTTATAGAATTTACCGCAAAACCGTCTATAAAAACTACTGTTTTATTTCAAATCTACAGTAAAAACTCCAGTTTTTTCTCAAAATTCATCGCAAAACTCCCGTTTTTCAAAATCAAGCGTAAAAACAACCATTTTGCCAAAAATCTACCTCAAAAACTACCAGATTTTTTTTTAAAAACCTCCCGAAAAAAAACTACCGTATTTCAAAAAAATCTCCCGTAAAAGTACCGCAATTTTTTAAAAATATCTCGCAAATTTTTATTTTTTGGTTGGCAAGTCTGTTACTGCTTACATTACTTTTAGGAGAGCATGCTATGTATTGTACAGGAGGGGGGGGGGGGGGGTAATAACTGAGAAGTCATTATCATACAATTCTAACTAATTCATTTCTGATTACAGAACTCTTTATCAGAAATCAGACAGAATGATTAACAGACTAGAAACCAACATAATGATGCAAATAAGTCTTAGCCAAATGACCTCAAGACTCATTCTATTTCTGTATATTACTCTTAATCACCACAATCCAAAAGAATAAAGTTTAGAAAAGTAGAATCTTCATACAATAGATGAACCATCACATCTTTCTGCCTTCGACTAGAAAGAAGATAATAAAAGGCCATGATTTCTCATTATTGATAAAGACATTGATCACTCTCTTAGCTCTGTTTGACTTACATATTTGAGTAAATTACCATTCTGTATGAATTCTGTATCTGGTGCTGCAGAGCCTGGATGTGCCAAGAGATATATTCAGGAATAAATAATACTTCCAAATCCAATGAAGATATAATGTCTTTTTAAAAAAATGGATGAACTTCCGTCAGGGGAGATTTCTATTTTCATCATTTTCACAAGAAGGAGGTCATTTTATATCCTGATATTTCATCCTTAAGTTAATACATGGCCTTTCAAGAGAAATGCCTAGATTTTCAGTAACCTGATGTTATTATTTACTATACACAGTGCTTTCAGTAAAAAAAGTGTGTCCCATGAAAAAAAGGTTCCCGGGAATCCAAAGTCACATTTTTATGCTGAACAAAAAAATCGATGAAAAGTTTCTCACCAGTTAAATCAGCGTTCTACAAACGTCTAGAAGGTCAATAAATGATATGGGTACCTTCACTTGAAAGATGTAATGATTATTCAACCATTAAATACACATTTTCTTGTTTTTCTTGATTTGCACTAGGGGCACTCTCTGCAAGGTTCCAATTATTAGTTCCGTTTTACGCCCATGCGCAACAAACCAGTAATTTGATGAGTCAAAACTATTAAGACGCATGCACGATTAATAATCGTAGCCAATCATAGGACTCGTACCAATCCGGGGGGGTTCACTGTATATAAAACTCGACGGGGGTCCTAGGCTGAAGCCTCAAATATCAATATGTTCCCATACCAATCTGTCAAATTTCAATATGTTCCCATACCAACCAAAATAATGCCCAAAGGCCATACCAAATGTCCAAATATAGGACCAATGCCATACCAAATGTCCAAATATAGGACCAATGCCATACCAAATGCCCAATTATGGGACTAATGCCATACCAAATGTCAAAATGTAGGACCAATGCCATACCAAATGTCCAAATATGGGACCAATGCCATACCTTAATTCAAAGTAAATGAAATATAGGATCAATGTCATACAAATTTGGAACTACTGGACCAATGCCATACTACGAATGTTAGGTAACGTATCTACAACGACCATTCTCATACCAGAAGAGCAAAAGTCCGACCATTGCCATACCTCAGAAGTCAGAAATTTCCGGGCATTCCCATACCAAATCCTAAAATATGGGTCCATTGCCATACTAAACGTTAAATAAAAAAGGGGTACCCCACATGAGCCGAGGATCCCCGTCAAGGTTTATATATAGTGAACCCCCGGGTACCGATTACCACTCGGTACTGTAGCAACTACTTAGTGATTGTCCTATTACAGGACTCGTACTATTTCGATCAGAAATCAACTTCCGGAAAGAAACTTCAAAGAAAATATTAGAAATAGAATATCCTTCGTTTATTTTGCGGATTTTGACCAAATAAAACACTGAAGGTAAGATCTTCTTCAGAGTCTATCAATTTTGTTAATGTAAACACAGGACTTTGCGTCCAAGGGACGGATCATTAAATTTTTTTGGAGTCCTTTCGTCAAAATCCAGGACCTCCTAATGTAAAGGACGCGTTACTGAAAGCCCTGATACAGGTAAAATATTTGGATACAAATCGACCTCCTTCGGTGAAAATGATGAAAATGGAAATTTCCTCCGATGGAAGTTCATCCATTTTGTTAGAAAGACATCCAGATGGCCAGTGAAATCATAATGATGTAATGGATGGATGGACAAAACATTAGACCCGAGGACTACAGTGCTGATATATAATAATATAGGATGCGTTTTCAAACTAAACAGAGTGTTCCTACCAAAATGAATTTGCCTACATACGCCTGAAACTCTTATCTGATAGATAGAATGCACAAATAAAACAAAAGTTTTGCTATTATAGGTAAAAAGTTCTCTTGAAATTTCGAAGTGATTTTACCTGTTAATTCTGTCCATAGAAATCACTAGAAAAAACATGGCACACATTGTGCGCATGTGCAGCAAAGTTGAGACCAATCAGATTATTTGATTATTTTGCGCACGTGAATTATTTGCTTCTGAGCACTTACAAGCTTACCACAATAAACAAACCTGGCAGAGACTACCCTTAGCCTACTTCATTTTGGCGAAATTTCAGCTCAAACTCGTGACAAATGCATTATGCATACGCTGGTTTGAAGCCTTGGAGACACTCATTTTGGTAAATATGATTTATTGGGTATACTTTTCTGCAGTTTGTGGGAGTTTGGGACATTAAATGTTAAAATTGAAGAAAATATGCCAATTAAACGACTGATCAATTAATATATACCAGCACTGTAGGTTATTGAGCTAACGTTATGTAAATGACAAGTATTGTAGGACAAAAAAATTTGAACTGCATGTCATATGATCGAAATAACATGTTGTCATATTGCAATAAAAACAAGCTCATATAAGCTTAGTAAATTCACATGACAGCGAGAGTGTTGAAATGAAAGATGTTATGTAATTACTTCGGTCCAAAGCCTTCTCTATATTCCGGCTTTGAGGAGGAAGATTGAGCTGCCTTAGTATAATAAATATTGTAAATCATTGTGTCACACGCACAGTAAATATGGCATAATAATATGAAATATACCTTTATGTATAGATTTGAAGAACATCAGCTCACATCCCCGTCTGAATCTATTGTTATATTTGATTTCTTTAAGCGAGAATAATTTCAAATGTTATTCACGTCCAGAACCGGAAGCCATTTTTTAGCTACAGCGAGAAAATTTCACCATGTGTCAAACTCCGAAATGAAATTTTGAAATATCTAAATCCAGACAAGCAACGCTTCATCCTAAATATGATTAATATTCTTAAAAATATTTATAAAATTTATTAAAAATGAGTTCTAGATGCGTGTAGGTGCGTGTAGCACAGTACATACGAAATCAATGAAGTTTCGTCTAGCTGTAAGCTAGAGACTCGAGTAATTATGTAAGAGCACCACCCTGCATGGTTCAAAACAAGTTCAAAAGTTCAACCCAAATGTTACATGGTTTATAGCGAGAAACCATGTTACAGATCTGTACATAAAATACATTTTCAGAATCCCAAGAAAGTCAACTATATCGTTACGTGCAATGGGACTTGATTGCCGTGGCTTAACCCGGATACTGGGCATGACTATTATTGTTTGCACAGATAAAGTTATCCTGTCATGACCCGCCATCTTGAACGAGTGTGTAAACCATGCCGGTTTTCTGGCAAAATTTCCGAAAAAATTGGCATACTTACCTAGGTCCCTGGGGTCCATAGTCATTCTGGTGCTTTATACATTGAGTTCCTAGAAGCACAGAAAGCTGTCGATCATCTGTTTGATTGAAATTCACAAAAATAAACAATGATTTTTTGACTGGAACTTCCTGCAAACCATTTACCTCAGTTCGCATGATCCGTAATACAATTCCAGTATAATGTAAAAATGGTTTTATCTTTTATCGAAGTTTTGATAAATGAATGCTTATCTATTGATAAACTGGTGTAAAAAGGCGGTTTTAAAAGCATCCAAAATATGGAGATAATTAGAAATACTCTAATGATTCGGATAAGCACGGACCTGAAGAAATGGATTGGAAACTCATCAAATTCTTGTCTCGGCCTATTTCAACCGCTAGAGGCGCTGTAGTCTACGGCGCATGCGCAAACGTTTCATTTTTTGGGAGAAAAAATGGCGGAATGTCAATTTTGGTAAGTTTATCGCCTGTATATCGTGCTATATTGATCGTATATTGTCGAAAGTATCGCATTTCACTAGATTAACAACTGTTCTATCCATGGAACAAGTTTCAGATCATTCCGACTTGATTTAGATAGCGGTTAACGACCCCACAATTTGAAATCAACATTCTCCGTGTTTCGTCCATTTTCAATGAATTTGTTCATAAATTATTCACTCCTGCTTTTATTATTATCGTGTTCGATTTCAAAACATCCGACTTAACTAGAATAACTATCATTTTAATTACCTGGAAAGTTTCACATTATTCTGACTTGATTTTCATAGTCTATAAGGACCCCACATTTTTGTTGTTTCATTTTTTCTGGTCTTTTTTGTCTCCAAATCTGAGTGAAATGTAACCTTTTTTGGTCATGATATGATATATCACTTTGAAGCTTCTTCATTTCACCACAATTTTAGAATTTCAATATTTTGACTTTGTGTAAAGTCCATTTCACTGTTTTATTGCGTCAGTAGAACCCCAGAAATAAGAAATAAGGAGACCACTGTGCAACAATATATAGAAAAGTATTCTATTCACATTGTACATGAATGACATTTGTATATTTAATATTTTTTAGTTTTTTGTGCAATAAGCCTGAGCCCTTTGTAATGTCAGCCACGTTATCTTATTGAAAATAACATGGCAGAGAAGCATCAAAACATAAGAGGCCACACACTTTATAAGCCAAACTAGAAGCAATCCAAGATATGCAAATGTCATTCATGTACAATAGAAATATATTTTTCCATATATTATTGCATATTGATATTTTGATTTCTTATTTTTTAGGTTTTACTGATGCACTAAAACAGTGAAATGGACTTAACCATGCATACTCACAAACATCAGAGTTTTTCTTAGGAAATACCCCCTAGAGGTTTCTTTAGCGAGTATTTCCTAGAAAAATTCTGATATCTTTATGTGTAATGACATTTCAAACTCAAAGTCTGTAACCTCTTATATTTTGATGCTTTTCTGCTATGTTATGTTAATTCTGCAAAAAATAATGTTGCGGATAGACCTCAAATTACAAGGGGCACAGGCTTATTTCAATAAGTTCATCAGCTTGCCTTTGAAGCGGTTAAACAGACTGTAACTATCTACTGACAACACAATATTTTTTGTAGATTAAGGTTATTGAACATGTTGAAGTACAATTTTAGATGTAAGATATTTTAATTTTTAGCCTTCCTTCATCTTCCAAGATGCCCAACAAGAAAAGTCTACACAAAAGAATGAAAGCAGGGATTGTTTGCCTACACTGCCTATATATAGGTAAGAATAAGATTAATCTAAAATACATGTACTGCAATTGAATTAATTGAAAAATGAGGTTTCATCAGATCTGTACCTCATATCATAACCCTATCTAGTCTTAATTCAAGTCACTTGACTTAAACACTAGCTATTTGAACACGTTGGCTTTGGCTAGGCAATTGTGCTGCCATCTGCTTCAGCTTTGATAACATGAATCAAGTACCTAGAATTTGCAGCATGACTTAAAATTATACCTTATCATTAAATCAAAAACAAATAAATCAAACTAGACTTTAAAATTGAGAGAGATGCATATTTTTCTATAAGCAGTAATGATCAAGCTAATTTTGAAATCTTCCCTTTGTTACAGAGAGAAAGATATTGGAGGAGGTGTGGTGCCCCTAACCATAAGCTGATCAAGTAAGTTGTAAAACTAAAAAGTAAATTACACTATTGTTGCCAATAATTAGTTTGAAACAGCAGTGCAAAGGCATAGCATTCTGGCATTAGCAAATCCCCCAAAATTTAAATTTATAGTGAATTGTTCTTAGTATTCATATATAAACTCTCTCATATATTCTAGCCAATATATAACACACATAAAAATGGCTGACATGTTTCAAAAGGGTCACTTAATAGCCAAAATGTCATTGGAAAGTGTTATGCATTTAAGTTTTCATTTATAAAGTTATCTCCTTGTTCTTTCAGTTATTCCCATGGGATAGCAGATGACCACAGATATTGTGCTCCAGATGCTGAATCTGAAATGTAGGTATCCAATAAATGGTGAATGTTCATTAATGTTTTCCATTGGTAAATGCATGAGCATTGCATTGCAAAATCCAACAAAAAGATGGTAATTTTTCATATTTAGTTAAAAGCAGTTTGAGTTTAGCACCATTCAAAAGTTTGCATGTGCCCGGGAGTCAGGACTTTTGACTGGAATCGTTTTGTCCAGTATACACATTAGAAACTCATGATCTGCAAATGTAGTCAAAGTCATTAGACATCTAGAGGTGGAGCAGTCTGCCTTAGCATAGTGCCATTGAGAAAAGTCCTTTTAGGCACTATTTACCAAATAAATATAATATAAATACAGGTTTATACAAGTTTTTAGAGCTTTTTAAGTATTTTTTATTTGGTTCTTAACTAGACATATGTTTTTAAGGAAAAGGACCCCTTAAAATGACAAAATAATTTAGACACTATTTACCTAAAATGCCAATGTCAAAGGTTTACTAAAAGTAAGACAATGCAAGCAATGATCTCTCCAGTATTTTTTTATCAGGCAGGTGCAAAATTCTCATTTTCATAATTAAGACCAAAATTGGTCAAAATATGCCAATTTTTCATGATTTTTCTCATTTTCAAGTGAGTGCAACTGGATTTTCAGGTGGTTGCAAGCCTGTATTTGAAATCTCAGGTTGGTGCTGCACCCACTTGTTTAAATGCTTGGGAGATCACTGGCAAGGAAAAAACAAGGAAATACACACATACCTTCATACTTTATTTTGTACCAGAAAATAACATGAGCAGGTATACATAGCAATTTTTAATTTCAGGCAACATCTAAATAATGGTGTACAAGAAGATAAAATCATCTGAACTGGGCAGGAAGTAGGAAAAATCAAAGTCAACATCCTTGACAAGGTATGCATCACCCCAGTTTACAGTGTTCATTGGTCAACTTTATGGGTTGGGGTCAATCAGAGGTCAATATCTTTTTATTTGGTGTTTTAAGGAAATTGGTGTCGCTGTGACACTTGGCGACCAATGATTATGTGACCTGGGGTCAAGTTCATTCCAAGGTCAAAGGTTCATTTCAAGCTCATCTTAAGGCCAAAGGTCAATATATAAGTATTTGGTGTTTTACTGACCCTTGGCATCTCCTGATCAGGTACCTGAGGTAAAAGTTAGTGTTAATTGGCCAAGGTCTTCTGAAGGTCAAAGGTGTATATCTAGGTATTTAACATGTCAAGGCCTTTTGACAAGTTCGCCTCTAATCAAGAGTCAGTCAAGGTCAAAAGATCAGTATACAGGTATTTAGCATTTTATTGGAGCTCCTGCCATGTGAGACCCTTGGTGACCCACTTAAATGGATAGATTGCTAGTGGTGTTTATAAATCAATTTTTTCTCTCGAAAGTTTCTTGTAATATATGAATAACTTTGATATTCATGTAGCCTATATTTCTATTTTTCAGATTGGTAGTGACTGATGGATGATGTTCCCTGCCATAAGTGCAAGAAATGACTGGCTTCCAAGGTTACTGATTGATACAATAGCAATATCCAGCTCAAATCCAATACATTTACAGCTTAAAAAACACTCAACAAACTGGCATTGTAATTTCGCATTACTGGCATTGTAATTTTAGCTGTATATTTTGACATTATTAAATTTCGCCAATTTCACAAATTAAAATTTATAGACCCCCGAAGTTTTAAAAATATTACCTATAGCACTAAGAATGCTTCAAGAATGTACAGTATTTATGTCTACCAAACTTTATATTTCCCTGGGGAAATGACAAAGATGACCATTTTTTCGTGATTTTACCACCATGGCAAATTATGTGTTTAATTAAATTGCATTTGAAAAATACTTGGATTATGCAAACTAGAGCCAACACTGATTAGGTTTTAGACAAAAAAGGTAAATAATACATAGCCTCCATTTTGAATTTTTTCATTAAGATCTAGGAGGATTGGCTCCCAGGGTTCCCGCTCAGTATTTTGCCATATATGATTATGATATACGGAGTGTCGTCATGAATTCAAAATTAAATACTGTAGATTGGGTTAATTTAGCGCTACTTAATTTGGTGATTTTGCCACTTTTGGCATATTGGCGGCTATCTAATTTGGTGGATATGCAAAAAATGTTAAATGTGCACTGTTTGCGAATTACCAAGTAAATGGGCATATTTGGCTATGTTCATTTTTTCTTTTGAGGACCACTGGCGATATTCACCACGTTTGTACATTTTTGTGAGATCATCCTTTACATTTTGCACCTAGATCGATGCTGCTACTATACCGCGCTTTTCCTTTCTAGTTTTTGCCTGAGTATTAATGAGTGACTGACGAGTTCTGAGCCAGTTCAGAGAGACATTTTTTCATATTTTTTGAAAAAACTGAACCCGAAGTGACCTAAATACACTGGACGAAATACCCTATATAATTTCCGGGGATTCATTCTATGGCGAAGATTTATATTGGCAAATTTTTCAATTTCGCCTAATTAAAGTGGGCGCCAAATTAACCCAATCTACAGTAGCTGCCATATAAGCCATTCTCCTTGCAGTTCAGTCTTGCATTCATTGGCATAGAAATCATCACTGGACAAATTGTTTGGACTTTTTGGGGGAAAAAATATTGAGTTTGAAGCCTGGGAAACCAATGCCTTGTTGTCTCGACATCAAAATTAATTTCATTCGTGGGATTCAGTTTTAATGTACACGAAGCTTTAATATAATTCTGAAGGATATGACTTGGTATGTAAATTACTTGGTGCTATGTTTCCTGAGAGCAATTTATTGCTGTGTGTCTTGTTCTATCATTTTTATGTTAAGAAGCAAAAACAATAATATTCATGAAAACTAGATTTTTGGGATATCCTCATTACAAAAATTTTGGGAAATCTATTCAAGTAGTGTTGAAGGCATATGTTCAGTTTTTGCAATTATCCATTTCTCAATTGTCTGTACAATATAAAATATAAATGTATTTGAATGTGAAAATAAATGTGAATAATTCTTAATTATAACATTTCTTGTTTGTTATGTTTAGCATATATATATTTTTAATTTACTTGGTTTATAAATGTTTAAAAAGTTAAAAGTCGAATTTTTTATATTTGATTTGGATCATCAAAAGAACTTATCTTTTTCAGTAATCTGTATGGTACGGAAAGCGAAAGGGGATATACCGCAGAATTTAAAATTCAATGGAGTTTTAACATGGGAGTGATAGCACACACCGCGGCCCAGTCAGATATATTTCTGCGCACTTTATTTATTTCATTCACTTTGCACAACGCGCCCCCTGTAATTCATTCAGTGCGCAATTAAAAATTGTTTATGAGTGATATCGCACACCGCGGCCCAGTAAGATCGAGCTGCGCACTTTATTTATTAACACACTCAAAATATCGCGCTGAAGCTTGTATATGCTGGCGCGATGTAATTATAGTTTTCTGTTGATAAATGCCCAACAAGAAACGGTAGCACAACGAATTCAACTTTTTTCGAAAGACTGCAGACTTGACCTGCGAAATTGTAATTTTGGATCACAGTGATGCCTCTAGAGAGGATATCTATGAGAATTACAGATTATAGTGCGCAGAATTATAAAGTCAAACTGACCTCAAAATGGTAGTACACAGTGTACACTGCCATCTTTCAATAAAGTAACTACAGACCTTCGTATACAAAATACCAGAATGATTGATGTAATACCTGTATACCATTTCTTCTGGGAGAAGGAAAGTTCCTATATGTATTCCATGGCCGTAGCCAGGGGGCCTCACCCCCCTCCCCCTTGCCAAATATTCGTTCAAAATCATGCAGTTTTTCACCATTCTTAGTAGCACTTTTCGCATGATTTTTTTGCCATAACTGTCAAAAAGCTCCCCCCTCTTGGCCAAATCTCCCCCTTGGTAAAACCACTCACCCAGGTTAATCCAGGATACGGGTCTGTATTCTTAGACGAGATTATTCAAGAACATAAGGTAGACATAAGTGCCACCTGTTAAAAGCTAGGAGATCTTTTCTAAGTTATTAAGTCATCAATCAGCAGACTGGTAATTGTATCCCCCACCCACTTCAAACTCCATACACTAACATACTATTACAATTTTATCTGTGTTTATTTGACTGTAGAAGGTGTACATTCATAGCATTGAATTGCATTTCATTGCATTGTATTGTATTGTATAGTACATCATTGTATTGTATTGTACTGCATTTTATTGTATTTCACTGCATTGTATTTTATTGCACTGCATTGTATTCTATTGCATTATATTGTACTGTATTGCACTGTATTATATTATATTGCACTGCATTGTACTTTATTGCACTGCATTGTATTGTACTGCAGTGTACTACATTGTATTGCGCTGCATTGTATTGTATTGCACTGCATTATAATGTATTGCATTGTACCACATTGTGTTGCACTGCATTGTATTACACTGCATTGTTTTGAATTGCACTGCAATATATTGCACTGCACCATATTGTATTGCACTGCATTGCAATGCACTGCATTGTATTATATTGCACTGTATTGTATTGCACTGCATTGTATTGCACTGTACCACATTGTATTGCACTGCATTGTATTGAAATGAACTACATTGTATTGCACTGCACGGCATTGTTTTACATTGTATTGCATTGCACTGCATTGTATTGCATTATATTGCACTGTATTGTATTGCATCGTATTGCACTGCATTTTATTGTATTATATTGCACTACATTGTATTGTATCATATTGCACTGCATTTTTTGCATCATATAACACTGCTTTGTATTGCATCATATTACACTACATTGTATTGCATCATATTGCACTGCATTGTATTGCATCATATTGCTCTGCATTGTATTGCATCATATTGTACCGCATTGTATTACATCATATTGCACCACATTGTATTGCATCATATTGCACTGCATTGTATAACATCATATTGCACTGCATTGTATTGCATCATATTCCGTATTTACCATTTCGTTACAGTTTTATTACATAAAATGTTATTTATAAGATTATAATTTTCAAACATTGAAAATATTTTATACAATATCAATTAAAAGATATGAAATGGCCCAAAATAATATATTTTCAATGGAACCCTTTGCAAGGGTCACTTCAACATAACGCAACGTGTAATCTGTATGCATACGCCCTCTTTTAATGAACATTATCTTTGAAACCATATTAGAATCGAATCTGATAAAAGTGCGCGTGTCCTGGATGTGCTTCGCGCTAGAATCGGGAAATCTCAAAGTTCTCCTCGTTAGAGCCATCAATATTATCCAGAATTGTCATTTCGCTGGTTCACTCCGCAGTCTTTCGAAAAAAATCAAATTCGTGGTGCCACGAATTATTTTTATTCGTTTTTTATTCACAGATAATCATTTTTTCATCGCGCACTGAATGCCGGAATTTCTGCGCACTTTATTTTAATTAACTTTGCACAACGCGGCCCCTGTAATTCATTCAGTGCGCGATAAAATCTATCTGACTGGGCCGCGGTGTGTGATATCACTCCCATGTTAAAACTCCATTCGAATTTGAATTATGCGCATGTCCCCTATCGCTTTCCGTAGTATGGTAACCGTATTTAGTAATCGGTACGTTGTTATTTGCCTTTTGGGTCACTGTACTCGGTGACCGGTATCCTTGACCATTAGGTCAATCAACATTTCTGCGGATAGATGTCGTACTCACTAATTGACATTGTTCCTGCGCAGACAGGAGTAAGACTGGTTGTTATTGTGAATAACCTCACTTGTTGTGCAGTTTTGAGGTTTATGCAATACCTTCACGATAAAGACTTCAATTTTACATCGTTGACCAGGTAGTTATTTTGTACAAAGACAACGGTGATTTTTATTCGATTTTTTCAAGGGGTCTCCGAAATTTTCGCAATTTCTGTTGCAAATACCCTACCTATAAAGAATTTGCACTATCAAAACCCGTCTAAATCGTAAAAACTAATTGATTTTTATGTCTCTGCCAAGTATCAAGTGCAAATACTGTCTAGTTTTAACAGGGTTGGAAAATCTATTCTTGAGATGAGAATTCTCGTCATCGCCAAGATTTGTTGAGCAGTGATTTTCATGACGTCATTTGTTTGGTTTAGCAATGACGTCATATGTAAACAATGATTTACGCATGCGTGAAAACGACAGCGCCTCTAGCGGCAAAATGAGGCCGAGACCATTGGATCAATGGGAGTTTCCAATCCATTTCTCAAAGTCCGTGGGATAAGTAATTATCCAGTGGAGTTAGGGGTAAAAGCAATTGAGGGTCAAAGTTCACCACAGGTGACGTAAACAAACCAACACATTATTTTTATTGTGACATTTCCACCGGGCATTTCCATGTAGAATAACAATTTCCAAAACAATGAATAACAAATACAGCTTACCTGTACTAGTGTGGCATGGTTCATGGTTATAGTTTTGCATTCAGAATTACATAAACGGCTGGAAAACACAACCATGGGTTGAGATCAACTGATTGAGATAGCAAAATTGTATTATCTGTTGAAATAGACTACAAGTATCTTTTAATAAATCAAACTGCAACATGAACTGAACTTAACCTGATACACATATATCATGTAAGTCTGTACATAAACTATTCATTTATTTCAATTGGATGATGGAACAACCAGCAGGTAGAATAATTAACTCTCATTGCATTTTGTCACATGATCAATGGATTGAACATTGTACTTTTTCACATAGCAAAAGGCAGATTGCAACATGTAGCTATAACACAGTGACTATATGGGATCTAAACTCCAATGATAAAGTAGCACAATTAACTCACAATGAATGTATTTGGAAAGCACAATTCTCAAAGCATGACAGCACAATCTATTGCACATCCAGTGAAGGAAATCTTTACATATGGAAATGGAAAACAATGAAGCTGATCTCAAAAAACAAAATCCACAGTGGCTGCGCTTTTGGTTGTGCCATACATCCAACAAAAAATGTGATTGCTACATGTGGCTTTGACACACTAGTAAAAGTAATCAATATGAAGTACAAAACACTTAAAATAAAAAATACACTTCAAGGGCATAGAAATGCTGTAGAACATTTAGAATTCTCACCTTGTGGTGATATCATTGCAAGCTGTAGTAAAGATAAAACAATCCGTTTGTGGCAGAACTATTTGAAAAATAACAGCCATAAAATACTGAAAAATCATTCAAAATGGGTTCTTTATTGTAAATTCTCATCTACTGGGAGTTTCCTAGTCTCATGCGGCTCAGATAGGATGGTAATTGTCTGGGATGTTGAAACTGGCACAATCATTGAATGGTTGTGTGGGCACAGTAACATTGTCTGGGGTTGTGCATTCTTCAAAATGAACAACAGAGAGCTTGTAGTATCTTGTTCCAGTGATAGATCAGTCAGGTAAAGTGCTGTCATGGTATTTACAAAATTATTTACTTATTATTTAGGCTTATTATTTAGGTTGTATTATGAAATTGGTGCTGGTATTTTGCAAAAACAAAATTCAGTTGTTTTATTTGGTAAGGTAAGAAAAAACAAAAAGTTTGCTTTCAAGGTCCATCATTTCCACGTTGCATGTAGATTTGCTGCAGGGGCGGATCTGGGAACCAACAAGGGGGGGGGGGGGGAATTTGAGTTCTAACCTGCCCCTGCCCCCCCCCCCCCCAGATCCACCAGTGTGCTGAATTCTGCAAGTAAAATTTAAGATTTTGCTATCCCACCACTGAAGACTAATTCCATCCATGCTCTGTGTAAACAAAATTCCAAGTGGTTCCACAATTTCAAAGACAAGGACACTTGAAGTCAATTGTACAATATTCAGTATATCAATTGCATTTATTTATTTCGTATGATCCATTTGATTTTGATAGTTAGCAGTATGAGGTTATAGGTACAATTACAATAATTGGATTCAAATAAAAATTTTACAAAATGCCACCATTGACTGGCAAACATAAACAATGTGCTGTAATATTTTGATATTCCACTGGTCAGACTGCTGGTAACAAACCAATTTCACCTTTTATTATACAGTACATTCTTATTTTCCAGAATATGGGAGCCTAAATTCGGGCATGAGATTTATGCAATTAAAGAAGTAGGAGCAATAAAAGATGGCACTGGTCAACTATACGCAATTGATGTCAACTCAAGTGAAAATACAATAGCAGTTGGAAGTCACAATGGCTCACTACATATCCTGACAATTGACTCTAACAATGTATTATTTAAAACAGAAAACTTCAGTTAAAATGTAAAAATAATCTAGAAAATATATTACATGGATAGCGAATTGTATTTCAGTCAATATATTAAAAGTGTATTATGAGGTTATATAATGGTTCTTTCTGTATATCGTTTTTATACTCGAGTGAGTATATGATATATTCACAAGTGAGCGTAGCGAACGAGTGAATATATTATATTCTCACGAGAGTATAAAATGCACGATATACAGAATGAACCATTATATAATCTTATTATGCCACTCTAAGTTCAATTACAGTTGATTCGAACACAATCATACAATTAAAAACCATAAAAATATCCCATAGCCAACTCAATAATGCTGATGTTGATCTCGAACCATTTATGACGTCATTTGATTCCAGGAAATCATGAACATTTTCATGATTTTTTTATTCATTAGTTCCCAGAATGCACTTCTACAGTGGTATACGCTGGAGTGTATACGGAGGAGTAGTATACGATGACGATATACCACTCTCCACTGTATATCGTTGTTATAGACCCATGTTATACAACTGTAATTGGACTTAGAGTGGTATAATTTTATTTATTCCATAGTTAGCATGATATTTATAGGATAACATGTGAAAATAAAAACGGTATTTTTGTAATCAGTGGTAAAATATGATATTTTCACTTAACCATAGCATACGGTTTTTTAGACATGACATACGGCATCGTATGCGATGGTTTATGGATTTTTGCTACTCCAGACTCAAAACGAGGCTAAGTGTCAACATCGCCGGATCGTTTGGAAAATTTGAATTAAATAACTTAATTTCTGACGATTCTGATCATGACTTTAACTATGGAATAAAAAGAACATCCTATGATTTACTCGTGATATGATTTTAATCCACTCATGGATATTGATATCTGCACTCTCTCGCTACGCTCGCTCGTGCAGATATCATATCCATTCGTGGATAAAAATCATATCACTCATAAATCATAGGATATCCTCTATATACAAAGTCTATATGGCCAATGATTTTTTAAGGTTAAGTTTTATTTCTTTGCATAATTTTATATAACAATATTTACAGGATGTACTAGCATATTTTGTTCAAGTTTATAAAATGGTAATTGTTGACAGTACAATATAAATGTAACATCAAAAAAAAAAAAATACATGGGACTCCCCTTTTAATCTACAAAACTAGCTGAGATGAGGGATTGAATCTGGGTTATGTCCGAGACCATAGGGGAAATATCATGTCACCAAGAATAAACCTATATTCAATCCTGACCAGTAAATAAGCTTTTGATATTCATGACTCTCTTTATGAAATCATTGAGAAATGAAACAAAACTAGACTATATTTCTAGTCTACAAAATATAACTTTAACTTTATGACATGAAATATAAAAACTTTATTCAGAAACAAAGACATCATTTAAATTCTTCTTCCATGACATCACTTGATTTTAAAGAAATTGTAAAAGTTATCACATCACTTCAGATTCAAGTTTTGTATTTTTCTTCTACTTCTGTTGGGTCACTGTCACAAGAAGATTTGTTTTCATTGAATTTTCTAGTCAATAACTTAAATCATCAAAGTAGCTTTTCTTTCAAAGGGGAGGTGTTACACTTCCACAAAAATCCTTTATTAGAAATTTAACCCTTCAGTGTAACAGGAAGTGCAACCTGTAGCGGTGAATCACCTCCATTAGTGGAACAAGACCCAAGACCCAAGTCCAACTGACTTAATGTTGAATGAATCTCTATAAGTGGAACACCTCCCAAGTGGAATACCTTTCAGAGGTAACAAAAGTGTTCCATTTAGACAGATTTTACTGTACCATTATGTTAGTGAATAAACCCCCTTGAATGTCACACAGCTATTGGAACCCTTCATTCACTCCATTTATTTGGGTATAGACAGGAGTCAAAAAGGTATATTCACCCACATACATAAGGGTTATGTACTGGGAGGTTTTGGATATGGGGTTTATCCAGAGGGAGATATACATATCTACCTGAGGGACCGTAGGGACCGAAGGTAGATGTGCATATCTCATGAGGGATGAACCAAATATCCAAACTGACCGTACATAACTGCTTTATCCTATACCAAGTAGAGTTTTCAGGGGCATATGGCCATTTCAACAGTACAAGGTGTAAAAATAAACAAATCATTCATATGCAAAGTCATTTTATTGCATTTCCACTACTTACCGGAAGTGGGAAGATATGCACCGAAACGGGAAGTAATGCACCGAAGCCGGAGATATGGAGGTTCTGGATATGGAAACCTCAAAATCAGGATTCAGGATATATCTTACCAACTTATCTCCCTAAAACTCAACTTGGCATAGGATAATGACACTTATCTCCCTAAAACTCAACTTGGCATAGGATAATGACACACATCCTGTTTTTCATTTTATTACTACATTATACATTAATATGTTATCTCCAATTCATATGATCACATGGCTCATTCCTGAAGTTTACATGAATGTAAATCTTCACTAAGGAGTCTTTTCATGTTTCACACATTTAGTATAGTCATGTAATTGTTTTTGTTTCGTGGGCAGATGCGTGGATGGTTCAGATTTGTTTTGTTATATCAAAACAATGTATTACTGTGTAAGCTATGGACATGGTTCAAATGAATGAACAGAATTACAGTTCTCACAAAATTTCATAGTTATACACTATATTTAGAATATGTTGGAGTAAAAGAAAATATTATCTGTCCAATATCATTATCAAGTCAACATATTGTGAAGATAAAAAAGAAAAGGTACATTCTAGAATGATACTCTGGCACAATTTTCAATAGCTTTTACTTCTAGCATTATTGGACTTCAGACATAAGTGAGGCTACCCGCAAATGACACATACCCATTGCATGGAGTAGGTAATTTTCTTTGCTATAACAAAATATATATGGATTGAAAAATAATTTGTGAAGTTTTCTTAGGGTGCTTTTATGAAAAACAGCATGCTCCCCACGCTGACAAATCTTTCGATCACTACCCGTGAGAGTGGTGGGTTGTTATCGAAATAGATTACATATTGGATATTTGAGACAACCCCTTCGTAGTCCTACTTAGCTGCACGAGATTGACACATGACACCACACACAGATACACCATGGAAACATATCATCATGTTTTCCCCCCATTGAGTAGTTCAATGATTTCTTTATTGTCTGTACTATCCAATGCTGTGAGATTGTCCAAATCTTTTAATTTTCTATCCGCCCCTGAATTCACCAATAAGCGAACCACATCTGTATGTTCGCAACTGCATGCTGGAACATAAAAAAATAGTTAAACCTATGTACCCAAAATTTACATTGCAAGTGATCTATACATTCAGATTTGACCAGCATGTCTAGAATCGTTAGTACATTCACTTGACCCAAGGCCTCCAAGTCTATGCCGAAGTCTATATGTCGCTTACGTTCAACCCTATGTCTCATAAATAGACATTGGCTGGCATTAGGGACTAGACCAATATTTCAATATTGTCCCAACCTGATACTAATTATTTACATACCCGACTGACCCCCACACATAATGTATCATGGAACACTTAATTGATTTCTTTAAAATCAAAAGATATATTTTCTATTGAAAATTTTAATATAACAAAACAAAAAAGTATTTTCCACTTCCCCCAAAATGTTTGACGGCATACATTTCATACAAAAGGAGAGAAATTGGCCCCGTCTTTATATACATATATTTCCTCAATACTTACCATAGTGCAAGGCAGTCTGGCCATCATTGTCTTGTGCATTGATATCTGCCTCATGTTGTAATAATACTTTAACCATTTCTTCTAAGCCCCTGTCACTGGCCCAATGTAGAAGTGCCATACCCTGGAAAAATCACAGTCAGATAATGTGACATGAATCAATTGGGATACTTTATTTGTATCCCCTATAACCTTCTTTCATCCCCCTCAACCATCATATCAATCTTCTGATATTATCCCTTTTGTTCCCTTCCCTCATTGTTTTAAATACAAATCTACAATTCCTTAGTAATAATCTTGAATTCCTAATTGGTCAAAAATATACCTCGCTATCTTTTCCATTAATTTTGACATTCTTTTTCTCTAAAAGCTCTGCAACTTGTTCCACATTGCCCTCAGCACACCACTCAAAGACTGTCTTGTCTTTATCTTCAATGTGTTCATCAGGGCTGGACATTGTGCTTACTGCTACTCCCATACCTATAGATTTCTTGGGAGGCTGGGTTCCTCCTTGAGTGACCTGCAAGAACAAACATTCCCAAGGGTTTCATCAGCAGCAGGCAATAAGTGTATTCAGTGTTTTTAAATTTTTAAATAATTTTAACTTTTTCCATGTTAAAATTAAAATGTCTAATCTTGACAGTTACACATATTTTCACTCATTTTGGTATTCATAAAATAAGGTGTATGGACCATGTCCTACCAATATTTTGGCTTCTTAAGCTTACAGTTGGGGGAGACATTCCATCATTTAAAACTAAGACAGTTAAATCTGTACTTACGTACATATCTCTAATCTGAACACCTTTCAACGTGAGCATTTTCTGATTTTTTTGATCCCATTTTTTTTCTTCCATTGAATCACATGTTAAAAATACTTGAGATATGAACACCTTCCAATTTAAACTTTGAACAGTCATATTTGAGGAATAAACCTGCTTCATGTGAAACTTTTCATAAAATAGATTCTTTTTCAAATATTTTATACAGAATCACTAAAATATGTTCAATTAATCACTATTTTGTGATTTGCAGACTTTTTAAAAAAAACATTCAATAGCCTCTATGTCCTACTTCCATACGGACTAGATGAATATGAGTATTGTACAGTATATGTCTGTTGTATGACAAGATTTGTCCATTACTTTTGAATCAGCCCTCGTATTCCTACAATATTCTCATTCAATTTCATTGACTTTCTAGAAAGCATGATATGAATGATCTTCATACCTTAGCCCTCCATTCAGGATCTATGCTTGTGATTTGATGAACATATTCATCCATAGCTTCTTCCTTTGGTTTGTCACCAAGCTTCTTCCAGGCTTCCCTACAAATATAAATAGTCCTAATTCAAGGTACAAGGCTGGCATTCATTCTCAAAAGGACACTCCTAAACAAACAACACACAGGGTGAACAAAATCACATCCTTTAATAGAGTAGAGTTTTGGGGAGGTTAAGTCCAAAATAGCAGTCTTATCCCACTGCATTTACCCAAAATGCCAAAACACTTACAAATTATCAAGAAACGATTTTAGGATAGAAAATTCAACTGACCACCTTAACATTTCCCCAGAAAGCCCAAAAACCATTCACTTTTAGATTTTTAAAGCCTAAAAGGAGGAGGGAATGTATCACAACAGACTTCGGACATTCATATGTTGGATTTTGGCTATTTTCTGAGGATTTAAACAGATCCGTATGTTAGATCAATGGCGCATTACCTCCAGGAAAAGCACTCCTCGAGATGATAAAATAATTTTGACTTTGAGACAGGGAAGATGCATACAACCCACCCACATTTTTTTCTAAAATGTTTTCTGATTTTCAACCCCTTCCACCCCTGCTTTTTAATTTTTCTTACTCAATCTGTAGCGGTACTTTCCCTCCTTCTTTGAAATCATTCTGTCAAGGGATTTTCCTGGAAAAGTGTAGACAAAACTAAGTCAGTCTGACCGTCCATCTACCAACATGGCAGAGGTAAACCCCACCCATCTACATGCCTGGCAAACTGATCACAATATAGCACCCAAGGATGCGATAAAATTTGTAAAATATACCCATTCTTTTATTATTACATGATTAATGAAATAATAATGTCTTACCATTTTTGTTTTCCCTGGAAGTCGAAGAAGCCTGGTTTAGGAATGTTGCATGGCCCTTCTTTTGCCTGTAACATTAAGAATGGAATGTAATTACATGTATATCATAGACATACAAAGGGGGGGGGGTATGTTATATGTGACCTCACACACCTTTTTTAGCCAATCTCCAGGGATTATGTTTATGGTACAAAGGAGAAGGAGAACCGCAAGGAAGGAAGAACTATTCTCTGACAAAAGAAGTGGACATACATGTGTGACTGGGAACATGTATAAAAAATTAATTCTGAGTATCTTAAAGGGAGTCCTTACCCTACTTCTGGCCTGACTGACCTGCTAGAATCAAAAATATGAGATTTAGCTTAAGATTCTCAACTTAGCCTTGTTGATTTTTAAAATTTGGATATTTGTTTCCAAATATTATATATACAAATTTTAAAAATCAACAAATGCTAAAGCCTTCTACAAGGCTAGCTCAGCTACATGGCATTCCCGGACAAACTCTGAAAATCTGGGGCATTTGTCATGTTAGACTCTTTACAATACACCTATCACAATGTGTCTAATTTGAAGTTTCAGTAAAGAAATTAGGCCTATAGAAAATAAACAAAGAATTTATGAAGATCGTCCGACAATGGCCCGTGTCTATAGGGTCCCATAGGCCCTAAACTGTATCATTCGTCTGATAATATTCGGTCTGTTGGATACAAGGTACTACTTACTGACACACTCAACTTCTGTCACCTCGGTAACCAAACCCGTCTGGCCCAGTTATCTACTCCCGTACTCGTCAGGAGTAGATGACTGGGCCAGACAGGTTTGGTTATCACCTCGGTAGAGTAACATACTACCGTAGGCCTAGGGAAAAGCAGTGGCGTAGCTACGTGTACGCCAAGTACGCCCAGGCGTACTCTCAAATTTTAAGGAAAAATAAAATTTACCTAATTAATTGTGATGAAAAATAAATATTTTACCAAGTGATAGAAATCGATAGGAGATCTATGAAGACTCGTGTTAATAAATAAAAAAGTTCTCGATTGTTTCATTTTCTTTGTTTTGAATCAGTTATCTACTGATAATTAGAGAATTTTATTTCGTTTCGTTTAAGTTGACATTGTAGTTGTGTATTCTTCAATGGCGGCCCCAGCAAGAGCTCCCGGCGTTGATCCTGTTATTCAGTGAGTTCCTATTCATTTCACAATGATCAAACAATACATATTTCCTTCATTGAATTAAGAGTGTTTAGTGTGTCCCCTATCTTCTGAACACCCGGGATCTTCCTATTTTATGGAACCAACGTTTTGTTAATTTTGATAAAACCGGGAAATCATACGGGCTTACACTCGCAAAATGGGCTAGCTACGCCTCTGAAAAGTATTGGTAAACTGAATCTAAAATACTCAATTTTATTTACGATATATTCTACAAAGTTCAAAAGACTACCACGTGGATTTTCTTGTAGTTTCAAAGATGTACAGGCCTCTATGCATTAGACTAGACTATAGAAAAAATAAAAATTTCAACAAAACTGAAAAACGAATTGCTCACTTTCTTCAAACGCATCTGATCTGGTTGCAAAGTTGAACAACAAACCTGTTTATATCTTGAGTAAAAGAACAACAGTTGTTCGGTCTCTAACGTAGTAGAAATGGACTTTAAATGCTCTGAAGCTTGAGTAAACACATCTTCAATAATTTCTTCCTCAATCTCTGCCATTTTGTCAAACACATTTCGTACAGAGCAATCGTGCACTCCAAACTGCAGGTTTTACTATATAAACTTGCAGACACTCGATGACATGGAGAGGATGGCAGTAGGCGCATTTGTATTTAAAACAATTATTTGCAATAGAGGGGGGATACACAATCTTGATATAAGAGTAAAAAGACCCCTGGTGAAGTCCCCCATATCTTTATAAAAACTCTAAGGGATTTGCCTGAAGTGAAAATACATCAAGGACTGTGTGAGCCATGTGTCACGTAAGATTCTTAGAAAAATACTAGTATGATGCCCATTTGAAGCGATGTCTTGCAAGTAGGCTAGCGATCAGCTGTTCCAATGCAAACAAAGCATAGGCATTATGTCCTTAAAAATATCAGATGTGGTTCACATATTCAACATCTTAAAACATATGGTCTAGTATAAAACGGTGGGTTTGAGTCTTCATATTGATGGAGAAATCAAATAAATATAATAGTCATCATTTTAGACGGAGTAATCTTTCAGAATAAGCAAAATATTTGTACAGAAAACAAAAACTTATTTTTATGGCCTTATATCCTGGCACTTGTACACATTCCTGAAGGGGGTCAACTCGGTGCATTCAATGACTTTCGGCAGCGTGAGGAACAACGATTTACAATTGCGTAAGTAGTCTAATTTATTTTTTCATTCTTTTGGACAAGATTATTCTGTAAATGTGATAATCAGAGGGTGAAATGCCTTTGAATCGAGCATTCAACTTACCCTTGGCGTCATCATTTTCGGCAGACTGAAATCGTTTGAAGATCCCCGGGTAGCCGGGTTGGAGCTGTGCAAACGTTATTTACAAACTCTTATTTAACGAAATCGTGTGCCTCTTTCAAGGGAAAATGTATGCTCCTTCCCTGTTGTCGCATTCGAGAATGCAACATTGCATTGGCAGTATTTTGAATTTTTATAGATTTCTTTTCAAATTTCCCGCGAACTTTTTTGACTGAACTTGGGCGATAATAGAGGAATGACGTCATGCGCCATCTATTGACGATTTCAGCGTTTTACTCCATTAGTTTATCATATTATTCAAATTTTAGTTTGTTTTGGAGTTTAGCTATCATATCTGTGTCCTCTTATATTTTGATACTTCTCTGCCATGTCAATCAACGTGTCACAGAACCGACACGCTATAGAGGAACTGACCAACCTAGTATACAGTATGTGACTTGATCATCACATCTAAGGACGAACTTATTGAAAACTTTGAACATTTGCCAAGCTTGGGCTTAAGTGATCATGTGTGTTTACAAATAACAACTGAATGTCCTGTACAGTGTGTCCCAAAAAAAAGGAAACCAGCAATAGATTGCTTATTTCTCAAATATGAATAATAATAGGAAAATGTCACAGCTACCATCTGATAGGTTATGATGTCCTTTTTCTTATGATACCAAAGGTGTTTATTTTTCTTCACGGATGACTGAGTTCTAAGAGATTTAAGTGACCATGTCAGAAATTGTTTTGTGCCACTTTTTCTGTCATGAATGGCTGAACAATGAGGGATTAAAATGGCTATGCAAGACCATGTCCTATTCGAAATACACATTTCTAAACAAGCATTCAACATAGCAAGTTCATGCAGCTGACCCAAGATCAAAGAGTATTCGTAGTGCTCCTCCTCATCGCCGGATTATCGTTCGGGACAGATTAAGGGCGCTGTTCAACAGAAGAGTGATTGCCTTGAACCACGAGATTGAGTGGCCACCAAGATCCCCAGACCTGACACCCTGCGACTTCTTCCTTTGGGGTTATCTTAAGGGTAAAGTCTTCACAACACCACCAAGAGACGTTGATGATCTAAGGGCCAGGATTGTCGCAGCAGTGAAGGATTTAAGGGGACAGAGAGACATCATCGGGGATGCAGTACGTGCTATGAGATCATGGGGAGACATTTGCATTGAAAGGAATGGGGGTCATGTTGAAGGACACTGGGGTTAAAACAACTTTAAATGGACATTGGGATTTAAAAGGGGTGTTAAATATGATATGTGTAATTTTAATTGGAATAAATGAGTAAAAGAGTGATATCCTTATGTTTGTTGTTACTTATCACTTTGTTATGATGGTGAAATTGACTTGGCTGAAAGTGGTACAAACTCATTTCTGACATGGTCACTTAAATCCCTTATAATTCAGTCATCCGTGAAGGAAAATAGACAACTTTGGTATCATAAGAAAGAGGACATCATAATCTATCAGATGGTAGCTGTAAAATTTTCCTATCATTATTCATATTTGAGAAATAAGCAATCTATTGCTGGTTTCCTTTTTTTTGGGACACCCTGTACATATTAAACAACAACACTACAAACCAAAATTTATATACAACAAGAGGAATTACGAGAAAATGAATGCTGAGCTTGGAAAAGTAGACTGGGAAGCACAATTTGTAAACAAAACTGTAGAAGAAGCATGGACATACTTCTCTGAGAAATATAACAGCATCTTGAAGGAATGTGTGCCTAAGTCAACTAAAAGAAGGAAGGATAAAAGGAAGGAGAAATGGATCAATAAAACAGTGATTAAAACTAGCAAAAAGAAATATAAGTACTGGAAAAGATATAAGGAAACAAAAACCCAGATGAATCTTAAGAAATAAAATGACTGTAGAAACGACCTACGTGAATACACCCGAAATTTGAGCTATGAATATGAGAAAGACATTGCCAAGAATGTGAAGAAAAACAATAAGAAATTTTGGCAATACACTCAGTCCAAAAGGCAAAATAAAGAAGATATCAGCGAATTGATAACCAGTGACAACAGATTAGCCTCAACTGACAAGGAGAAAGCAACAGCTCTCAACCAACAATTCGCAAGTGTATTTACTGATGAACTATTAAATGACATTCCCAAACTTGAAAAACAAAATTATACATCAGCCCTACAGGATGTTGAAATTAATCAAGAATTAGTAACCGATAAACTGTTGAATTTAAATGTCAATAAGTCACCGGGACCTGATGGCTTCCATCCCCGCCCACTAAAAGAGACAGCTAAAATCATAGCAACCCCACTTACACTACTATATAAGATATCACTCCAAACTGGGGAGATTCCACAAGGCTGGAAAAATGCCAACATAACTCCAATCTTCAAAACCAACAGTGCCAAAAATGGACTTCGAAAATCGGAAGCAATGAAGATTCCAGCTAATTATAGACCAGTAAGCTAAACATCAATTGTGGTCAAGATTATAGAAAGGATCGTTCGTGACGCTGTGGTTAAGCACCTCCAAGATAACGATTTACTCACTGAAGACCAGTTCGGATTTGTCCCTGGCAGATCCACCGTGTTGCAACTTTTATCCTACTTGGAAACAATCACAGGAGGAATACTAGACGAAGAGGAACCGGTAGATAGCATTTACACAGATTTTAGTAAAGCGTTTGATTCCGTGCCCCACGCAAGGTTACTACACAAACTGGAGGCATATGGCATACAGGGAAATGTCCACAGATGGATAACTTCGTTCCTAACAGGAAGGCTCCAAAGGGTAACAGTAAACAATGATACATCACCATGGACACCTGTAAAGTCTGGTATACCTCAAGGGACCTGCCTTGGGCCATCCCTATTCGCCATATTTATTAACGACATGCCAAAAGAGACTGTAAATAAAATATTTATGTATGCTGACGACACAAAACTTGTGGGGAAAGTCGGAACATCTGAGCAAAGAAACCAAATGCAAAGAGATATTGATGCCTTAGATCAATGGTCCCAGAAGTGGCAACTACCATTCAACTCCTCCAAATGTAAAACCATGCACATGGGAACTAGAGGTCGCAACGGTACTGAAAACCAGTACCGGTAACCGTCACGCTAATAACCGTACTGTTACCGAAATACCGGTAAAAATATGTAAGATAAAATGCCAATGCGCTGCCACAGCAAAAAATGCGTATGAATACAATGAATCCTGACATCAGGATTCATACAGGATATGCACGCAGTGTGCCAAACCGGTATAAATCCTGACGCCTGGATTCATACAAGATATGCACACGGTGTGCCAATCCTGTACGTATCCTGAGTCAAGATTTATACAGGATACGCTCGCAGTGTGCCAAACCTGTATAAATCCCGACGCCTGGATTCATACAAGATATGCACACGGTGTGCCAATCCTGTACGTATCCTGAGTCAAGATTCATACAGGAAACGCTCGCAGTGTGCCAATCCTGTATGAATCCTGACGCCTGGATTCATACAGGATATGCACACAGTGTGCCAATCCTGTACGTATCCTGAGTCAAGATTCATACAGGATATGCTCGCTGTGAGCGAATCCTGTATGAATCCTGACACCTGGATACATACAGGATTGACACACTGTGTGCATATCCTGAACATATCCTGTATCAGGATTTATACAGGATTGGCGCGTGTAGGAATCCAGTATGAATCCTGCCTCCTGGATTCATACAGGATACGCTTGCAGTGTGCCAATCCTGTATGAATCCTTTTTTTTTTTTTTTTTTTTTAATGGATTTTTATTTCAGTTCAAGCAGTACATTCAATACATATTTAGGTTTAGTCATTTTACAATAGTGTCGATGGGTGAGAGGGTAACATTGAAACTATTGGCAAGCATTGCCTAACACAGACGTGTTTCACGTTTCCCTAAAACATTTAGCATTTACAATAGTATGAAAATTATACAACATGGAAAATATGAAGCAGTATAAACTTGTAGTACATGTAATTACAATATATTTTTAATATCCTTCCATTTATCTCCTCTTCCTACTTTTACATATTCTTCTATGTTTCTCTTCAGTCCCAGAAAGGTTGGACGCACCTTTAGACATTTACATAAGTATATATATCTCCTGTATATAGATAAAATTGTATTTATCAATATTGTTTCACTATTTATAATTACTGGTCCTAAAGTGATTGTACTTTTGTCACATAAATCAGAAAGTTTTTTAGGAAGCCAGTTTTTAATATCTTGAATTACCATTTCGACAACCTCACACGTTTAAAACAGGTGCACCAGGGTCTCTATGTGTCTACTGCAAAAACAGCATTTATCAGATTCCTTAATACCACACCTTTAAGTATTTATTTGTCGGTAGAAATCTGTGGATTACTTTATAGTTGAAAGATGCTAATTCAGGTTCATAGTTACTTATTTTATTAATTTTATTAATGTTTTTCCATTCATGGTCTTCAATATTAATATCTAAATCACCGTTCCATTTATGCACATAGTTGTCGTTGTAATCAAGGTTTTTAATTAGTTCCCAGTAAATTATTTTACAATTTTTTTTCTTTTCCATGAATTTTAACACATGTTTTTTTATATTCAGAATAATATTCAGGCGGTTTATTATTTTCAGATATTATTTTATAAATCCTGATGCCTAGATTCATACAGGATATGCACAGTGTGCTAATCCTGTACGTATCCTGAGTCAAGATTCACACAGGATAGGCTCGCTGTGCGCGAGTCATGTATGCATCCTGACGCCAGGATACAAATATATGCACACAGTGTACCAATCCTTTACGTACTCTAAGTCAGGATTTGTATAAGTTTGAGGGAGATGGTTTAATCCGGTTTAAGCTCACTATTATAAATCGATCAAGGGATTGATGATGAAAGGATGGGACAATTGGTACATGTATCTTGCCTAGACTCCCAAATATTCTATGGCGGCCATATTTTGCAAATGTACGTACAGTATAGTGGTTATTTACTGGTAGGGACTCAATATGGGTTTTATTACGAAGGACAATATCAAAACTCGTACGAAACCTTTTCTTGTAAACAAAAAAATCAACAATAAGTATGAATCCCACGAATGGGTTTCCTTGATCATTGATCTTAACCACACAATACTAGTATATACTTGTTTGATTGCATTTTTGGTTTTTCACGGGTATGATATTCAAGGGACCTCGATTCCGGGCCTTGATTGCAGTCTATGCATTAGGTTTTATGAAGTACTATTTTTAATTCTTCATTTTAGATATCACAGATAAACAACTAAAATTTGATGTAAAAATATTACCATAGGCCTTTAAAATCAAAGTAACCTGCCATATAGAAATCAATCCTCATCATGTTGCTAACAAACAACAGAATTTGGCATTAATATCAAAGGTAGAACTGGACAATAAATTAATGACAATAAGATATTGTTTTAGATCCGGGTTTTGGATTCTTGACCGTTTTTCAAAATTCAAAAACATTTTAAAAATATTGTCCTCGAGATCTTGCTACCCTGTGAATTTTGTAATGATCAGATAAGGATAAAGTATTTTATTCTTAGGTTGAGTAAACTTGAAAAAAATGTGACGCTTGTCGTTTTTGACGTTGTAAGGATGTTTGCGCCCTATACTGCTCATTGTTTTGTTTTGGTTTTTTGACGCCATAATGTTACGCTAATTGTCCCCAGTTTCGTGCGACGTGTAATATACAGTTCTACCTTTTCGAAAAAACGTCGACTGGTTTTTCTGTACCTTGAATTTAAAATTGTTGTGTAAGAGCAAAATATCAACAGTTACATATATTCGTCTTAAAAGGTTTTCCCTATGTTACGCGGTAAACACGATACAAAAATATGCCATATTCCGCAACGAATATGGCATATTCACTTGCGGTGTATGACAGATTCACCTGCGGTATATGGCATACACACTAACCAATGATAACGTGATACGGAAGTACACAATTGTCAATTGCATCGATTGAACGAATAAGTAAAACGTTGTAAATTATTATAATGATTACTGAATCAACAGTACTGTGTATCGAATATATTAACTTAGCAGAAGTATCAGTCACCAATCTCGCGTAATAAACTTACTCAATCAATCCAGGATTGATATATTAGTACTCGATGTTTCAATACTGTTCGTTGTCGACTGGTAATTGATACATAACGCTATAGTAAGTAAGTTTAATAGAGTAAACTTTATTCAAGCATCTTAAGAAGATGGACTTAAGAGCAATAAGTAGTAAGTCATAAGTGATTCAAACAGGTAAAGATACATAGCATATAGTACATTGGATTAGTTCAATATATAAAGTAGGGGTGTTAGCATATATTGAAACACTCGACGCAATAACTATATTGGTAATCCAGCGTAGTTTTACATTTAGAGTCGATTCTCACAACCAATCAAACCAAGTCTTTCTGTATCACGTTTTCACCTGCGGTATATGTCATATTCACCTGCGGTATATGGCATATTCCGCAGGTGAGTATCGGGTATTCACTGAAATCAATGTATCGCATTTTCACTGCGGAATATCGCATACTCACCTGCGGAATATGCCATATACCGCAGGTGAATATGGCATATTCACCCGTATCACAAATACCGCGCAACCATGAATGTATGCCATATACCGCGTAACACCCTAGGCCGGAAAGAATTGAAATAGGACCGTTTCAAGAAATGAGTGATTAATAGAAATCTGATGTGGGAAGCAAGTGGATCTAATTTACCAAAAAATGTGTATTTAAGATCTAGCATGGACTTTCAATAATATCTATCGAATGCCCATGGATCTAGTACATTTGGGGCACCTGGGATAGGGGCCCCGGGGATAGGGGAGTTGATCGTCACTTCAGTTTAGCCATTACATATATGTACATATCGTGTAAGTCAATATTGTCAATCAACCAAGTATCCGAGTGCTAGAATGCGGAGCTTGGTTGTAGGGGATATTATGTATTGCATATAAAGATACTTTGGAGATTTTTAGACATGGCAATGAGTGATATAAGCCAGACATATTGAAACGTTTTGGCTTGCTCGGTAGATCTGATTCTCTCTTTAAGTAACCCTGAATTGTATTACCCAGTAAGAGCATCTAGAATTAGAAAATGTAGCTTTGTCTTCACGCGTCCTTTTGGTATCAGTTATGTTCTCAAATGTCAACCTTTGTGCTTCATTTTGAACTTGGAAGTTGCATTAAATTAATCAAATGTGTGCAGTTGATGTCCATATCAGCCTCAACTTGGATTTTTTTGTTGTTCATATGCTTTCTTACGTGTATTTCCATGTATAGTTACTTAATTAGCTGCTTGCTTGGTTCCTCGCTTTGTTTGTTGCTTATATGGTTGCACACTTGCTTGGTTGCTTGCTTTGTTTTTGCTTGGTCAGTTTCTTGCCTTCTGTTGACTGGTGATTGCAAAGTTGGTCGCTTCCTTTGAAAGTTGGTTGCTTGGATGTTTTGTAGTTTGCTTGATTAGTCGATCGATGGGTAGGTGGTTCCCCGGGGGTGGTTCAGTCGGTTGGTCAATTGGTTAGGGTATCGATAATTTTATTTTTCAGTTTTGAGACCGGAAGTCAGATTTCTATCATGATTGCAGATGGGGGGGGGGGGGGGTACGTATATGATCAGATTTGATGACGAATATGCAAAATGTTAAAATGCCCAGGGTTTAAATATTTGACATATTTGAAAGTATTAAATGTTAAGACTATGAAATATGATCTCAATTTTGGATTTACTATTCTTCTACTGTAGCGTCTCCTTTCCGTGTAGCATGTATCTCAAACAGGGACAATGGGGGCACAATAGAAGCGGACCATAAAGCAGAATTCTCAAACGGCTATCTGTTGTAGGATCGTGAATAGTTTTGTTTAGTTCTTCAACTGTTGCCTTTTGTGCTATCCAGAATAGAATATTTAATCTGATTTGTTCCACCTTTCGTTTCGCTCAGTTCTGCAAAATTATGTTGACATATCAACATTTTTGGGTTGTTTCATTTGCGAAATAATTGTAATTAAGAGACACTAGATGTGGGGGGGGGGGGTGAGTTTGAATTGATTCTCTTCACAGGATTTGATATACACATCTGTAAGGAGCATACTCGTTTCCCAGTTTGATTTTCAATCAAAACATTATACCTTGGAAATCCAAGACAAATTAATGCTGTAAGTAACTAATATTAAATGATAACAAAAGATTGATTACTTAGTCTATGTCTTTGTTTTTATAACTGCGGAAGTGTACCACCTTGATTACAGAAGAGATCATCGAGGAATTACTTTAGATTTTATGAATATAATTATTCTTTGCCTCTAGTCTCATTTCTTAAACCTGCCTCTAATTTGTGACAAACTATTTCAGCTATTTGACAAAACCAAAAGTTACTACATTATAGTCCCCCTCCCACTTGCACTGTCGAAGTCTACGTCTGTTTTTCAAGTCCCGGGCCCACATTGGTATGTGTAATGTGATATGTGTAAAATATGCATTTAGATTTGTTACTTGGAGAGGCACACAGATGCAAACTCACTGGAGACATTGATAGATAATCAGGATTGAGAATACACGGGGCATTGTACCCGGGGCATTGTATTCTTCGATTTCAAATATATGATTCAAATTCGGAGAGTTATTCTAATTCCGGGTTTCTAATCAAATTATTACTCCTATAGTGATGCAAGACAACAATACACATCATATTCTGTTTTTGAACATTATCACTATAATTATTTTGGGAACATGAGACATCAACCGCCGATATAGATATTGACAACGTGCAGATGTAAAGTACATGTTCATCATCCATCCTCGTTGTCATTGTCGCCATTAAGTATGTACACTTAAAGATTATGAGTCAAAACCATTTTCAAAATATAATTTACTCTGAGTCAAGATGCTAGAAAAAGCATTTTTATTTCAGATTTCATTTTCCCATGGCTTTAAAAATGTGAGAACTGATATCATAAGTTACATTGCGAATACGCCGTCTGATTGCTGTATTTGTTAAAATAACATCCGAACTAGACGACATGTATATAAATAATCCTATTTACTTTGATATTACAGGTATAGCATATTCAGGTACAATATATATTATATTTGTTTTCAGACATATCTTATTCTTAACAATAAGTATTAGCCACAACTCTGATCATGATAACTCCCCCCCCTCCACTCCATGTGATGCCTTTCAATTCAATTTTTTCATAAATGACATAGTACTGAAATGTGCGCCCTGGAATGTGCGTTGCGTCTACAAATGCATCTAGGCACCAGTCGACGAAAACGAGACAAACCAAAGTCTTCCAACTGATACACAAAAGCACGGTCTAGGTCAGAGTCACCCAAATAATTATATCGGCCATAGCATTTGAGACTATCGGCCATAGCATTTGAGACTGATTTGAGATACATTTCATTCCATTTAAACTGTTTCCCTTGCGCATTTGTAATAATAGTAGACAGGCAACACATTGGAGGAGGGGAAATCAGATTTTAGGATGCATTTGCAAATTGTATTTGAAATTCGCATGGGAAGGAAAAGAAGGAAAATGAAAACAAGTACGGTATATGCAATCAAAAAATCTTGCCTCCAGACTACCCCCCTCTATTTCAGCCAAAATTCACACACTCATGGCGGGGCTTGTAGCTAAATTATCAATCATCATTAGTGAATTTGAATTTTCACTGGTAATAGCGATTATAACTAGATAATGGCAACTCCGCAGAGTAGCAAATCCCAACGAACAAAATATCAATTACCGAATTCCAATCAATTATACTCATTACTTTGGTTAAAATTGAAAAATTTAGATTTTAGAATTGCGAATTCCTGCAAAGCAGCCATTTTGAATTTTCTGAGGTACAAATCTGAAAAATAATACCATAATTGTGATCTACTCCAAAATTCCTTCAATTTGAGTATAATATAGCCATACTTTGAAGGGATCGAAAAATTATTGCGAAATCGTACATTAGACGGCCATTTTCAATTTTACGAGGCTCGAATCAGAAAAAGATACAATATTTGCAATCTACTCTTAATTGCCTTTCATTTGAGTATAATAAAGCTATACTTCAGAAAGATCTAAAAATTAGCGAAAATTTCTGTTTTCCTGACCCCCATACATGGCCCCTGGGGGTCAAGTGAAAAACACGGAATATATGTGAAATAGATAGATGTTGCGAATATACTACCAAAATTTCAAACAATAATATTAATTACTTTGGTTTAGAATGAAAAATTTATGATTTTTGCGAAAAAGTCCCGTCATTTTTAAAGCGGCGGCCATCTTGAAAAAAATTTTTTTTTGCGTAAAACTATTCATCAATATACATCTTTCCACTAAATATAAAGAAAATCCGTCCACTAGTATTTGAGTTATCTTCCGGACGGACGGACGGACGGACAGACGGACGGACGGACGGAGGCGTTCCCTATATCCCTCCGAACTTCGTTCGATGGGATAAAAATAAGCAATAACTAAATCATCTGATAGGCTAAGCATTATAACATTTTGCAAGGGAAAAACAAGCCTGTGTCATTTAGATGGTACGCATTGTCCCCTCAGTCCTTAAATATTTGGCTTAATTTCTTAATAGAGCATGCTTCTTGGGTGGGTTGTGTATGATGATAAAATGGGTGTACCATTTGATAACCATTTTGTTATCCAGTACTAACATATTAGACAAGGTGCATTTTCATTTAGAGGAAATGTGGTAGGCGTTTAGTGTTAAAAGTGTTCTGACAAGTGTTTCTTATGTAACTTTTAATGCTGAATCCAAAAAACCATGTTGGCAAGCTGAAATATGATTATTTAACCCTTAAAATACCATGTTAGTCCCCCTACCCCCAAAATTCACCCCTATCAGGGGGAAAAAATTTGTCAACCTAAAATAACTTTGATTTTATGGTTTTTGTAAGTGAAATACATGGACATTGTATAAAATAAACATTTAAAGTATGAATGATACGGATTACACTTAAGAAATTTGAATAAAAGCAAAAAGTATGTACCCCAGGAGGCAAATTTTTTACTTTTCGTGTCATAACTTTTTTATTAGACAATGATGGATGCTAAAAAAATCCATGTAAAAGGCTTAATACCTGGTCTACTAATCCTGCAAGAATCAAAGTAATTCCTTTGATAATTGCCTTGAAAAAAATTTGTGAATTTAAGAAAAAATGACATTTTAGCTGGGACTGATTTTATGTGTGACTATAACTGACCCCTACTGCTTTAACATTTATCCCTCTGTGTTCATATATTTGGCATTTTAGAATAAATATAAAATATAAAACTTATTTTAGCTAAGTTTTAGGAAGATTTAAGCTTTCTAGCATGTTCAAATATTAAAAATTCGTGAAATATGATGTCTAAAATTGATAAGTTATAGGTATACCCTTGGAAGACCCCTATAATTTCTTATTTATGAACATATTTGTACCAATATTAGTTTTCTAGCTTAGACAAATAATGTATGATATATCCTGGCTTGGATTTCTGGTGTGAACAATCTTAGGTGTTATCATTGAAAATTCATTCTTAAATCATAGGTCTGCAATCGATTAAATTCAAGTATACCATTAGCCTAGTATCATTCTACTGGTACAGGGTGTCCAAAAAACAGGACCGAAGAAAAGTTAGTTAACTTTGTCAATCCTGCATATTCTGCCTCAAAACTTCAGAATTATTCAGTTCATTCAATATGAATTTTGTTGTGAAAGTTTCATGATAATCTGCCTGTGGAGTCAAAAACTACAGCACTCTACAACATATGTCCAATGTGGCCACTTCTCCTCTAAATGCACAATCAAATCTGGCGAAGGAAGTTGTTCAATTGTCCATGACGTGACTAAAATCTATCTAGAGAAGTGAAACTAGTGTCAGACAATTTCTCAGAAGTTCTTCAATTTTAAGTGGATAGCTTCATCAGAAGCCTTGCAATCCATGTTGGTATGTGTAGGAGAGTCATCAACAGCTTCGTTGGCTGGAGTGGTGGCCACATGGGGCATGTGTTGTAAAATGCTGTAGTTTTTTTTACTTTATAAGCAGATTATCATTAAATGTTCACAACAAAATCCACATTAAATGAAGTAAATAATTCTGAAATATTAAAGCAAAATATGCAAGATTGCCCAAAATAATCAACATGAACAAGCTATGATTTCATAGATTAGTTTGATGTATGACATATTCCGAGCTGACTCTCTGTTTATTTAAACCATCTAAGAGGCTTAATCATTGAAAATCATTACAAATAAAGGTCTAAACAGACGGTTAAGGTACACTATTAGAATACCCTAATTATTTCCAGGCTTAGAGTTTATTGGTACCTACTACTGTTTCATAGCTCGGAGGTTTAATATATGATATATCCTGACTAGTTTTTCTGCAGATTTGAACCAATGACAGGTCTAATCATTGATTATACTTCATATACTAGGTCTAAAATTGAAGTATTCAATAGAACCCTCTATGAAAATTCAAAAAAAGATTCAAAATGACATTAACCTCAACATTAGATCTGAATAAGGATTAAAATCCTTCATAGAGCTGAACAGGGAAGACAAGGCTAACTTCATTCTGGTGTTGATACATGGACCTGGTCCAAATCTTGCTATACTTCATCCAAGCCCAAAGAAAGGGAAATTAGGAGCTTCATCTCAATGCATTTCAATGCATGACCCCTTATTTCATGACCACCAAAATTATGGAAGGTGTGGCACAGTAAACTTAGAGGAAATGCACTAACTATTAGAATATAGTACCTGCAGCAGTTGAGCGAGGATTCTTGCATTGAACTATGTGGTAAAAGGCTCTACAAATTCAATCAACCAAGTTGATTGACCCCAAAGCCAGTATGCTATTGGTTAGAAGGGTGGCAGAATTGTAGGCATAACACAAAGACAATATCTGCATTGAACAGATGGGCACCAGGGTATAATCTTAGGTCACACATGGGGAGTCCAAACAAGAATGATGTTTGGACTTGCGTTTTGAGATTCCATAGAGGGGGGGGGTGGTAATTTGCAAATCAAAACAAGAATCTATGGACATATAAGCACAAATGCCAAAGGGAAGGGTGACTACAAACATTAAAGAAACCCAACAAGAAAAGCAAACCGCAAGTGCAAATCTGTCATAAGAAAAGTAGACCCTATATATCCCAAAACCATAATCTAACGTGAAAAGAAACAATGTCTAACATCCCCCTACCCCCTCCAATCGAGAACCAATATCACAATCCAGGACCAGAACACCAAGGGACATTTCATTCATACTGAAGTCATTACAATACATGTTGAAGAAAAATTGAAAAAATTGATAGCCAATACTCATAACATCAAAAATAGTTGTAGATACTAGTACTCATAAAAGATAGAGTATTCAGTCTCTGGAAGAAGATAAAATATGTGACATGCTGCTGAAGTTTGGCATGTTTTCAGAAGATCCATTACTTAATCTCCAAAGTATATGTACAAAAGATGTACTCACAGAAACAATCAACAGGCTCGACAGTTTGGCCAACAACAACTGGATGTCTTTGTGTCTTAGAGGTTGATACCAACAGGGTCAAATGAAAGACACAACATTTCTTGATCTACTGAGCAAGCACCAACATTTTTAAAACTATATGCCTAATCCCAATATAAATGAGCAGAAAGTTGTTAAGGCAGACAGGAATGTTTTGCAGAATCTTATCACTGCATATGAAGCTAACCACAGACCTGTGGGCATCATTGAAATCATGAAACATGAGCTGATGTCTTTTCCAATAGCCCTCTCATTGACGAATGAAACATTCAAGCCAACTCAAATGTACTCTACTCCTTAACTGTTTAACAAATGGTATTGAAATGCCAACCGTAATATTTCCAATATATGATCCTTCTTACAAATTAGCATCAATTGCATCTACATCTGAGGATTTGGCTACAGTCTTCAAGGAAGCAAAACTTCAGCAGTGAAGTGTACTGTGCCCCATCTTGCATACTTTTGGTGGTCATATCTCATGAAAAAGGGGATCATGCATTGAAATACATTGAGATGAAGCTCCTAATTTCCCTTTCTTTGGGCTATGGTGAAGCGTATCAAGATTTGGACCATGTCCAAGTATTACTACCAGAATGAAAAGTAATCCTTGTCTTCCTTGTTCAGCTCTATGAAGGATTGTAATTCTGATTTACAAGAGTCATCCGAGATCACATCAATCAGTTGCTTTATTTGATTTCCAGATCCAATGTTATGGTTAATGTCATTCTGAATCTTTTTTGAATTTCCCATATATGGTCCTATTGGATTTAAATTTCAAAAATTGCTACTCTGCAAAAACTCTCACTAACTGAAACATCCCACTAATTCAAAATGTTGTCAAAGTGAGTTAATGGGGACAGTGGGGGGGGGGATTTTTTAATATGACTTAACATTGTTCAGGGAAGAAAACTCCATAAAATGAAGATTTGTATGAATCATTGGTACTTTTGCTCTCACGTCATGCAATTGTCAGGCTGCTTAGAATGAAATTAGCCTTGTCTTCCTAGTTCAGCTCTATGAAGAATTGTAATTCTGATTCAGATCCAGTGTTGAGGTTAATGTCATTCTGAATCTTTTTTGAATTTATCATAGAGGGTTCTATTGAATACTTCAATTTTAGACCTAGTATATTAAGTATATTCAATGATTAGACCTGTTAGGTGGTTCAAATCTGCAGAAAAACTAGTCAGAATATGTCATATATCAAACCTCCGAGCTATGAGACAGTAGTAGGTACCAATATACTCTAAGCCTGGAATTAATAAGGGTGTTCTAATAGTCTACCTTAATACTGTCCGTTTAGGCCTTTATTTGTAATGGTTTTCAATGATTAAGCCTCTTATATGGTTAAAATCACCAGAAAATCAGCTTGGAATATGTCATGCATCAAACAACTAATCTATGAAATCATAGCTAGTTCAATTATGCTCATACCAGTAGAATGATACTAATGGTATACATGAATTTAATCGATTGCAGACCTATGATTTAAGAATGAATTTTCAATGATAACACTTAAAAGATTGTTCAAACCACCAGAAAGCCAAGCCAGGATATATCATACATCATTTCTCTAAGCTAAAAAACTAATATTGGTACAAATATGTTCATAAATAAGAAATTATAAGGGTCTTCCAAGGGTATACCTATAACTTATCAATTTTAGACATCATATTTCATGAATTTTTAATAGTTGAACATGATAAAAAGCTTAAATCTTCCTAAAACTTTGCTAAAATAAGTTTTATATTTTAGATTTATTCTAAAATGCTAAATATATGAACACAGAGGGATAAATGTTAAAGCAATAGGGGTCAGTTATAGTCACACATAAAATCTGTCCAAGCTAAAATGTCATTTTTTCTTAAATTCACTAATTTGTTTCAAGGCAATTATCAAAGGAATTACTTTGATTCTTGCAGGATTAGTAGACCAGGTATTATGCCTTTTACATGGATTTTTTTAGCATCCATCATTGTCTAATAAAAAATTTATGACACGAAAAGTAAAAAATGGGTCATAAATTTGCCCCCTGGGGTACATACTTTTTGCTTTTATTCAAATGTCTTAAGCGTAATCCGTATCATTCATACTTCAAATGTTTATTTTATACAATGTCCATGTATTTCACTTACAAAAAGCATAAAATCAAAGTTATTTTAGGCTGAAGAATTTTTTCCCCCTGATAGGGGTGAATTTTGGGGGTAGGGGGACTAACATGGTATTTTAAGGGTTAAATAATCATATTTCAGCTTGCCAACATGGTTTTTTGGATTCAGCATAAAAAGTTACATAAGAAACACTTGTCAGAACACTTTTAACACTAAACGCCTACCACATTTTACAGAGAGACCTTTTGCAGAAAAGCACCCGGTCTAATAGTTGTTTTGTAAATAAATATAATGAAATAAAAGGTAGAATTTTTTCTACATCTTCATTTCATTCATACAAAGGCATTTTCAGTGCTTTTTCGACATTTGCACTTTATATCTTAGACATTGAATAATCAAGTTTTTACAAAGACCCCCCACGAAGTGCGGTTCTTTGTACCTTATTCCCGACATGGACCAGTAGATCGGTCACGTGACCTAAAGACCGCCTTTATTACCTTATATGGCAAATTGTCAAGGGAACTACTAAGTCGTCATATGACGCGATTACGGATCGATTGTGTTTCCAAGTAATGTCGTTATGTGACGTAGAACGCATTGTCCGCCATTGCTCTCAATTTTGTCTGAACGGGTAAGCGTATTTTAACATTTCTGTCATTTTAAAGCCTGATTTTCAGTATTTATAATCGAATTTCACTTCAAATTGATTGTAGAAATGAATAGAATTGTAACTTCTTATTTTACTGAATCATTATTCGAGCCAGAAGTGGCTTAAAATCAATTTATGAACTTGAAGAAATTTAGTTAGGCCTACTCATGAGTCATGGTTCAACGAGTTTTTCGGATGGTTCAAATAGTCAACACTGATATTTAATGTTCTGTAAATGGTTAGTATGATGCTATGGTGTTTGCAAGGAGAGGTATCAAAAGTTCAATGTCTGATAGGAAACTAAATTAATCTAGTTTTGAGTTTGACCCCCTCCCCCAAAAAACGTGATCATCGCAGACTTTTCGCGTGTGGACTTTCGATTTTCATTGGATGTAGGCTACAATGCAGAATTCTTAAAACATGTGACAACAACAGTAGGCACAGCATTTATTCACGATTTATTTAGTTTTATAGGCTTATCCCGGCCGTCGACATTGAACCTTAGATGCCTCCCGCGAGACTTATGTGACGAGACTGGCTATTACCATCTACATAAGAACGATAGTTTTCTAAACTGGAAGGTCAAGGTCGGAACTCAAATGAATATAGACTGCCCAAATTCATTTCTTTTTCAGAACAAGAACGCCAACAACAACAAGATCCTATGCATACGACCACGCACACCAACAACAAGTGCAACAACAAATAACGCAAACAATTATAAATGTTATGTCAACAAAGACATATATTACAAATCAGGTGTGAAATCGGCAAGACTTGGACTCAGTAGACAATAAAAAAGTTTACTGTAGAAGTGTATATGCTAAGGTGTCAAGGTATGTATCAAATCAAGAGATCAAAAGACTAAAAGCTAAGGTATATTTTGTAACAATAGAGAGGTAAAGCAATACTATTTTTATTACGGTACATGAACCACAAACGTAAATCTATACATTACCGTTTTCATTCTATGAACGTGCTACTTTAAAAACGGAGGAAACGTAATTTGTATGTCTTAAACTTAAAACTGATTTATTTCTTTTCTCTGTTTTATTTTCTATTTATGACAAAGTAATAAGAGTGTTTCGACCCTTCTGAGCCGCGGTTAATGTTGCAAGAAGTACTAATACAATGATCATAATATTGTATTTAAAAAACTATTAGTATGAACTGTGTGAATACATGAAATATCTTCATTGTATAAATGTTGTACAAAGACAGGCAGGAAATGTATTGACTAAGGCCACACATATAAGATATGCTTTTATCTCATATTTCCAGGGCACGGTAATAATAACAAAGGTCAAGAAGGATGATGTACATTAGAACCTTCCACAGATTCCAAATGATGTCACGACAAGATCCAATGAGTTTCTATCAGGGTCCAGACATGCCAGATGTCATTCACTAGGGATTTAATTGGACTTTTTGAGATTTGTTGTATATTTTTGGGCTATAAGACGCCACAATAAACTGAAATATGTGCTTAAGTTACATGATTGTTTTATGTCACCGTGTAGAGATGGTGACATAATGAAGTTTTGTTAGAGTTTATGCGTATATTTAAACTTTTTCTTGGTAATGCAATACTGCATCAAAACACAAAAAAAACAGATATAGATGTTTGAAAATCTGTTTTAATGAACCCCTTGCAAAATGTAACATAACGTAAAAGAGCACGAAGCGCTATCTATATTGTTCTTGGTAAAAAAGTCATTTACAAAAATAACAATAGAGTTCCTTAGAGCCCATGTTGTAAGTAACCCTACCCCAACCAGAACAGTATACCAGTATAGCCTAATAGTATAAGTGGCGCTACATGCTTCTGTGACA